>OU612046.1:67540357-67915543 GCA_914767935.1 Coremacera marginata | reverse complement strand
ATATACAAGTATCATTGTTCCTGTTAGGCATATTTTTCGTGCTAGTTATTTCTCAATTGAAATGAAATGTTCTTGATATTAATACAATAAATATAATTTTTCATAGGATACTTAAATTGACATCGAGTTGAATAACAGAAAGTATTTAAGACGAAAAAAAAATGTTGACATTTAGTTTTATTTTTAGCGTTTCTGCTGAAATCCTTTAACGAAAAGTGAGGAAGTACTAATCCTGTCTGTTTTACGCATTTTTTATGTTTGTTTATTAGATTGTTAGCTACAACTTTCCCAAAGACAGTAAACCGATAGCTCCATTCCTGAAGGAGCTATTGAACAAAAACCGATGGTACCATTTTTTGCAAAATCACTTAGTCCCACAATATTAAATGGGACATAAAAAAAACGGTTGCCAAGCTCACGGCACCCAGCAGGGGTTTTACTGACCTCTGATCTTAATATTGGACTTGTACCGTAGAATCCGATAATTTTGCCAAAACTGTTTTTTGCGTCATAGTGTTATATACCAAATGGAACACTCTAACATTAATAATAGCACTAGTTTACATCATATTTGTCCACTTTACAATTCCTATGTGAAATCATTTACGGATTTCTATTCTAAGTTTTTGAGATACTGCCAAATGTCAAATTAAATCAATGACGTCTCAAAAAACTGAATACGTTTGATAAACATCTAATCTGGTAAAAGCAAACGATATATCAAATTAAAGGTGACATCAAATTATCAACATTTTTACAGGAATCAACAATCGATTTTACATAGATATTAGGTTATGGTTTTCTTGGACAAATATCTTGATTGTTCCATGTATATCTGACTGGTGTTCCATGCTTGATGGGGCATTTATCCCTCGTTTTGTTTAATGACGTCATATCACAAAAACATAAAAATTAAAATTTAAAGTTAATTGCGCATTCGTGTTTGTTATACAATAATATACCATATATTGTGTGTAATCTTGGCAACGATATCTTCTTTACTTTGCAAATAAGAGCAGAATTTGTGATTGCTTCATCTCAATAGATTTCTTTTATCTCCGATGGGTTTTGTCAGATGAAGAATGCCATTTTCCCCCTTAAATCTAATAATTTAAAAATAAATTCTCTCTACAGTTGTCTCTTTGGCTTTGAACCTTGTGTTTGCATAAGAATTTGAAAATTGTGCAGTTTCTGCAAGCAACCATTTGCTCTCGATATTGGATCACTACCATCCACCTCTATCACTTACCTTAGTCTTTCGGAAGACTGATTTTGAAAAACTAGAATCTCTTTTTGGTAGAATTGGCTTACAAAAAATATTTTTTTATAGTTCTCATGATGATATCGATAACGCTGTCAGCCTTTTCTATGGCAGAAACCTGGTATAATAAAGAGCTACGTTCAGTTCGGAATAAAATAATTTCATTTTGGAGTGCAAATTTACTTTCTAGGTCTTCTGCTGACCTCACGAGATGCCTTCACGCTTACAACCTTTTTTCAGATCTTTATGAACATCTTTATAAATTCTATCTCTCCCATTCAAACTTTTCAGTGATCCAAAATAAGTTTACCAAATTCCAAAAATTTATTAATACTTCAAATAGGTCAGATATAACCTCAGATGATGCTGAAATAATTGCAATGGTGCAACGAGCCCCAATTATGAACTGCACTATGAGTACTTTTCTTCTTTAATAAAATGCGGCCTAACGTCGTTGCCTTCGGTGGTCGATATGCTGACAATATTTCAAGTCATCGATTTTGACTTTGACTGATTTGAAATACCAGTTAGTTTGTGCAGTTAACCCTACAGTGTAAGCAGGGCTGTTTTTCGGCCCAGTCTACGTCAAAACTATTATAAAAAACAAAACAAATATTAAATTAAAATACTACTTATTTGCAAACTCTGGAAATAATCAAAATAATTAAATCTACATTAGAATAATCATTTCGCCTTCCAATTGCAAGAAATATTTTTATCTTATTCAAAAACAACTCAGCTCTTATTCTTTTCGAATGTTAGCAAGAAGAACATTTCTATTAAAGCTTGAAATATTCTGGTATTGGAAAATTCCTAATTATTTTGAAATTATTTTGGGACTATTATTAACTATGTGCATTGGAGTAGGGATATTGGATGTACATCGATGCATCAGATTTAATCGATGCTTACAACTCGATACATTGACTCGATGCGATGTTTTGAGAAGATATTGATTTACTCGATGAATCGATGTATTTTCATAAAACATTGAATAAATTTGAAGCAGCTAATGAAATGATTAAATAAAAAAAAAGTAAGCAAATGCTTCTGCTACGCTACTGGCAGTATAAGCAGCTAGTAAAATTTTTTAAAGTTAAATGTGTAATGTATGTAAACGTAGCATAAGCGGAATCTAAAAATTGATATTGGCATCTCGAGAAAGAATAAAAACGAAATTCCGTTTGTTTCTTCTGTCTTGGTAAGCTTTGAATAAAAACTTTTAACTACATTTGGTTTTACTTGTGTCGTGTATGGGCACATTTTACAGATCGGAAGAGGGCTTTGAATATAATATACTGATTAACTCTTTAGCGCCCAAATGTTCTTATTTTTACCTTAACTTTCAACCTCGTGTAACATGATTAAAAAAATTTAATACAATTTGAAAAACCCACAGACTTTATTATTTGAACGTCGCTGTTTCGAATGGGGTGCATAAAATTTAAAAAAAAATTGGAATTTACCCCTCATTTTTCAGAAATACCTCAAAAAATGCAAATTTTATTTTTTTTTAACCGCGATTTTCTCCATGATACTGGATCTTAAGTGCATTGAAATGCACTTATAACGTGTTCCCGATAGTTCAAATATAAGAAATATTTTTATCTTATTCAAAAACCAGCCTTTATTCTTTTCGAACCTTATCAAGAAGAATATTTTTATTTAAGCTTGAAAAAGTCTGGTATTGGAAAATTCCTATTTATTTTGAAATTATTTTGGGACTATTATTAACTATGTGCATTAGAGTAGGGATATTCTATATGCATCGATGCATCAGATTTAATCGATGCTTATAACGCAATACATCGACTAGATCCGATGTTTTGAAAAGATATTGATTTACTCACTGAATGGTATTTTCACAAAACCTTGAATATATTCAAACCAGCTAATGAAATGATATGCAATGAGTTGCTAATATCTTCAAAGATATGCAATGAGAAATTTTTTTTTTCATCCCAAAATTGAAAAAATGGTATTTGAATAAATGAAACCAAATAAGCAAAAAATTATTTTTGAATGTTTTTATAAAGTTTTTGAAATTGAAATGGCAAAAGAGATCAAATTGAAATTAAGTTATCAATCCTCCTCAGAATCATAGTTACATTTTTTTCTGCTTGTTTTAATAAGTTTTTATGTTCTTTGACATATGTTGAAAAACTACGAACACGAAACGTTGGTGAAATTATAATTGATTCTTTAAAGAACTCGTTCCGTTGATATTTTCAGTCTGTTTCTTTCGTTTGACCACTGCAAGCTCATAAGTGGAGTATTCTACAGGCAACGAAAACTGACAAATTTTTCAAGTTTCTGAATAAAATTCGTTTCTCGAACAATTTTGAAAGTATTTCATCTGTTTTTGGTAAGCAAATGATTGCTTGTACTCCTTGTTATATAAATTTTCTTATTTCTTTTCCGTAAGTTAACAAATTTAGTACAATTTTCAATGTGATTCCACTCACGACAGGTATTTTATTTCCATTTTTTTCATTTGAAAACTTTTGAAATTCGTGAGACCATGCTTTTCATATTTTTCATATCTTAACATATTTTGTAACAAGTGAATATATTATTTTTTCGGTTCTTTTCGGCTTCACTTTCAGCAACCTTTTGTCCAATAAAGTTTTCATTTTAATTGGAACGGTAATTTTTCATAACCGTTATTTTGTCATGAAATAAAAACAAAAATTAATGAACTGCAAATAACTACGCTTCACTTAATTCCGACTGAAAACAATTTTTCAGAAATGTAGGATAATTTTCTGATCATAAATACGCTTTCATTTCTAGATACAGTTTTAAAATTCGTTCCACTGCTGGTACTATAGGCAGCCATCGTGTCTTAGAATGTTTCAAAAGTTTTTTGTGCTTGACTTCAGCATCAAAGCCAAAATCCTTTTAATTTTCAACTCGAATTGTGTAAATTGAAAACAGTTGTACATTTTTAAGCTGTGATAACACTGGTCAACAATTTCGCCACTTTTCGTGCCACACGAGCTTTGATAGCTAATACTGTTTAAGCTTTCTTCCCTCGTTATGAAACTGATTTTTTTTTTTTTTTTTAGTTGCCCTCAGATTTTTTGTGATTTCGGACTTAGTGGTTTTAGGACTTTGATCCTGTTTTTATGATCTGGAATCCCAACCACTTAACGCAAAGCAAAAAAAAAAAAAAACTTTCTTATAGAAAACTGAACCGGCTTTTCAGCGGGGTATTTTTTATTTTTTTGCCATATTTAGTCTGTTAGATATTCATGTACAAAATAAAATTTTCGAGTTTTTTCTTAAAAACTTTGTCTTTACAGGTATTTTTTTTATTTTTAAAGCCATATTTAAAAAAAATAACATTACATTTTTTTTCCATTCCATCCATCGTATTCCATTATCAATCTCCTTAAGCTTGATACCAAAAACATAAACATTCTCCGAGAGAAACAATTAAAATTAATTAGAAAAAAACGAACAAGCCATATAGTCATATGAAGCATTTAGCACTTTTAGTTATTTTAATTTATTTTAATTGGAGAATGTTTATTTTTTTGGTATCAAAATTAGGGAAATTCACTGTAGTGATGAAACTACATTTGTTTTTTTAATATGGCTTTAAATATAAAATGGGTTAAAGAAGAGCCTCTTGGCATGACGTTTTGCGATCCTAATATTTCTATAGAAATCATCATCATCATTGTTTCCTCGAGCTCCTAGGCGAAACATAAAAATCTATCGCTTGCACTGCGAAAATCGCATCAAAATAAGCCAAGTAGTAGTACTTTGATTTTAGACGAGAAAAAAGTTACCTGGAATCTTTTATAGAGAAGGATGTCAACAACTTCGTTACGAGTACGACAGCTAATTTTTTCAAAAGACTTAGACTTCCTTTCAAATTTATGGCGTCATACCTTTCAATTTGAGCTTTTCTGCGGGAATTTAAAGATGGCACTGAATTTCGCAAAGAGTTATAAAAAACGTTGTAATTGATACAGCGGAAAGAGGCATGCAAGTGGTGACCGAGTACAACTCGCTTCTAACTCATGATGAAATACATATAGCAAGTGATCGAATCATACCAAAAAAAAAAAAACAATAATTTGTTAAATTAATTGGTTACGTTTTATTATTTACTGTTTTTTTTTTCATTTCCACCATTTTAAATTATCTGACAATTAAATTGTGTAAATTAGTAAAATGGCATCAAAGTGATTGTTGAAGACGTCATTCAGAATCTTTTGAATACATTACTTTCGGACGCCATATTGGATCCGCGATAAAGAATATTCGTAAGATTTTTAATATATTTTTTTTTTCAAGAAAAGGAATCAGCAAACATTTTAAGATCTCAAACGTCAAAATTGGTCTGGGGAGTGTATTCTTACGTCATTAGTTTGAAAAATCATTTTTTTTTTTTTGTAAATTAGGGACCGGTGAGGGTTTAGGTTGCGTGAAGGAGCTAATTTTTATATATCAAAAGATGTGTTTTAAGCTAAAAAAGAAAATAGTGTCAAGCACTTCATTAACCTATCTCAAAAAGTTTGGTTATTAATAATAAAAAACTGAAAAAATGGAAAATTTTATAATTATCTCAATTTTTGCTCATTTTATTAAAAAAACACATAATTATGACCCTATTTTTATGCTCCTTTTTGACTTATTGCAAAAGTTTCTATAGCCGCTATCGATTAAAAGTGCATTTAAAATATGGTTTCTAACTTAAAGGCGCTTGATTTGAACTTTAATAAAAAAAAAAAAGTCCAAATTTTACTAAAATGGTCAACTTAAACTGCGTTGAGTGCTGGTTTTTAGTTGCCTGATTTAAATAAAAATTTAGGGCAATGATTTTTAGGTCTAATGGAACATTTTTGGCCCCCGACGCAAGCAAGAATATCGGTTTGAAATTCCAAATGCAATCCCGGACTGGCTTCATATTCATGGACCTGGATCCATGGTGCAACCATGGATTGATGATATACAGATCGATTGCAAAGCTATGAGTAATCTAACAGCGAAGTGGTGATTCTTGGAGGTGTCCTTTTTATATTTTAATTATTTAATGACAATAAATTTCAGTACTTTTTCGAGAATTTTATGCAAACTTTGTGGTTTATGCTTACTATTATTATAGCAAAGACACAATCCAGCACCACACAGTGTAACTACACAAAATTAGGTATGGAAAAAATGTTGCATATTTATAGCTAATAGTTTTAATTATATGAATCTAAAAGAACGTTGCAATATCTTTCCATTTGTGGATTTTATGCACTTTATATGTTGCCAAGAAAATTTAATGAAATTTAAGTTTTTATAGTTTTGTACTGAATATCTTACATAAGAAACTTTAACATTGATATATTTGGCAGTTCTTGCTAAAATCAAAATAGTTAAAAGTGTAAAAAAAAAAAATTTCATATTCCACGAAAAAGGTCCTAGAAATCAAAACAAAACCTAAATTTCTATATACATTTAAAGATAAAGAACATTTTTGTTGTTCTTTATTAGTGGAAGCCGTGGCGTAGTGGGGAGAGTGTGTGGCCTATGCGCCAGAGAATACTGGTTCAATTCCCACCTGACACAGAAATTTTTTCCAATTGAATTAATTTTTCTGATCGTTCGCCACCTCTCTGACAAAACAATAGCAGACCTCAGAGAGTAAAAACAGCCATGAAAAGCTTCTTGAGAACATAAGCCGTTCGGAGTCGGCATAAAGCTTGTAGGTTCAGTTCTCAATCATTTGTGTTCAAACATTTCACAACACGCATAACACAATTGATCATAAGAAGCTCGGTAAAAGTCCTTTCAATGGCTGAAATGGCCATTTCGTTTTTTTTTTATTTTTAAAATTATACTTATACTTATGGACAACTCAAAATTAAGATTTTTATGATGTTTTTCTTAGAGCATGTTTTGGTGAAAATGAACATATTTAATATCTTTCCAAAGTTTTTTAAGGACAACTCAAATTTAAGGATTTTAGGACCTATTTCCTGGAGCATGTTTTGACGAAAATTAACATAATTTGCGTATCAAAAAATATGTCAAGGTTACATTCCCTCCCTGTGCAAACTTCTTTGAAAAAGCTGTTATTTTCAACCATTTTGATTACTGTAGATGAACAATTCGTATCCTAGCTTAATAACTATAGTGAAGGTAGTAGTCTTGTGTACTACACAATGTGTATGTATAAATATTATGCTCTTATAAAATCTTTTGAATGTTTGCTTCATATTGGTTATAAAATGCCTTTCAAATGTGGATGGAAGCCGAAAAATGTGCCAGAAAACGAAGAACATCTCAAAATATTGGGAGAGAATAAGAAAAGAATTCAAAGATATATCAAAGAAAAGATGGACCTAATTGCCGATAGAGTCAAAACTGGGTAAAGTACTTCAAATGAAGGGAACACAGCCAGAAATACAGTTCTTCGCTGATTTCCAGTTATCCGCAAGTATTTTAAAAAGTGATAGTGCAATAATACACAATATCAGTTTAATTTTACAGACGTTATCTAGCGGTAAATTGATTAAAAAAGAAACATCCAAAGCCTTGTTAGATCGTGCTTTCGAGTTGTATTTAAAAGATTATGACTGGTATTGGATGCCTCCAACAGAACATAAAATTCTGATTCACGAAACTGAAATAATAGATAGATAGAAAATTTATCTATAGGAATTCTTTCAGAAGAAGCTTTAGAAGTTAGTCATAAGGATTTTTGAAAAATAAGGTAAAATCATACTCGTAAAAACTCTAGAGAACTATCCAATAAAGATTTTGTTGCGTTAGTACTTTCGTCAGATCCTTCTATATCTTCTCATAGACAAATATTGCAAAATAAAATTATGAAATCGATGAATTTATTTTAAATCAAGGCCACGATACGAATGATGACACAAGTGATTTTTTTCCTGATCTCGATTTCTCTGAGTATGTGTCGAGTGACAGAATGGATTACAATGATGACAGTTAATAATTTCTTTTATTCTGTAATTTTTTTGCTTCATAAGATTAATGTTAAATCTGAACAAACCTATATATTAAAAATAAAAATTATTTTTTTGATTAGTATACGTAAACTGCATTGAATATTGAAGATTGTATGGGAGGTAGGAGACGGTGTGAAATTTTTACATGATTTTAAATTTAATCAAGTCAATAATAAACAAGTTGGTTTCCTTTCTTATACTTTCTACAACTGCAGATATTGCTCTTTTAATCTTCATTTTGTATGGGAGATGGGCGAAGGGCGTGGCCGATCTTGATAAAAATTTATGTTGCATTTATATTCATAAAATAATGACACATGCTAAGTAAATTTCATGTACCTACGATGGTTTCTTTTATCTTTTTGTCCCTCTTCCCATAGAGCTCGTTACACTGTGCGCCATCAGATAAGGGAGAACAGATGCTTTAATACTTAATTTAAGATGAGTTTGAGCAACTCTATTTAGTATGGGTAGGTACGTGAACCAGTGGTTAGAACATCCATCTGAAGATCGAGAGGAAGTGTTCGCTACATCGGTCTTACCAAAATCTACCCCCCCCTCCCCCCTCTCCATTTAATTCGCATTGTTGTTGTATAAGTGACGAAATACTTCAAAAATAATGAGACGGTGGAAATATGACCCTTTAATTCCAAATTAACTTTGAAAGCAGCAAGAATTTATTTATTCTACTATGCATTAACTTCGAGTAAAACAAAAGTGTAACTTATTTCACATTCAAAGGAAATTGTTATGAAAAGTTTTTAAAGTAATTTTTTTTTTTTATTATTTTCTGGTTATAGATGAATAGTTTTTAGATTGTTATAGAAAAGTTGTATACACAATATTGAAAACTTTCTCATATTACTGAGCGTAAGCTCATAAAATTATTGCTTTGAACAGATATTTCATTTACCACAATGATATTGTATTAGTCATAAAAATCAATGAAACACAGCTGATTCTTTTTTAAGCAATCGTCGGAAAAATTTGTTTATACAAAATTGATTAAAAGATGAGCAGTCGTCAAGTTATCAGAATGGAATTGGATACCGGGCCAAAATGGCTTAAAGTATAACTCAAAAATTGACCCTCAGCATATCAACTTGTTTATTAAAAAAAAAAAAAAACAAAATAACAGCCATCTTCTGGAAAAATATTCGAGTAACATAAGCCGAAATTAAGTCGAAAAATTTACTGCACTTTATAACCATGTCAACATTTCATCAACATCAATGTTATTCTTCAAAAAGTATGCGATCTGAATTAATTCAACCAGAATCACGTACTTTTCCTTTCAATAAGACGGTGGAATTTCTGCTTTCAAACAAATCTAAAAACATAAAACTAGTTCACAGCAAAGTGACTACAATGCAAACATTTTTATTAAATATGCGCATGCGTTGTTCACAACAGAGTGTCTGACTTTTTAATTTGTTACTCTTGTTCTTTTATTGTTGCTTAACATGTCAAGTGTTTGTAGTTTATGTTGTTGTTTTATAGCTGTGCAAAAGTGTTACTTTTGTAGATGCGCTGTTGGTAGAGCGCAAAATTAACTATATTAAAGTTATTCTATTTCTTCATCGAGTCTTACAACATGTGCACCTGTTTTTATGTTTGAAATACATAAATTTGAGACTTATTTAATTGTATAATTGTGTGGTTGTGTATGCAAATTTCGAGTGTTGAGTGCGCGAAAGTTGCAAGAAACTCACAAAAAAAAAAAAAATAGTTAATAGTTCGTTGAATTATATCTTTTTTAACAAGCTTCAAAAATACTACCACTTTGGACTACAAATGAAACTTTCTTTCGGCAACAATGGCAGCAAAGAAGAAATAACTTTGAAATGTGTGTATGTAAACAACAACGTTTGAATTGCAAACAAAGGCAATGGGAAAAACTATGCGAGCTCGTTCATCAAAGCAGTATTTTGTCTTAATTCTTTAGTTTAAATATCGAAGAGCACCAAACAAAGATGTTGCTTTGAAGAATATTAAAAAAATTAGCAAAAATTTAAATAAATTAGCGTAGAAGAAGCGCCGCGTTCGTTGCTTAAGTCTTTTGTTTATATTTAACCGCGTTCGCTGCTAAGCAAGTCTTTCGCTTTCATTCGCTCATGTTCGTTGCTTAAGTCTTTTGTGAGCGTTTCAACGAGCAGCCTAAAAGTCTGCCATTCTTTTTTTATTTTCTTAATACTTAGCAGCTCTAGGATTTTACAACAGCGCTTTAAGCTAGGCAATAATATTTTATAGCTGAGCAAATAGTTGTTTAAGTCAAAACAAGCATTGCATACTTTTAGTAGCACTATTTAATGCTTATATATTTTTCAATTTTATTAACCACAACCATTTATTTTCTCACAGAACTGCCACGGAATACCCGCCTAGCTTAAATGTTGCCAATAAAATGCATTCGCATCAAATGGACCGTTACGATACAATGCACTCGGGGAGCATTTCGTCCATCGAAAGGCCCAACGGAGGCGCATTAGCGCTGCACTATGCCGCAGCTAGAGGCTGCTTGGATTGTGTACAACTTTTGGTGGAGGCATCGGCAGACATTTGGTAAGTTTCGCTCCATTGAGTCTAATAAATATTTGTGGCAAATTGAGCAAAGTTATTAATATTAATAATGCTGTTGTTAATATTATTTTCTGTTTTAATTAGTTATTGAGTTAATTCTTGGTTATTTGCATGGTGAAAGCCAGGCCGCGTTGTTATTGTTGCTGTTGTTAACGAATTAGCTAAATATGTTAAAATTATTTATTAGTAATTAAAGCGGCACTAAGTGTGCCTGCAACAACATGGTTCGAAACACTTTGCATTCGCCATTGCCTAGAGGTGCGAAAATATTGATTTTTTTTTTATTTTTTGTTTTAATTTTTTAACCCGTTTGAAAGCCACTTTCATATGTGGCATGCTCGGCGATTAAATAACTCAATTAAGTCATTATACGAGTAATGCATTCTAAGTAAGACGTGCAAGGGTATGTTGCGTGTGAGTGTGTGAGTGTGTATTATTATTAGTGTTTCAAAACTCTACTTGCAAATTTTGTGCAAATTTGATGCATGTCAATATTTGAGCAATTTTCAGTGGTTGCTAATATATGTGTATTAAATTAATGAGTGCCAATTTTTGAGTTTATGTTGAGAAAAAAATTTTGTTACATTTAATTGTTGCTTACACATTATTTTTATTTTTTTTTTTTACATATTTTTTCGCAACATAGAGGTAAATATTGCTCATATATTTTGGTTCAGTTTTTATGCTTTTATTGTTATATAAGTGTGCACAGCTGTAAACGAATGAGATAACTCTTAAAACGATTTATTTTTTTATTTACAAATCAGCTATGTAGAGAAATTTTGGGCACAATACGTAAAATATTCCTTGACATGAATTTCTATACTTAAAATATGTAACTAAGTGATGTTTCTGAAGTTTCTTTAATATAAGGAAACAGAAATTTATACAACCAATATTCAAATATTCAACATAAACTTTATGGGAAACAAACATTTTGTTTTATTTGCATATGAATAAAACAAAGAAACGCCTTTCAAGATAATTGAATAGTATAACTTAAAACATAAGCATTGTATGAAACTGAACAGAAACAAAGACGCAGAGTTATTTATAAGTTATACGCATGTTTAAGACTGAAGGACAGTTTTCGGAAAGATTTCATTGTTAATTAAGTATTTGAAAATTATTGAAATTAAATATGAATTCAATCATAACACAATGAGTATAAAATGACAACAATACTAAAAGGTCATCATATTCGACTTAAACCTTAAAAATACAAACTTAACACCAAAAGACTATACTAATAACTACGAGTGTTGTTAGAGTTTTTTGTCTAAAAAAAAAAAATTTAAAGCAATGGTGTCCAACCGAATTTGTATGAAGGGCTACTTTGACCCGATAACCATGCTTTGCGGTCCCAATATTTGTAGGAGAATTTTTTTTTTAGTAAACACACTAATTTGAAAAAGTTTATAGATTTAACATTACTAACTTCAGAAAAGCTTTTTTGTTTGCTTTTTTAATCTAAAAAAAGCTTTAAAATTTGACGCTTTGAATGTAATCAAATGAGTTTTTCGAATATTTAGATTTTGAAGCAAAAAAAAAGTCATAAACAATGAAAAATAGAACAGCAAGGTGTTCTGGTATCTTCCGTTTCAGTACACAATTATGCAAGTATCTGAATGATCTATTAACGGCATGAGTGGCCAGCGCAGGACTAGCACATAGCGGGGCCTGGTGCTAAAATCGACAGGGATCTTACTTAAGAACAGAGCACTTAGCTCGGATCTTTTAATAATGAAAATATTAATTTTAACGCATTAATGTCGCATTATATCATTATTGTCAATTTTTTTCCATTATGAAAAGGCAAAAAAAAATAACAAAACTTTCACATCAACAAAAACATCTAAAACGATACTTATAACAACGTGTAGTAAGTAGAAAAACATTGTTTTCTGCTATTTTTTTTTTTTTTTTTGTTTGGATAGCCGATAGTTGGCTTATCGAAGGTTTTTGGATTGGTGGTTAGTGTATAAAACTATCACGCGATGGGGTATGATTTTCATAACAATAAAGGGCAAACATTTTTTTTAATATTGCATCCTTTTGCTATAATAGACGCAAGCAAAAAGGAGCATAAGTAATAAGGAACAAAATTTAAAGAATTTAACCATAGAAAAAATTTAAACCTGGATCGAAAAGTGCATTAAAAAAAATCAAATTATACATTTTGTCAGAAGTGCCTGCGAGGCCCCTGCCTGCTCGGGGCTGGGGCTGCATCCCCTCCGATCCCCCACCTAAATCCGCCCCTGTGAGTGGCACAGAAAAGACTGGTAGCTTCTGCAAAGAAATAGCTCTGCAGCTAAAAATCTGCTGTCGCTTTCAATTTGAAACTAGTACAGGCAGTAAAGGCAGTGTGAACGACCGTGTTAAATGAAAAGCTTTTTCTTTGTTTAACATGTTCAGCGAAGTCGGTTTGAACAAGTTATGTTATAAGCATGCTTGTACAAATCGCCGAGTATATTATTCTGTGTATCATTGCCTCATTTTGCTTACGAGCGAATAAAAATACAGTCTCGAGTTACCAGGCGCCCGCAAACTACTGGTTGGACACCACTGATTTAAAGTAACTAACCATTCCTCTAAAATCTAAGAGGAGACTTTGTTGCGATGAACGATCCATGATGTTTGTTTTTTTTTTTTTTTCTTTGGCTGTCTAATCTTCAACCTTCATTTCAATATTTCTCGGTCAGTATGGTCAGTATGGTATCTTCTGAATTGAAAATTTTCAAAAATTTTAAGAGAGCTAATATGCAAGTAAAAATATAAAAGGATAATATTATCGATGAAAAATCTTTATATGCGGTATTATAGATCATACAACGATTAACTAAAAAGAATTGTTTCCTGTACTTCTGTATAATTAATTTAATTTTAATGAAATGACCATATATATATTGTAAGATCGAGATTGTCATTAAATTTGTCGTTAAAGTGCGATTTTCATAAGAAAATTTTCTTAACAATTACTAGAGACAGTTCGCAACCGGCCATCTAGAAAGCGAACCGCAATTACACTTGAGAATAAACTTAATTTAGATTAATGTACAAGCGTAATAACAAGCTTACTGTAGAATTGTAGATTTTAAGCTTTTCTTAATATCACTTTTTACAAGCTTGCTTAGAAGTGAGATTCCAATAAAATCTCAATCGTACTTGAGAAACGCTTGATATAGATAACTGAATCTAACGTATGCTTAATAAACACTTATAATAGCAGTTGCACGAAAAAGCTTATAAAAATCTTGCATGAGTAATATTATCACTAGGGTACCGCTTCAATTTTTCTACAATTGCTGCTATAGTCTTTTTCAATAGTTTCTCAAGATTTTTTCAATCTTTAGGCTTATGTTGTTAAGCTTGTTATAATATTATTATAAAGCATTTCCATTATTTTAGATAAAAAAAAATTCAAGTGTATCGGCATTCTAAACGTTTACGTCTGATTAATATTTAAAATGATTTTAAATTTTACACACTTACCATTTAGCAATTAACTAACACAATTTCGTGCAGTTAGGACTTAATTTTTCACCTCTGAATATTTTAGCACTACACGGAGAAAATTTTTTGTACACACTTCATGATCAAGCTGCTCATTACCAGGGATTATATTTGCTGGCTTTAAACGCTTTTTGAGACTTTTTGAGAATTTTAATTTTTTAATAATATGATTTTAAATCGATCTCTGTAAAATAAGCTCTGTTAAACTTTTTGAAATTATAGCTTTAGGAGAGCAAAAAACTTAAACAATTTTCATAAATTTTGTTTTCTAAAGCTATATTTAAGCTTTGTAAGCCTACAAAGGTACGGTTTGGGTTGGCTACAGATATAGTACACTTGTAAAAATCTATTACTTACTTACTTACTTAGGTGGCCGTAACAACCCGAGTCCGGGTTTCCCGTTGTCCTTGAGACGCTCTCGCCAGGCGTCTCTGCTTTGCGCGCGCCTTCTCCAATCGGATACACCAAGTGCGGTTAGGGCTTCCTCAGCCTGGTCCATCCATTGGAGTCATGGTCTTCCTCGTCGTCGTTAACCAGCGACCCTCGCCTCGAGCACCTTTTTCGCTGGAGCGCTGGACCCAGCCAGAGTCGTCGCTGCACAGATATACGCCGAACTACGGCAATGTCTTCGTAGAGCTCATACAGCTCGTGGTTCATTCGGATGCGATAGTCATCGCCGACTAGAACAGGACCGAAGATTTTGGAAAGAACTTTTCTCTCGAACACCTCCAGAGCTGCTGCGTCAGTTTGCAAAAATTTCCATGCCTCAACGCCATAAAAAAGCACCGGTAGAACGAGCGTCTTGTAGAGTGTTAGTTTTGTCGATCGAGAGAAGACTCTGGAAATTAGTGGCTTACTGAGCCCGTAGTACCACCTATTTGCAATTATTATTCTTCGCTTTATCTCCAGGCTGACTTCGTTGTTGTTATTACAAACTCTTTGACTACGTCAAAGTTATAGCTGCCGGGTGAAACGTGGGAGTCTAGACGCCGCGGTCCCTTGTTTGTAGACAGCATATATTTTGTTTTACCCTCATTTGTCGTCAAACCCACTTTGGCTGATTCCTTTCCGATAGCGATGAAAGCAGCGGTAACATCTTTCTTGGTTCTGCCGACAATATCAATATCATCAGCGTACGCAAGGAGCTGGACACCTTTATAGAAAATGGTGCCATTACGATGCAAGCCGGGCTTTCGTACAATGCCCTCCATGATGATGTTGAAGAGATCGCAAGACAGTGAATCGCCTTGTCTGAAACCTCTTTCGGTATTGAATGTTTCGGAGAGGTCATTTCCTACCTTGACCGAGCTGCATGTGTTGCTTAACGTCATGCGTAATCAAGTATACCGAACTCAGACATTGTTGCGTATAGGCAATCCCTTCTCGGGATATCGAACGCAGCTTTAAAATCGGCAAAGAGATCGCCGACTTGTGTCAATTTGATTTTCATGGGTTTTTCCAGGATTTATCGTAGCGTGAAAATCTGGACTATGGTGAACTTACCAGGTCCAAAGCCACACTAATAAGGTCCAATCAGTGTTTTTGTAATCGGCTTTATACTTTCACACAGTACGCTTGAGAGAACCTTATTTGCGATGAAAATAAGACTTATACCTCGATACCTGGTGCAGATTGTCTTCAAATTTCTCAAATTTTTGCCCTGAAATGTATGCTTGAACTACCCAAAAATATCCGACAAGTTCCAAATATTCTAAAAACACGAGTATAAGTGTTTGGCCCGGGTATCTCAAAATACCCTAAAATACTCGAGAATACTCGGCTGTCGCGTATGGTTCGGGTAATTCGATTACCCATGTAATATGAGTGCACAAAATGGTCTAAAACCAAAAGCTCTAATAAATACTTTTTGTATTGTCTGTATATACTTCCGTAAAAACTAGAGTACGCCAGTGGTCGAAATTCAAGCTTTTCGCTATACCACCCCCGAGCGACGCTGGGTATTCCAGCTAGCATTTTTCTGTGAAAACTATTCGGTGTACTACTTCTCCCTACTCTGATTCATATAAAAAAAAAATCTCAAAACCTGTTGAGAAACACCCTGAATGCCATACCACCCCCCAGCGACGCTGGGTATTCTAGTTACGATTTTTCTTTAAAAACTATTCGGTGCACTCCTTCTCGGAATCGGTTGAGAAACACAGAAGAAAATGGTTCTTAACTATTTTGCCTACGCCAATCTATATATAGCTTTAATAAAGGACACGTGGGTCAGCCAGTAATAAGTTAAATAAATATATACTTTCTTTCTGTTTTTATTTCAACAATTTCATCGCAACAAAAAGTTAAAAATTACAAAAAATTTAAAACAAGATCATACCACTTATTATACATATTTATACGTTGAGGAAGGTATTAAACATGAAATGATTTAAGTTAGCGATACTCATCACTGCACACATAGTGTGGTGGCGCCTGCGCACTTTTTTTTGCGAGAGTGTATATCGCATAACGTGCACTTTAATATACTTTAAACAATAAGCAGAAGCATCACCGTACCATATCGACCACTAATTGCATAACTTTTCAACGATTCCGAATCTAAAGGCTATGATTCCATGGAAATAATTCACCGTTTGATGAGTCGGTTGAGTGATTCTCTTACATTTCTATAAACTGGTCAATTTAACAAAATCCACAAATGCAGAAGAATAGCACACACACACACACACACACACACATTGACTAGCCGACAGTCTATTCCTACTTTCTTCACCTACATTTATTATACATTTCGCATAGCTTTATAGCGAACTGCGTTATTAATTAATTGAATATCTGCTCGAAAGCAGTTTGCAGAGGGAAACACATGCCGCAAACAGGGAAGCAAAGCGTGTACACTTCGTTGCACAAAACGGGAATCACCAGATCATCCTACCGCACCAGGCCTGATCATTGAACAAAGTCATCCAACAGGAATTTTGAGCCGCTTGCTACCAGCGAGCACCAGAAATTCTTTCTGCTTTCTGTAAACAGTTGGCTGAGTTCGCTTATGAATGTGGTTCAGTATGTTGCTTTGCTGACTGCCTTCGTGCCGCAGCATCATTCAATTGGACAAATGTTCCCCTGCGCCAGTTGCCCGCATACCAATTGCTTTGGCGTGCTTTATTCAAGAAATTCAATTCAATTGCAAAGATGTTGACATGAAATTGAACCAGATCTTTGAGGTCTACATCGACAAGGTTGAACATAGCCCGAGTTTGCTTGTTGATTGTATGCTGGTGAAATGCTTACACTGTGAACAGACCTTACTTTGTGCGAATTTGTCATAGTAATGCAAGAAATAGCTTGAAAATGTAGAAGAAATTGATTTTTTTTTTATATATCCCCCACAGTTTTTTAAGGCAGTATTGTACTCTAGAGGGACAAATGTTTGGGCTTTAAGTAAAATTCTTTAAAAAAAAATTGTTTCACCATCCATTTGTTGTTATATGGTTGTATGTATGTTTAATATTTCAATAATACAAAACAAAAAAAAAAAAAAATTAAAAAGGGTGCCGCCTCCATCTTGATACAATTTGAAACCTTTCTAGTTGTCTGAAAAAAAATTCTTATTAGTAAGAATATCACTATAACCTGGACTAGGGAAAGAAAAACAAGTTTTTTCTCGCGAAATGGCGATTGTTTAAAAAAAAATGTTATTTTTTGGCTTTTTTCAAAGCTATATTATGAATTTTTTAAAAATATTAAAAAACAAAACTTTTTCATAATTCTAGTCTGGCTCATAAAGGTACATATAAAAAAACCCACACAAAATTTTAAGTTAATCGGTCCATTACAACTTGAGATATTATGTCGAACGTGTTGGAAAAAGTAGTTTCGAAAAAAATGCGTTGAAATATTTGAGCAAAGTTACAGGCGTTTTTCGAGGTTTTTCAAAATATTTGTAATACATCGCCCTCTGGTGTTCAAGATAGAAGACTTCAAGTTTAGAAGTCATAAAAACTCACCGTTTCCGAAAACCTCTATATACTAACTTTCATGCAAATCGAATAAGCATCTTGGGAGTTTTTTGACGTTTTTTTAAATATTTGTACTACAGCTATTTGTAAACAATAAGCAGAAGCATCACCGTACCCTCTGGTATTCGACATAGAACAGAGTAGATAAGTAAAAAAAAAATCAGTATGTCTGAGAACTTCTACTTACAAATTTTCATGCAAATCGGATGAACGGTTTCGGAGATAAGCTAAAAAAGAGAATGCCTGGAACCCGATCGCGGCACCCCCTATCGGGTCCAACCTTTTTTTCTGGATAAAAATTTCAATGTACGTTATGTATATATGCATTATAGAGGACCTTAACTGTATGGATCAAGTTTTTTTAACAAATTTAAAATGTGCATGGGTCTCGATTTTACCTTTACATGTAGTAAGTAAACTGTGAAATTTTCAGGAAAAAATAGTAATATTTAAACTGCAGCCTGTAGCGACCTCTATATTGAATACTTTTTTTTCAGAAAAATCCCAATTAAATTTTTTTTAAAGTTCAAATTTTCTAAAAACTGGTACGCACTTCGTTTTTTATTTAAATTTTCTTTATCTTTTCTTTTCTTTTTATTTAAAAGGAGTTATCTATCTATCTGTATTCTATCTATCTATCTACCTATATATATAAAAATGTATGTATGTATGTGGGTATATGGATATGTGGGTGTGTATGTATATCACGTATAGACTCCAAAACCTCCCAACCAATCTCTATAAAATTTAAGGATACTGAAGCAATATTCTGAGAGTGTTCCTGTGTAGTTTGGTGTTGATTGGACAAGGGGGCGTGGTACATGCCATACAATCTCCCATACAACGTGGGCTCTATCGCCCACAAACCAAAAAAAATGCTATACATCAGACGGTCTTAACCGTATAAAACTAAAACTTGGTAATTTTGATCAGAACGTTACTTTCTGTGACTACAAAAAATGGGCGTGGTCACACTATATCTACGCCCACTTTTCAGAAATCATTTTAATTCCTGAGATGTTCAAGTTTTGACAAATGAATCTTGGTATGCAGGTGCTATGGATCCAAATGGCAGTCACTATGTAAATTTTATATTAATTATAAAAATAATTAAGATTAAAGAAAACTATGTCAAATTTATATATAAATGTTGTCACGCCCACTTTTACCGCCCACAAATCTTTAAAAATGCTTTATATCAGACGGTTTTTACCGTAGAAGACTAAGATTTAGTAATTTATTTCAAATGGTCACTGTCGGCAACTGTTGAAAAATGGGCGTGGTCGCACCATATCTACGCCCACTTTTTCGAAATCATGCTTATTCCTGAGTTGTACACGTTTTGATAGCAACACTTGATATGCAGGTGCTCTAAGTGGTAGTCAATATATATATATGTAAAATGTGCCACGCCCACTTGTACCACCCTCAAATAAAAAAAACCAAAACGAAATGGCCAAATTCAGCCCTTGAAAGGACTTTGACCGAGCTTCTTATGATCAATTGTGTTGTGCGTGTTGTGAAATGTTTCAACACAAATGATTGAGAACTGGACCTACAAGTTTTATGCCGACTCCGAACGGCTTAAGTTCTCAAGAAGTGTTTCATGTCAGCTTTTACTCTCTGAGATGTGCCATTGTCTGCAGAGAAGTGACGGCCGAACAGGTGGAATTCGAACCTGGCGTACAAGCCACTCACCTGAACCAGTATGCCACAGAATGGTTTGAAATATGCTTTAAAAATCGAGTTTTTTGTAAAAATATTTACTGGTGTGGTAGTTAAAAATAACAAACGGTCAAAAATAATAGTAAGCAGTATTTGGATATATTTGATCCGAAAAATGCGGTGTTTTTGTGACTTCAGGTTGCGGTTGTTGTTTACAGCTCAAGGCGCGATATCAAAAGAACATAAAAAACTGGAACAGGGCCCTATTCTCTGATATGATGCTAAATCTTCTTTCCATAGAAGAGTTCCTTAAATGTTCGGCGACCAAGAGCGCGATTCGCCTTAACAAATCACGAGCCTGGAAAAACAACACATTCGGACATGCATCTATTCTACATCTCTTTGGAACCAAGGAATCAAAAAGAGCAACCGACTATATCATACCCAGTGTGAGATTCGGTACAGAATACACCACATCCATCCCCAGCAGACAAGAATGGGAAGAATCCTACGGCAATCTCCATTTATATACTGATGGTTCCATAATGAAAAACGGAACTGGATCGGGCGTGTACTGTGAAACACTGCAAATCAAAGAGTGTTACAAACTCCCTGGGTAGCAATTTTTATGGATAGCCAAGAGGCCATCAAAGCACTGAACAGTAAAACGACGAAGGCTCGAACGCTTCAAAACTGTAAACTTGCACTGAACAGTATCTGCAATACCTACAATGTCTCTCTCTGCTGGGTTCCCGGACATAGCAATATCGAAGGGAACGACGCAGCGGATAAACTGGCGAGGCGTGGAGTAACCGCAAGTACAAACAGAGCTGATACATATATTCACATTCCCATAGGCGTCGTCAAAAGAAGTATAGACCTAAAAGCCAGAGATATTGCTAACACAAACTGGGCTTCCAGAGGGGACTGTAACATATTTCGAAGGGTTTGGCCGGAGCTAAATGAGAAAAGAACTAAAAGCCATCTGCTTTTGGTCAAACGGGAAATTCGGATTATTGTTGGAGTTCTTATAGGTCACTGACACATTGGGATAATGTCCAATAGAATGGGCATAAGAGCGCCAGACTTCTGTCGGAGCTGCAAAGATCCGAATGAAACAGAAACAATAACTCACCTACTATGCGAATGCCCAAGTCTACAGAATCGTCGACTCCAACATATGGAGAACAGATTTTTCAAAGACTTGGAAGAGTTAGTGAACACACCATTGCTAGACATCTGGAGGTTCATAAAAAGCACTGGATGGTTCGAGGAACAAATCGGAACAATGGTTTAATATGGTACCACAAAAAAAAAAAGAAATTCGCAATGGACCTATAGGCCCCCGTGGAAGCGCCAGTAACAGTGCACGACCGTACTTACCTAACCTAACCTATTCTCTAATTGTGTAAAAAGTAGTGTAAACTTAATATTGTGTACACATACAGTTTCCGACTCACTAGCTTGGAACATGAGATTTTAACCTTTAAAAAGTGTACACAATCAACAAATTTTATTCACTCTGTGATTTTTTCTGAGAATATTTGATTTTTATTGTAAAATTATAATTGCGATATAAACGGCGTTATTGGGGGTTGTATTTTTAAAAATTTTGTCATCAGTCAAGGAATAACTTATTTTCTTCATACAATTAAATAATATATAGTGATGTTTATTTATATTTATGACTGAACTATTTTTTTCTAAAGTTCAAAATTGTTTCATCACTATTTTAAAATTGACAGCCACAAATTTTTATTCAGCTATTTTAATTATTATTCAGCTTGTCAGTGTGCATATCAGTTTACGGAATCACTTGAAATTAAAAAGTGTGAACTTGAAGTGAATATGAAATTTTTTTTTTTTATGTACACAAATTTTGTGCACAGTTACGGAATAGAGCCCCAGAACTCAGTGTATTAAAAAAAGAAACAGCCACAAACGTTTGCAGCAGAGTGGTATGAATATTTAAGATAAATTATGAAAAAATCAATGTTTTTCTTTTTGGTACCCATAGCTCGCATAATAAACACAAGTATATCACATTTAAATGCAGGTTCCTCGAGAATTTCAGGAGGGTTCAAACCCCAAAATTCCCCCTGAATCCGCGCCTGATTTCATATAAGCACGATTTCATAAGATTTCTGCGGTCTAGGAGGACCGCTTACTAGTTAAGAGGTCTACGGTTCAAATCCGGGCTCAATTTTGAAGCGAAGCTTTTAACGCCCCGTTCTGTAATTTGCTTGGAGTGAAATCGGAAAAATTTTCGACAGATTTATTCTTAGAATTTTATATGGTTTCTTTGTTTCTGTGTTTTTAACCACAAGACAATTTAATATGGTATAACAAATATAAAAAACATTTATTCGCCTGCCGTGGGGACTCGAACCCGTAAGCCTTTGATTGGGAGTTCTATACTCCATCCATTGAGCCAAACACCTTCTTAATGCGAAAGCATTGATTCAGTATTAACAGCAACTAAAGCTATGTTGCAGCACATCCAATAATCTATTAATGTATTTGTGTGGTTTGGGTAACTGCTTAGCCACTTGCTACAAGAGTTGATTAATAGATTTTTATGGTTTGGGTAGCTGCTAAACCGCTTGCTACAAGAATCATCAGTGTTGTCACTTTTCCACGATTGTGATAAATCTAGCACTTTTTTGGTTTCTTCCATTTTCATCACCCACTATTTGCATTTTTCCAAAATCTATCACTTCTTAATATATTTATATAAAAATGATTGCATTATAATTAAAATGTTAGACATTTTATTGCATATATTTTATTTATTATTACATTTAATATTTTATTTTAGTACTGTTATATGAGAATTATTTGCAATAAAATTGATTCAGCTTAAATAAACTTAAGATATTTTAAAAAAAAAAAAACCATTAAATTATCATATCTATGAAACTGTGAAAAAGCTTCGCTTCTCTCGTGTGTCCAACGACGCACTTGTGATTTTTTTTTTTCTATTTTTGAAATAAAAAATGTGTGACACAAGTTTTTTTATGATTGAGAGTATTGGTTTTTTATTTAATTCAGGAATTTCTAATATTATTGTTATAATGAATTGAAAACTTTGTTATGAGTTTTATTGAAACTTCGCCCAAGCTGCAGCTCGAACCGTGGCATCGAAAATTGCAGTCAAACGATTTTCCACTGAGCTTTTGACCGCGTTAAAAATTCGGAATCAAAACGCCTTTATGAAATGCGCATGGTTTTTTTGTTGTTTAAAACCTTGAATGACTTCTTTTGTTAAGTAATACAATTATTTACCTTAATACACTGAAATGTTCTAGAGCAGTACATTAAATTAATTTTCTTGGAGTGTTTTATTGAAACATTTATAGTATTTGCTATTAAAAATTAGATATTTTAATTGAATGATTAATGTTTTCATTAAAAATTGTAATATGCATATTGTTTGAGTTAAAGTGGCACTATTTCGAATACACAATTATTATTACTTGCAATCAGCATTTATTTTAAATATTTTTTTGTTTCTTACAAATTAAAATCAAGCAATCAGTTTTTTGAGTATAATTTTGAGATACGGACACTTGGTAGCGGCCGTGGCAAACTGGTTAAAGTGTGTGTCTAGTATGCCAAAAAACCGAGGCTCGAAGCCCATCTGACGGCCGTTACCTCTCTGTAGACAATGGCAAACCTCAGAGAGTAAAAAACTGCCATGTAAAGCTTCTTGAAAACACAAAGCGTTCGGAGTCGACAAAAAGCTTGTAGGTCCAGTTCTCGATCATTTGTGTTGAAACATTTCCCAACACGCACAACACAATTGATTGCAAGAAGCTCGGACAAAGTCCTTTAAACGGCTAAAATGGCCATTTCGTTTTGTTTTCTTTTAGCCTGATATACGTATCTAAAGACGTTATGCGCTCAATTATAACCTCACCAAATACTCAAGCAAAATCAAAACAATTCGAACATTCTAGCTACTTCTACTGTATTTTGCTAAAATAATTGCAAAATACCGCTAGATGAAAATTTGTCGCTAATGGTCACTACATATATGGTACAAAAATGGTTGGATGTTCGGTGAGACGAGATACACGCAACAAACATAAAAATAACCAATCGAATCAGAAACAACAACAGAACAACAGCCAAGACAGAAACTAGGTAAATGAAGTGTTGCTTGGTAGCTAGCAGCAGCAGTAAGCACAACAACAAGAAAAACTCTAGAGGTTTGCCTATTTACAGATTCAGGGGCGCTGAGGCGAACCAAACGCAGGCCCGCTAGACAAGCTGTTAAGCTCGATCGACAACTTGCACAGAGCAGCAGCAGCAGCAACAGTAACAGCAACAGCAGCAACAATCAGTGTTTTATTTTTGTAGAAATTTGAATTTGATCTGAACTGAACTGCATGATAAAGTTGGCTTAGATGTTGGCCAAGAGTGGCTGCTGCTGATGCTATTGACTGTTGGTGAGAGCTTTTCTCTTTGCACCCGCCAAGCTTTGGCTATTCGTGATCGGTTTCTTGAAGCGAACAGTTCGCTGAGCTTTCCTCAAAATAATAAAGCGCGACGCGTCGGTCAATCTGTGCTATTTTTTTTTTTTTGTTTGTTTGCTTTTTGTAGCAATTGTTGTTGCTTTTAATTGTTCGTGTTTGCCAAGTTCCCTAGTTGCCCAGTGAAGCCGCCCATGGATGCTTCTAGCGTGTGCCGTTAATTTCTATGTTTCTGTCGTTTTGTTCTTCATTTGCGGCTAACTTTGTTATTAAAATCGTGCTCTTAGTGGGCGCGCATGCGTGCACTGAATAGCTCAGCTCAGCAATTGTTGGCTGATAGATGAGTTCAGCGCTTGATGAATTGTTATTAACTCATCATTGTTTTTTTGATTTAAAGTGTTTTGAGTGTTTTTTTTTTGTGTAAACTGTAATTGTTGTTGTGGTTAAACATTATGGTCAGCTGCATTCAGTGTTGTTGCTTCCATTTCAAAATTAAACGGATCGTAACGGCAGCCAATTAAAAAACGTTAATTAATACCAATAAGCAGAGCAGAGTAATTGTTGTGATTTTTTTCGGTTTTTATACTTTTTTTTTAAGTGTAACCATTGCAATGAAAAGGTAGTTAAAATATGTGGTATAAATATTGTTGTTGGTGGTCATGTCTTAATAGCTAAGTTTGTTTTTTAAAATTGTGTGTTTTGACATCTAAACTATCAAGAGTTCGTCGTCCTGAGCTTGTTATAGCTGGAAAAAGTACAAAAAGTTATTATCTTAAATACTCGTAACACCATCATAAGTGAACAAAAAAAAAAAAACAAGAATTTAAAAAAAAAAAATTGCTAAAGTAAACTTGCATGACAGTGAAATCTGTTGAAAATCATCTATTAACTGTGGATGCTGTTAAATATTAAAACAGAGTTTATGAAAATAAAAATAATCATAAAATTAAGAAACACAGCGACTCAATTTAAGCTTTACTAAGCTTATTTGGGAAATTTCGCGACGAAGTGAAAGAAAGAAAGAAAGAGAGAGAAATGAAGTGTGAGAGAAATAGCGAATAATATTGTTTTCAATAATATGCCATGCTTGCAGGGTCTGCTACCGCTTATATCACTGACTGCAGTTCAATTTTCAATTTTTCAAAAGTTTCAATTTTTATTATTTTACCAGCTGAATTATAAAAATTTTATATATTTTTGAGCCCTAAACAAAAGAACCGAATTGTAAATATTTTATTGTATGTTTATAGTACGTGTTTTGATAAGAAATTTATAAAATGCCAATATCACTTTAACTGCAGCTTAAAATAATATCAATTAAAAAAAAGTTATATAAAAACTTCACAAGATTTCTCAGCCTCTTTTATATTGAGTTCTTGTGTTTAGCTTGCCCTGAAATAACTCACAGAGAGCTCAATGTTTGTTTTAGCCTTTTGATTTTTGTGAACATAAATAACATAATATCTAAATGTGACCTTGAGATGGTGTTTTAATTTAATTCTCTTTACCAAATTATATTGCAAGTGGAGGTTTTAACTGAGTTATAAAACAAGTTTCTTATACAAAAATTGCCAGATATTTCTTCGGCCATTTTGTTTTCTTTACACCCATGAACAGAAATAAAGAACAGCTTACTTATCAGTTTTATTCAAATTGACTGATATAATCTTCTAAATCCTATTAAGAGATCACATCTTCGTAAATCTGTAGAAAGTTAAAGTTTTACATTAGGTCAACTCACAAGGCAATTCACGTGTTGTATTGTTGTAAGTGAAAGATGATTGTATGTTTTGTTTGTAGAAGTTTTATGATGTGTATAAAATTGGCGTGATCGGACCACAAGTACGCCTACCTCCCATACAAAGTTATTTTTTTGTACCTAACTTTGTATGGGAGGTACAAACAACCACTATAAACAAAACATACAACCAAAATTTCAAAAAAATCACTTTACTAATAGAGAGAAAATGAGAAAACCTTTCCCTTACAACAATACAACTTACAATAATACAACACCTTGTGAATTGCCTAATTGTAATTGATTTTAATGATTTATTAATGATATATACTTACAACAAAATTATTTTTACAAAATAATATTAATAATTGTTAGCATATTTAACGTTTTGCAGATATTGCAGATATTTTCAGCCAAATTTTGGTGAGTTAACAAAGCTCACCAAATTCACAATAGTAAATTTGTTTAAAATTAATTCAGAAGCTTCTTGACAAAATTGCCAATATTAGCAGAGGTTTTGATAACACAAATAAGACATCAACAATTAAAACTGCATAAATGTCCATCGATGTGTATGCAGGTTAAGGGAGTATTCCTGGTTGGAAGCTGTTTTTGGACCCTCTTTGAAAAACTTCTCATTTGAAAACGCAAAGAGTTATTTTAATTCTGTTTTTTTTATTGTATTAAGAACATATTAGATTAAATAAATTTTTTTTCCTTGTACGAGGGCTGTTCAAAAAGTTGTCGGCCCTTAAAAGTGGGCGTCGAAAAAAAAGGTATGCTGCTTGCGGCCCGGATAACTCGACTTTGAATCATCTGAAATGGAAAAAATAAACGGCGTTAGATTCAGTGCAGATGTAATTCAGGTTCCTACCTCAAGTATAATTTTTCGATTATTTTTTACAAAATGGCGGTCATTGAAAAATGATAAACCGATTTTGGGTCTTTTTTTTTGTAGTTTAGTGTAAAAAAATAATAAAAAATTGTTTTAAATTGTGATTGATGTACGGACTAGAATGGTGACAATTCTGCGTCGATTGCATTTTATTTCATCAAAATCGGCTTAGAAATACGGGCGCAATCTGGGCCGCAAGCTCGAAAAACGTGGTTTCGAGATAAATGCGTTTAAGTTTGAAGTTTTTTTTTTGCATTAAGCAAAATTGAAATAAAATATTGCAGTTTTAGAAATCCGAAAATTTTGCGTGGATTGCACTTGGTTTCATCAAAATCGGTTCAGTAGAACCGGAGCAAAGTGACTTTAAAGTTAAAAAACGTGATTTTTGAAAAAACTCAAAGAAAACTTTAGGCAATAAAACATTTTTTTTTTTATGAAATACTTACATATGTATATCAATCTGCAATGCCAGCCCCATAAAGAACTCTTTCCTCTTCTTCAAAAAACGAGGACTCAGCGGCTCTTTGTGCTCTTCGGGCAGTTCTACCTTCTTTTGATGCGGCCAGAGCTCTGGCTTCGGACCTTTTCAAACGTTCTTCGTTCCGAGACATGGCGAAATCATATGTGACGTTGCCAATCAGGATGCTCATTAGGTTCATTATTTGAAGTTTTGGCAAAAAACCTTCTTTAAATATGACAGTTGCAATATAATTGGCAATCTCAATAATGCGTGTCCTCATCTCTTTCGTGTTGGTTACCATGAAACAGGCGTTTCAAGGGATGAGTTTTTCGATTGCTACCAGTGTTTCTTTTATTTTAATTTCTATTACTTTTTCTATTCATTGTCTTTAGCACAAACAAAAATGTTTATCAAAACTGTACTATCAAAACAGTATGCGCGCGCGCGACCGGTTTATAACTCAATTCAAAGTGAACCAAACGCTGCCAACATTCGAATACCTAGGCTCTAAAATGTGTATTCATTCATTTTAAAAATGCGTATACAAACAAGTTATTACCTACTAAAGAACCGTTTCAAACCGTTGCATTCAAAAAGTAGTAAAATTAAGCAAATCGCATTTTGGCGAAAACATTGCTGGACAAAAAAGGCCATATCTCCTAAAGTATTTCGAATTTCAAGAAACCATTTTAGGACGATATTCTCAAATATCCAAGCCATAAAAAAGGGGGGGGAAAAAAATCGAGCAAAAATTTTTGCCAACCAGGAATACCTCCTTAAGGACAAAATAGAACATTCACACTTTTGTGACAACATACACCACATTCACTTCAATTAACACTACATTCACTTAAAAACGATTCCGCGAACAGGTTAAGTCAAAATAAAGTGGGTGCGTCTGTAAACGTGGATGTGAGTAATTGGGTTGCAAGTGTAAATCAAATAAAGAACTGGACCCTTCCTTAAGGAATAACAACACAGATCGGATAGTTTCTAAAGCTGAAGCTCTTGTGTCGTTAATGTACGTATCCTGTTGGGAGGGTAACTATTCAAGCGTGTATAATTATATTCGGGAAAAGTTTCTTTAATTTTATACCAGAGGCCTGGCTTACCTTGTCAAATGCTTGAGTAACATCCCAGAATATTGCAGTACTTTTTTTTCTTCGAATATTTTTCGTATTTCCGACTTTATCCTATGTACTTGTTTCAGTGGGTTGTGTTTTTCTCTGAAACCAAATTGGTGGGTTGGTATGACATACTTAGAATGGGCCAAAGTTATTTGATGAAGAGGTTTTTAAGCAGACTATCAAGTTTGTAAGAGGTAACAAGAGTTGCATCTTTACAGGGCTTTGGTACCATTCCTTTTCTTGCTAAAGAATCAGCATTTTTATTCTGTTCTATGCCAGAATGTCCTCTCACCCACATAAGTGTGAGCTCATTTGTCTAAGCGCACCTATTCAGTTTGGTAAGACACTCTATGACCAACCTGGGAGTGACGCCTGTACGCTGCATGCACCTACAACAGACACAAACCTCCCTAACCTCAGTACACAGGATAGGCTCAACTCTTCTGAGTAAACGCCTGCCCCTGCTCTGCCATTCATCAGAGAGCCGTCTGTGAATATACTGATATCGTTACCAGCGATTTCTTCACAGACGACTCCATCTGTTATAAGAGTTTTATAACATTTTTCTGTTATCCTTACTCTCTGCCTTCCGTCCATAGGCATACCCGTCTCCCTGACATCTCCATGTACAATATCAAGGATGCGCACATGACCATGTAGGGCCGTTGATCCATGTCACGTAGCATTTCGCAACATCCTGAGGGCTGTTAGCGCCGACGTTTTCTTTATTTCTAAATTCAACCTATTTCTAAAGCATACCTAACAGAACCTCCATTGCGCTTGTTGGAGTGGTGCGTATTGCACCTGTTATTCCAACCCATGCCAGCTGTTGGACTCTGTCCAGTCTCTTCTTAATGGTTTTCTGGCTGGCTTTGTCCACCAAATCACCGAAGCATACGTGATGACAGGTCTAACCATCATAGTGTAGACCCATTTCAAAGACTCTGGGATTAGCCCCCATTTGTGACGACAAACGTGTCTGCACTGAAACAGAACCCTCTTGGCTCTTTCAATCCTATCTTCTACATGCTCGTTCCAGTTCAGTTTGCTATCAAGGGTTACCCCTAAATATTTAACTTTCCTGGACATATTGATTTTAGCTCCAAAAAGTCTGAGTGGTTCTCTCCTCAGACCTCAGACCTCATTCTAGTAAAGAGAACATTGTCTGATTTTCCTGCGTTTACGGTAATGCCTTGTTCTCGACACCACTCCTCCACCAGTTGTAGTGCTCCCTTCATGATGTCTAAAATGGCGTCAATGAACTTACCACAGACCACCAACGCAATGTCATCTGCATACCCTATCGTGTGTGCCCCCCGATTCATCCAGTCTAACCAGTAGTGAGTCCACAGTTATATAACAATAACAACCCGCCCAGGTTAGTTATTAAGCAATATTTGGTAGCTATTTTATCATTTTCCCATTAATTGTATCAATACCTGGTGCATTTTTTGCATTAATATTTGAAATTGTAAATTCCAACCATTTAAATAATGATTTGTTTGATTGCATTGTGTGTCTTGTAATATGTTCAAATATATTGTTTTGCATAAAAACGTATATTGATATATAGTATTTTTAGAAAAGCTGAAATTATTTTGATTTAAGCCAAAAAAAAAGTGCTACGAGTTTGTTTTGTAATATCAACATGCTAAGAAGAAAAAACTGAGACACAATTTCAAAATTGTTTTAAATTTAATAAATTTTGGCTTAATTCTACTAATTAAGCCGAATAATTCCCATGACTACGGGGTCGATAGTTCAAGAAACAAGCACATCACACTTCTAGTGAATAAATAAACTGAACATAATACACAGATTTAAATGACAGTTCAGGATAGTCGACGCATCACTGAAAGCTCGGAAGTATATAAATTCAACTCCTTTCTTAGGAATTTGGATTAAGGATTACTATGTTTTATTCCTTTCTGCTTACAATCCTTTTGTAAGTTCTATATGTCGGCGATTGATCAGGTCCTCCTCATCATTTTAGTAGAAAAGACTATTCCCGTGCTAGCAAGTTCAACTGGACAATTGCTACTCTATTCACAGGCGCGTTTCAAAGTGATATTCCAAATTTCTATATATGCTCCAAGAAATGGCCGCCATCGCAGGGCTCCCCAAACCGGATTAGTTCCTGTTGGCAGCCATAATTCGTCTCAAAGCATCTTATATTGCAACCGTCTTTTCCTTTTTCCTGGCTTTTAGCCTAGCGGAGTTCACGAATAGACAGACTGAAATCTATATATGTGCTAAGAGAAGACCCCTGCCATTAAAGCGTAGTTCTTCTTGGCCCCATTATCACGGAGTCAATAAATAATGCAACCAGCAACCAGTACTTCACAACACACTCAAGATGCGTAAATATGCTGTTTGGCAATACATGTTATAGCAAACGAATAAAGCTTTCATGACATCCAGAAAAGAACACTTACTGAATGTCACTTGCACAATCACAAATCGAAATCTGCGAACTATTTAGGAAAACAATATAGAATAAATTCCATAATGTTGCCAAATCGTACCAATTAGGCTACCAGTAGGTAGCGTACCTTAATTTGATATCAACTTGGTGGAGACGAGAATATTCTCTTGTATATAAACAATATACCAGCTCGGTCGTTAAAACGTGACTCCCGCCGTTCAATCTAGATCTGCGCAAGCTATGCACACAAGCCCCAACCAGCACGAGATACCCCAAAGAGCCGCACATGATAGTCACCCTGGGCAAGCGTCACACCATATGAGGCACTCATCATGTCATGGCTGACATTTAACCTATAAACAGATCAGGATAATAAAAACATCACTGAAAACTAGGGGTACATAAAAGTCACCAAAATCACCAAGTTTTGATCAAGGATTATATGTCTCTTAGGTTATTATCCATGGTTATAATGGTTATAAACCATTTATTTTGGTCTTAATATTGGAGATAGATCAAGTCTCTTCATCTTCGTGGGTTTGACTATCCCCATGCTAACAAGTTCAACTGGACAATAGCTATTCCACTCACAGGTGCGTGTTAAAGTTATGTACCAACTTTCCATACCTGCTCCAAGGATGTCTACTAGCGCTAACCTTCAAGGTAGGCCCTCAATTTTAGATAGATAAGAAACGGCTAATACATGCTGTCTCCATGCATCTTATCCATAATCATCCTCCTTTATCCTGACCTTGGGCTGACAGGCGCATCAATGATGCTAACCTGGCAGAGTTTCATACGAATAGGCAGAAATCCATTGGTGTTCAACGCACACTCTAGCCGTTTAGGCCTAATTCTACAGTGCACATTGCGTGGGGCCGAAATATTACGTCGGTCAACACCACTTTGAGGACTAAAAAGGTACCAAACTAGCTTCATGTTGTGATGACATGTCGCAACCCTTGGTGGTGGTGGAGGCTTATCTAAACTCTCTTCCATACTCTGCGGTGTGGAACCCGGTTCAGAATGCAAACCACATCGAGCTTGAAAGCTCTACCCGCGAGAAAGCACACAGCCACAACAAAACTGCCAGGGTGTTATTTTAAAATAGTTCTTCGAGCTCGACAACGAGCGAATACTTCACTCGCATCCTGTCCAACCTGGTGAGATGCTAGAGAGAGTATTATCCAATCAAAGTGACCAGTATTCGTTAGAATTTCGATAGCATGCAAGTCCATTATGTCATCATACAAAGGGCATTGTAGCAAGACACGCGGCGGACGGGTTAGATTTCTCTAATGCTGTAAGACATTTAAAGAACCGTGCCCACTCAAAATGAAACCCAAACTTAATTTGAAGGTACAGTTTGGGTGATCCTCGACAAGTGTGACTTCCCGTATGAGCACCTACGTATTCCTACCATGGATGCTGGAAAAAGGCTGTTGAAACTCATCGTTTGCTGGTTCAAATATATGGTGAACACGCTCCATCAATTAGAACATGTGAGATATGGTTTCGACAATTTAAAAGTGATGATTTCAAGTGAAAGACAGTAAGCGCTCTGGTAGACCACAAAAGTGATGACCCAACTCAAACTCAACGGCAGTTGGCAGAAGCATTTCATGGGTCGCAAGAAACAATTAGCACATGCCTACGAGCAATGGAGAAGATCAATAAACTTGGTAAATGGGTTAACCACACGCTTTGAATGAACGTCAAATAGAAAATTGCAAAGTCATTTGCAAAATGCTGCTTCAACGCCACGAAAGGAAATCATTTTTGCATTGAATTGTGACGGGTGACGAAAAATGGATTTATTTTGAAAACCTGAAGCGAAAAAAAATTATGGCTTCCACTTGGCGAAGCCGGCCCTTCAACAGCAAGGCCAAATCGCGTCGGCAAGAGGACCATGCTTTGTGTCAGGTGGAACCAGAGTGGTATTGTGCATTATTAACTCTTGAAGCCCGGTAAAGCCGTTAATTCACAACGTTATCGTCAACAAATGATTAATTTAAGCCACGCATTAATCGAAAGACGACCGGAATTGGCCAAAAGACATGGCAAAGTGATTTTCTTACACGATAACGCGACGTCTCACTCCGCAAAACTAGTGAAAGACACCTTGAAATCGCTTGGATGGGACATCTTTCTGCACCCGCCGTACTGCCCTCTTCCTATCACCTCTCCACATCAATGGGGCACGCGCTCGCAGAGTAGCACTTCAGCGATTTCGAGGAAGTTGGAAAATGGCTCGACGAATGGTTTTTTGCAAAAGACAAGCAGTTTTTTTGGCATGCTACTCATAAATTACCCGAGCGATGAACAAAATGTGTATAAGCCGATTACCAATAGTTTGAATAAAACAAAAAATAATTTCCTAAGAAAATTAATTATTTTTACTGTTTTTTACTATTAACTATTTTAAAACGTATGCATACACTTGGTGCCAGTGATTTAATCTTATTTCAAAGAAAAGCAAATTAAAATTAAGAAAAGCATAGCAATTTGAAAAGTGGTACTTAACTTAAATACTTTTAAAAAACTAAGCGAAAATTGCATTTTAACCAATTAGTTCAAATTTCGAGCTTATGCAAGGTATTAAACCAATCTGAAACCAATCTGAAAGTCGTGATCTGCGTTTAGTTTTTCTAATATTTATAAACCACTTTATAAATAGACTTAAAATTAATCAAATTTTAAATATGAACTTACATAAAACCACAAACAATTAAATCATGTCATTAAAAATATAATTTTCGAAATATGCATAGCTTTCTTGGCTGCCATTAATTTCCTAATGCAATATGATTGATCGACGGCATAGAAAGAAGAGCATAAAATCGATTAAAAAAAAACTTCCTCATACCAACAGATAAGTAGCCAATGCACACACGATATGGTTTAAAGTCAAAAAATAACACACATACCAGGTGGCACTTTGTATTGATACAAATATTATAGTAAAGGCTACAAATACGTGAAACCATCAGCCGCAAATCTTTGATAAAAGTTTTTTAATTGCTCTGAAATTGATTTCAATGCGAAATAAAGAAAGCATCGAATGTGCAATGTCCGTGAAAAATAAAAGATAGATTTAGAGATACACGAATGGACTGACTTAAAGACAGACAGACACACAAAGAGAATGGCAAACGGTCCGGCCGTCGCATAGACAAGCATGCAGACAGCTAGACCGAAGTAAAGATGTTCCAATTTTTCAAAAGTCGAAACTCGCAACTTGAAACATACACATCAATCTTGAATCAGTGCGCATGCGCAACGTATCAAAAAGCTTTGCTTTTATTGGGCAAAACAAAAAAAAAAAGCATTAAACGAAAAACAATGCTAACTTGTTTATAAGCGAGTAGCACTCGCCATGAAATTGAAAAAAGAAGAAGCAGCTGCAATCGCCGCGACTGCAATAGAATGCAATTTAGTGCAAAAACAATTTTATTAAAAAGCAAAAGAAATAGCAATATATCAAAGTCTAAGGCAACAAAAAAAAAAAATATACAAACTAAAATAATGCAGATATGCACTAAAAAAAAGAGAAAAGTGTTAATATATTGTTTTACCTCGTTGCTCGAATCACTTTTTAGCCAAGTGCAGATTTTCACCAATTTGAGCAGGCACAGAAGTTGGCTGACATTCGATTTAAGCAGTTGATCGGTGCCTAAAAAGGCAATAAGAAGAATAAGAAAATAGATTGTTTATAATAACTAACGGTAAAAAATAAACGCGAGCATGTTGTCACTCGAATAAAAAGTGATTTGCGCAAATTTTTTTTTTTTTGTGTTCATTGGAGTAAATTTTGGAGTCAAACTTTAATTATGACTAACAATATAAAATAATATAAAAAAAAACTCACTAAAAAATGTCCGCATCAAAAGTGCAAACTAAAAAATATGAAAATTCAAACTAAAAACTAAAAAAATTTTTATAGAAAATTAGGTTCTTTGATGTCCAGAAACTAAGTCTGTATAGATTATAAGGATGTTTTTCATTGAAGTTACTCGTTATGAGCATAGATATAACATTTGTTGAATGACAAAATTGGATGAAGTCAAAAAAGTAAAATTTTAGAAAAAAACTTGCAATAAATTTTAATATAAGTGTAAAATTTAAAAATTAAAGTTCAAAACTATGGAAAATCTTTTCTAATGTGTTGAAAATGTTGGCTCTTTTTAAGTAAGGAGACTATATAGACAGAATAAATATGAATAAGTACTCCTTTCTAATGATTAATATTTCCTAAACATTATTTTTTTTTTCTCATTAGGTAACGAAACCAAAGTGTCTACCTGAATCATTGAGTAATTTAACTAGTTTTTACCCCTCCAAAGTCTTCAGGTGATAATGATCTGTGATTTTTTGACTTGAACCAAAGTGTAGCAAAAATGTAAATCCTTGCCATACTGTATGTCTGTGCGTTGATCGCTGCTGATCATCTTCTTATGCTCCAAATAGAAATAAGCCATGTCACATACAATTTTTAGTTTATGTTAAATGCGATTTTGAGTTCTTTTCCGTGGAAATTCTCTTCGGAGAGATGACTATAAGTAAAGGAAATTAAGATTTTTAGGACTTCACCCAAATCTTTGTCATGGAATTTCCAAATATTTGCCAAAAATTCAAAATTCCAAAACATCCAAGTTACAATCTAAACCATTTTTCAATATATCACGGTGGCAATATTAGATTCACCATCTTGGATTTGAGTAGTACTCATTAAAGACTCTATCATCATGGCAGCCATATTAGATTCATACATCTTGGATTTGAGTATTACTCATTAAGGATGAAGTAAACGAACTGACTATTTCAGCCCTCAAAAGGATTTTGACCGATCTTGTATGGATTAATTTGTTGAGTAAATGTTTGTACACAAATAATAGAGAACTAAACCTACAAGTTTTATTTCTATTGCAAACGCAAGATCTCAAGATTCTGTACATGACATTTTTTATTCTCTGAGGTTTGCCATTGTGTGCAGAGAGGTGACGGCCGATCAGAAAAATTATTTTAATTGAAAAAACTTTCTGTCTGATGGCACTTAAACCTAACCAACTGAGTCACGGCCGTCACTCAGTCTTTTATTGAATGGCTCAAAAAGCCCGCCAGTATCAAGTTATGTGCATTTTGTCTGCCATATTTGGCAGATTTTTGGTCATTTGTTAAAAGAGTTAAAATCAAACGTCTTCGTCGATTCCAACTCTATTAAAAGATTTACTCGGTTGATAAAGCGAACCTGTTGGCTGGACTGTTTGCACATAATTCCACATTTTCGGATAGCAGCCAGCCATAGCAGTCAACCCTTAGTCGAGATTAGTTCTTCTTCAATGAAGGAGATATATTTTCGAACGAGAGCAGTCAAAAGAGTCCTTGCAAATCTAAACATAAGCAAAGCCTCTGGTCCCGGTGGCATACCACCAATTGTGCTTAGGACGTACTCTGGCTCGGCCTTTGCGCAACCTTTTCAACATCTCCTACAGAACAGAAGTATTTCCATCTTGTTGGAAGGTCGCAAACGTCCAACCAATACCTAAAAAGGGCGATGCCACGAATCCTTTCCAAAGTTATGGAGATCGTTATAAACTTCCACATAATAAACTATCTAGAGCACAAAGATTTGCTAAGTGACCGTCAATCTGGTTTTCGGAGGGCCCGCTTCACTGGTGACCTTATGGCGTTCTTTACAGAAAAACGGAACCAATGCGTTCACTTGTTCGGTGAGAGCAGGGTTGTTGCTCTGGATATTTCAAAGGCGTTTGACCGAGTATGGCATAAAGCACTCGTCTCACAACTAATTGCATACAGTGTTTCCATAAGGACAAAACTGTCAGTGTCGTAATCGACGGCATTTTGTCGTGTGAGCACGTAATCGCCAACTTTGTTTTCATCAACGACCTTCTGTCGTTGACTTATAACCCAATTTATTCGTTTGCGAACGACACAAGCGAATGAATTGTCCCTTAGCTCACCTGAATATGAATGGTGTGGATCTTTTGGAGTCAGATACTCTTGGCGCTCTGGGCATATCGATACAATCAGACCTTCGTTGGAATGATTATATCACGCGCCTAGGTTTCTTAAAACGGTGCAAGCGATACTTCACCCCATTTGATCTTCAAATGATCTATACCTCATATATAAGGCTTAAAATGGAGTAAATTCGCACTTTTGGGCAGGAGCTTCGAGATCATATTTGGAGCTTCTGAACCGAATTCAATATATATGATAAGATGTATTCTTATATATAAGATATATATAAGATATATTCGTGCAATATATATGATAAGATAAGGAAACATTTTATCTCCTCTCAGTTCTCTTGGGCATCGGCGCAATGTTGGTTGCCTAAGCCTTTTGTATAGGTTCTACCATGGGAAGTGTTCAAGGGAGGTACATGGCCTGACGCCACCAGTTCGTGTACTTCCTAGGTCTACTCGGGCAGCTTTTCAAGCCCATCCCTTTACCATTGCATCGGTGCCCAATAAAACCTCGCATTATCGAGATAATTCGTTTTTTAGTCGCACAGTAAGGTTGTGGAATAATCTCTATGTGAGCTTGTTCCCCGGAAGTTTTGATCTGTGTAAGTTTAAAGCAAATCTTCCCCGTCACTACTCCATTTTTTCACCCTCCAACTAACTATCACCCATCTTTCGAATTAACGCAATGCTTTTGCATTTAAAGGGGGCATCCCCTGAGCCTTGGTTAAGTTAAAAAAAAAAAATTAAAGATTTTTATGTTGCCCACTTTCAGCTGTTGTAATTTTCATACAAATTCATCGATTTTCCAATTTCGGCATTTTAGTACCAGAGTCAGGAGAAACCGCGGCACTGGAGTAGTTGCAGAACATTGAATTATATTTAATTTTACATAGGAACATTGAGATTGATTGGTTTGAAGAACTTGAAGTGATATTCTCTTCCAGAATATTTTATTGAAAATAGTGTCTGGCCCTACGTTGTCTTGACATTTTTGTTTCTTTTTCCCATCGTAAATTTGGGCCTGACCCCTAAATCCTTTATTGTTAGATTAATTCAAAAGTTGTAATAAGGAAAGACAAAGAATTTGTGATTTTTAAGTGAAATACTATCCTCAATATTCTATATTAGTTCTTTATTTTGAGACACTATCTTACTTATTAAAGATATAATGAAATTATTTACTAACCAACAATTTTTGAGTTCATTTCATCTCTAGAAGCAAGATGTGCCTCTGGTACTTTTATACAAACACCCAGTAAATTTTGAGAAATAATAAAATTAAAAGACTTCAATTTTATTAAATTTCAGATTAAAAACTTTTACTTTAAAGGTGCCTAAAGATTCTAGCTCTCAAATCTTTCTCATATATAAACACCAACTACTACTCCACCAAAGAAACTGTTGTGAATTTTAAACCATTTACATTTGACAAATATACTGAAAAGATTAGATTGCTTAGATTGCTTATATTGCTTGAGGGGCAATGCAGAAAAGAAAAAACTTGATTTTTATCCAATAAGATGAACATCTTTCTAAGTTCAACGCAACGATGATCTTTATAAGTTGCTTTAACCAATAAAACTTTAATTTGTGTGCTCTGGGAGCTTTGTTGAACAAACGGAAATAAACAATAACAACGCAAAAATTATTAAAAAAAAAAAAACACAATATTGGCCAAAATGTATGAAAGAAAGAAAGTGAAATGCTTCCGAAATTAAACTGTGTATATAAATCAATGTCAGCCGAACTGTATGCCGGCGGGCATTATTGTTTTTGTGTTTTCAAAGCCAACATGAAAGAGTGAATGAGACAAATATGATTGCTGTGGCTATCACTGATATAAATTAACATGCCAAAAATAAGATTATAAGCTGAGATACAAAAAGTAAACAAAGACAAAAAAAAAAAAATTAAATAAAATCGAATGTTATAAAAAAAATCACACAAAAAAAAAGTGAAAAGATAACTACAAGTGTTACGGTAAATATTTTAACAGTCACTGGGCACAAGTTTCAATAGTGTCAAAAGCACAAAGCTTCAAGATTTGATACTTTAAATAAATCATAAAAAGTGAAGGTCGAACACATACTGTACCACAACTTGTGAAATTATTTTTAAATCACTCACACCTTTAGATTGCTCTCTCTCTCTCTCTCTCTCTCTCTCTCTCTCTCTCTCTCTTTCACACACTCGCTGGCATTTTTCCATTTGTTTTTCGATTAACTCCGTTTTATTCCACAACTTAGTTACTTCTCAACGATCAGTTCCCGTAAAGGGCTACTCGGCAAAATGACCACGAGTCTCGCTTCATATCGCCGCAGTAAAACGAAAAGTAAATCAAATACAGACATTTGCCATTCAGATGTCAACGAAAAAGGCGGACCGGGTGATCCAAACTCGTGTTCGGCCTCTAATCTTCGTCGCAATTCAAGTGATGATTTATCTGATTTGGCTGAAATGATGGAAACATCGCACGACTTGGACGATGGTGATAATTCGCCAATAGTGCGCAAAGAACGCAATAATCGCCGCAGCATGGTGAGGTAAGCATATTTTTGAAATCTGTTTCCACAGTTCTAAGCAACACAATTCTAAACAAAAAAAGTAAGACACAGTTTCGATAGTATCGTAAGTGTGGACGTAGAATTTTTGTTTGATATATTTTTTGTTTTATTTTATTTATTTATTTACTAAAGCTTTGCAAAGCTTAAACATATATTACATTGTTTCTTAAATTAAATATTATAAAATATCAAATTAAAGTTATCTAATTGGTGTGATTTTACAATAATTAAATAGTAATTTCTTGAATCGGTTTAGATTATCACAACTTTTTATTTCATATGGCAAGTTATTAAAGCTTTTCAATCCCTTGAATATAAATTTTGTTTTCCGTATTCTATTCTACAAAGAGCTAATCTAAATTTATTTCTGTCTCTTGTTATATATGTATGTATTTCATTAACATATGTTACATTGCTACTAAGATACTTTGGAACCAAACCATTTTTTATATAATATATTAATTTCATTATGTGCTAAAGTAATTGCAGCATTATACTCAACCAGTTAAGTGCGTTTAACATGGTAGCTGTTGTCGTATCATATCCCTATAAGAACAAACTAACTTGTTTTTAAAAACAACTAATTAAAAAACTAGTTTAAAATAAACCAGTATATGAACTACTTTGAATTATATTAAGGCGGCATCCACTGCAATTCTAAATAGTTTTTATTGCATTATATATGAAGCAATTGAAATATTACTTAAAAACAAGTGATTGATAAACTACTTGGAATTATATTAAGGCGGCAACTACTCTGATTTTGACATCTTGTAATTGCAAATTTTTATTAGATTACAAGTTTATATATAAATATATTTCATCAAATATTATTAACTTTAGACCATCAGTAATAGTTTTCAATTGGTTATTTTAAAGTAATTAAAAAAAAAAATTTAAATATAACTAGTTTAACAAGTAGTTGAAAATATATGCAGACGAAAGTCAATTGTCTTATTCAGCGGACATCACCATACAAAATATGTGAGTTCGTTCTATGGAAAAAAGTCAGAATTTCAACTAGTTGTGGTACACAAAGAACTACTTTATCAACTACTTTTTAATTAGTTGATTTTCCTACAGGGATTGTGCTATTAAAATATGACGCATAGCTTTATTTTGCATTATTTTAAGGCTATCAGTTTGAGAGTCAGGTACAACATATAACAACGATGGACAATATATAAAATTGTGTTCTATTATCGATCTATAAAGTAATATTTGTGTTTTTTCCTGATGAATCTACAAGTTCTCAGCATAAATCCTATCTTCTTTGCAATTTACTATGTTTACTATGTAGTCTATGTGGTCATTAAATTTTAATTTATTATCTATCTGGACGCCTTAATATTTAATTGTATCTACTTCATTTGAGTTTTCATTATTAATTTTTAGTGTATGGCTATTTAAGCTTACATTACATCCAGATATTAACATAAATTGATGAATGTTTAATTTCAATCTATTCTTTCACAGCCAAATCGCAGTTGTTAAAATTCTTGATGACATACGACCTGATTATAATGCTGGATCTTTGTCTCTACTTTGCTTGTTGAACTTCACCAAGCCTTTTGACAAAGTTAGTCATCCATATCTATGTCAGAAACTAAGGCTACTTTTTGGGTTTCCTAACAGTGAAATGAGTCTTATATCTTGCTATTTGTCGAATAGACTGCAAATAGTCAAAGTTGGCCAAATGTTCTCTCAACATAAGCCAGTTTTCAATGGAGTTCCACAAGGCTCGAGTATTGGCCCATTGTTATTTTCTATCTTCATTAACGACATATTTACTGTCTGCAATTATTTATCTATGCATGCATATGCCGATGATATACAACTTTATCTCTCCAGTAATATCGGGCTCGTAGATAGTCTCACTAGTAAGCTGAATGAAGATTGAAGAAACATATATCGATGGGCTTGTAATAATGGACTTCAACTCAATGCAGCCAAATCTTATGTTATACCAATCTGTAAGAATAAGCAAATCCTTGATGTTATCCCTGAGTTATACATTGGTTCTATCAAGCTTAATATTGTGTCGAAAATTGTTAACCTTGGTTTTAGTATGAATTCGTCCTTGTCTTATAAAGATCATATAAACACTGTAGTCCCAAAAGTCTATTTTATGCTAATTGTTGTTCTCTTGAAGTTAAAAAACGACTAGTGAAGCAACTAGTTCACTAGAAACTAGCAACTAGTTTCCCTGTAATAACTTACTCTGAGGTAGTATGAGGTGGTATAAACTAGATTCGTCCCCTATGTTGAAACTTAATATTGCGTATAATAATGCTACTCGCTTTGTGTATGGCTTAAATAAACTTAACCGTCTGTCAAGTTTTAGAAATGCTCTTCTTGGTTATAGCTTGTCTGGTTACTTAAATGCTAGGAACTGCATTTATCTCCACAAAATTATACATACTTAAACTCCTCATGACCTTTATGTAAAATTACAGTTGAGCGTATACAGAAGATGTAATTTATAAATCATTCCCAGGCATAGCTCTCTAGCTAGATATCATCTTTTTTTCGTTAATGCCGTAAGACTATGGAACGAGATGCCTCGTCGACTCAGAATAATTACACAGAAAGAAATTTTAAGGCAATCTTTTTTTTCGCACTTTTCTTGTCACTGCATTCTACACTAAATCGTTGTTCTGATTTTCTTTTTTCTTCCGTTTCCCCCCATTTCTTATTATTATAGTTCTAAGCTAATGTTTCTACTATTATTTTTGTATACTGTTCATAGCTTTAAGTACTCAATATATTTTAATAAGTTTTTAAAGCTCTTCTTCTATTTAATTTTAATATTAAATCTGTTGTTATTCCTTCTTAATTGCTTTTAATAATGTTCTCCACTGTACTGTAAAAGAACTAGTTCTTATTTGTACTCGTTTTTTTTATATGAATAAATAAATATATAAAATCTATTTAAATTATCTTGTACTTTTGTTATAGAAGTGCTTGCTTGTATCAGTATCGCTTATTGTTTTTAAAGCATCATCAGCAAATAATTTAATTTTACAATATTTAAGACAGTTTACAATATCATTTATATATATTAATTAAATAAAACCGGTGCTAAGACCGATTCCTGGGGCAGGCCAATGTGCGCTGTTTGCGATTTGTTAAAATGCTGCTGAACCATTTTAGCTCTGATCCACGAATTCCAGTTTGTCGAAGTTTTTTTGGAAGTATTGCACGATCAATTGTTTCAAATGCTCTTTTAAGGTCTACGAAGACGGCAACTATAGTTTTCTTGCTGTTTATGTCTTCTTTCCATTGCGCCAATACTATATTGAGTGCTAGTTTGCAGAAATGAAGATTTCTAAATCCTGACTGTCCCTTAATGATAATTTGATTACTATTTAAATATTTCACAAGTTCACTTTTTATCATAGTTTTTAGTATTTTTTCCATAATTCGAAGCGTATTAGGTCAACTTACTGAAATTTTTCCAAAAGTTTTATATTTTTTCCTTAAAAAAGACAAAGTACCATATTTAAGAAAATCGCATCTAAATTGACGGAGCTACATTGTCTCAACATAGAGCCTATTTTGGCATTCGCATGACTGTGGGTCCGGGAAAAAAATTCTTAAAATCTCAAACTCCGGATGTGGTTTTTTTAACAATTAACCAATCTAAGAACAAAATTTGAGCCAAATCAGAGATGGTCAGTGCAACTGATATTACACGTCACTGTGAAATGGGCGATATATTTTGAATTTAATTGAAATTTGAATAAAGAAAATATATTTTTAATATGTAATATATTTAAAATATGTTCAATGAATAATTCAAATTTATTATGATACTAGCTTAAGCCCGCCGCTTCGCCGGGTTTTCAAAAAGTTTTCATTCAAAAATTGATAGTGGGTAGGCTTGATTTTTCGCTACCAAAACGATTTTTTATTGTTTAAGTAATACTACAAATTATTAACCTTAAGATTGTTATATCATCTGATAGGAAATCGAAAACCTAAATTTTGGATTAAATTTTTTTTACAATAAAAACAACTTTTATCCAATTTTTTGGCTTAAACTAAAAATGTTTGAACATTTTTTAAAAAAATTTTTAAAAATATTAATACTTTGGTTTAGTAAAAATTTCAACTTATGTTTGAAGGATATTTTAACAAACATTTTTCAAAAAAAATTATTGAAATCCATTGCAAACTGACTGAAATATTTGCCTTCAAAGCTAAAAGTGTGAATTTCAAGTCGTTTTTCTCTCATTCTCAGCTTATAATTAATACTAAAAAGATCTGGTACTAAAATTTTTCACAGTTTTCAAACTACATACATGATTTTGGTATCAAATTGAAGGAAATTGAAAAGCGTTTATTGATTTTGTTCTCGTTTAACCGAAGTGCAATTTAATCCATTAGGGCCGAAAGAAAACCATAAAAAACAGACATTTTTAGACTTGAAGCAACATTTTGGTGAAAACTATGTATGCCATTGAGCAGAAATAAGTTATTATTGCATGCTAATTTTACTTTTTTTAAAAAACTGGCACTAAAACTTTTGAAATATTATGCAGTATTTAATGAAAATTCAAGACGCATATGTTTCCATATAGTAACATTAGTTGTTAATGGGTTAAAATAAAGTATCCTATTGCACTCTCTGCTGACCTATAAATATGTGTACAAAATTTTATAAAAATCTGAGTTGTCGTTTAAACGTGATGAGTGAACATAAAAAGTGGCTACAGATTTATTAATAGTATAGATTTTAAAAATAAATCGTGTTTTTAATAGCATAACTATCATGCACAGTCTCCGTGTATGTAAGTCTGCATAATACGAGTAGTAATATAATTTTTTGTAATATTTATCATTATTTCTTTCTTCATATGACTATTTCTGCTTCCAACAGGTGATAGTTTCAGAAGCTGGAGGAGCTCTGCGCTTATTTGTGAGCATGCGTACCACGGAAGCAGTTTCCAAAAACGGGCACGCTACCGCCCGGGTACATGAGCGAAGGTGTCGATCCAATTGATCGGAATTGTGTGGATAATGCGCCTGTTATTTAACACGAGCCAGCTTTTTGATGCTTCATTTCAAAATATGAGCTAAGCAAGAGTGTCAGCGGGATTTTCCACGCTTTGCAACCATCAATCATATTCGATGGACACACCGATATTTTGCTTAGTGCTTCTTTTAAGTGTCAATCGCAATGAAGTGATGAAACAGACTCTACAGACGCTACGTAGGGAAAGGCTTGCGTTTTAACTACTGAAGTGATGAGGTGTTTGCTGAATGGTTAAGCAATCAATTTCCGTACAGAGTTCAAATTGTGCAATGTTTACACTACCAGTTTCTAATTTGAATTCGAAACTAAATATAATAATAAAGAATTTTTAATCGTTTCACAGGGTTTAGAGGCAGTTTTTTAGTTTTAAAGTGTTTTTACCACGTCTGTCTTGCAGCTCAATGTCGTAAATAAAAAAATATGTCTTTTTGAAACAAAATGTTAGTGAAGCCTAAAGTTAATAATGTTTAATGAAATAACATGGTTAAATATATATAAACTTGTAATCTAATAAAAATTTGCAATTACAAGATGTCAAAATCAGAGTAGTTGCCGCCTTCATATAATTCAAAGTAGTTTATCAACCACTTGTTTTTAAGTAATATTTCAATTACTTCATATATGCAATAAAAACTATTTAGAATTGAAGTGGATGCCGCCTTAATATTATTCAAAGTACATACTTCATATACTAGTCTATTTTAAACTAGTTTTTTAATTAGTTGTTTTTAAAAACAAGTTAGTTTGTTCCTATAGGGTACAATTTCAGAGTAGTATTAAAATCGTAAGTAATCGTAAGAATTATAAACATTGAATAATTAACAAAACAAATTAATAGCTCATTTATGATAAGTTACTACACTCTACTATACGTATTAGAGCCCTGCATGAATATATTCACAAAGTGACTGCTTCTTTGGTGTAGGAGTAGACTGCAAAAAAATAAGTAACAGGTCGTTAGGTGCAGAGTAAATTAGCGCAAGAAAATAACTGCTTGCTTGTTCTCTATTCTTTCTCCATATATTCTTGCACTGAGCCTCGCTACGCGTTGTTTTAGTTTTTTCCCTGAATATTTGATAAACTACACGAATGTGCTGCACTGAACGCAATAACTGTTAATATGTTCGTTTTTGTAAAGTGATATATATATATTTATGTTTTTTTTTTTGAAGCGCAGCTTTTTACTCCTCGTTCTGTGATTTGCTTAGAGTGAAATCTGAAAAATTTTCTACAGATTTTTTCTTATAAATTTTATGGTTTCTTTGTTGCTAACGCTAATTACAACAAGAAAACTTAATACTTTATATTATATAATAAAAATATGTTTTGGTTACCGTGGGGATCGAACCCGTGTCCTCTTTAATGAAAGTCCAATACACTATCCACCAGGCCACAATAACTCGTAAGAAACAGTTGTTAATTCAAAATTAATTATAACAGAAGCTATGCTGCAGTAGATCGTCACCATCTATCAATAGATAGAGGATTGTGTATTTGCTATGCTACAACTATCAAAAATTTGCTTTTATTTGCCACAAGGTGTCTCCAGCATCGGTGTGTTTGTATTGTGAATGCGTTTGTGGTGTTGTTGGTACACAGAAAATTACCAATGCCCACAAGTGCGTTGACAAGTGCGTTTTTAAGTGTCAAAAAAATAGATGATATCAATAATTATGGAATTAACAAACGCATGCATGACATCGGCAAGGTATCTAAAATGTTTGTTAAATTTTGTTTCGAAGCTTTTAACTCTTCGATCTGTGATTTGCTTGGAGTGAAATCTGAAAAATTTTCGAAAGATTTTGTCGCTACTTAGTACGCTGTTGAAGGAAAAAATTTGTTAAGTGCAGCCAAGTTCACAACCATGTGTGGAGAGTTAAAATGTAGAGTCGCTGGCATTATATGCCCGTATATGTAATTGGCGTGGAAATTTGACATTCAACAATAAAAAATAAGCAGTAAATATGTTTTCTGTATATATGTAATTAATTTTATGTTATTTTAAATTTTTGAATTTAAAAGTTAATTTATTAAAAAGAAAAACTTTTTAAGCTATCAAATCTATGTAACTGCGAAAAAGCTTCGCTTCTCTTGTGTGTCCAACGACGCATCTGTATTTTTTCAATACAAAGTCATTCTGATTTTGGATAGGGATGCGATTAAAAGTATTTATTGTAGAAAAAAATACATTAATAGTCTCTCGCATAACAAGAGATGTTTGCGATGAATAATAAAAACTAATCACCAAATACTCAGTGCATAAATATTCATATTTGCATTATTTTTTATTGCTTTCTTTGCTACTTGCCGATCTAAGTAAAGCAGCGTCTTTTACTTTCGTCGTTTTTTATTTGTGCATAAAACTGAGAGAGTGTAAGTATAACATATACATATATATATAAGGTATGAGAACAGTGGAAAGGCGATAAAGTAAACATTTTTATGTAATTTTTTGGGTCCAATTTCAATGTAAAAAATATTTTTTAATTTTATAGAGTTGTTTGACCATTCCTTCTTAATTGCAATTTTGAAATATTAAAAAAAAATAAAAATTCAATTTTGTCCCGACGTTTCGTCACTTTCTTGACGGCATCTTCAGGGGGGATATTTTATTTTTTTTAAAAACACAATGATGTACAATTTTTCAAAAACAATTAAACAAAGTCTTGATGTACATTAGTAGATGCATCAAATTAATTTTCAAAATAAAACGTAACTTTAAATTGCAAAAAACTTTACATTACATAAGAACTTGAAAAAAACAGAATATTTTAGCCTATACGTCAATTGCTGCTGCATAGTTGTTGTTTATGTTGTCAAAGTCTTCCTTGAAATTTGCAGCTCTTTCCCCTTTTTGTAGCATTCTTAAACTTTCTAATGTCATTCTTCTTCTTGTTTTGTTTTCAACGTCCAAGATTCTTACAGCCTCAAAGTCAGCTGTGTGGCCTGTAGTCAATATATGTTGTGCTAGCGTTGTTGTTTTTTTTTTTTGTTTTTTATGTCTAGCATAAAAATATGATTTTTACCAAGTCAACCGATTTGGTCCAAATTTGGTATATAATGGTTTTCGGGGTAGTTGATCATGAATTATAAGTAGGATTTGCAAAATTTAAGATGGCGTATTCAATATGGTGGACGAATTTCCCAAATGTTAACCGAATTACACTAAATTTTGTATATAGGAGTTTTCGGAGTCGCTGGTCACAAATCATAATTTTTTGTGTGGTTATGGCCACCATCATAAATCGGCCATATTGGACTACGTTGCATTATAGGTCCTTTCTTTTAGAAAGATCGACTTACAGACAGAACAATACTGTAGCCGGATTCAAAAAGGACAGAAAAAATTACTATAGAACATGTTCTTTGAAAGCTTTGTTTGAGTGACTCACTCAAAACGCAAACGATTGAAAACAGTAAAAAAATGTATGCAATTTGGCATGAAACTGATGCCATGCATTACTTGATCGTTTCCTTTTCACGAGTTTGTATTGCGAGAGTTTCAATAAACTCCATGTTGCTCTCTACATGTATTGCCTTAAGACGATTCACTGATCACCTTCAACGTGTTTAGAATTTTTTGGAGTAAAACTTCCTAAGGCATGCTTGACTTTTTTGAATTGTGAAGTAATCTGCTGACTGTGTAAAGGAAAAAAAGCTTATCTCCGAAACCGTTCATCCGATTTGCATCAAAATTTGCACGTAGGCGTTTTCGGATACGGTGAGTTTTTATGATTTATCTACTCTGTTCTATCTTGAGCACCAGAGGGTGCTGTAGTACAAATAGTTTAAAAAAACGTCGAAAAACTCCTAAACCGTGTATCCAATTTGCATCAAAATTGGTATATAGAGGTTTTCTGATATGGTGAGTGTTTTAGACTTATTGTTTTTGCACAACCTTTAAAACCAGAGGGCTCTGTAATACAAACGGTCTAATGGACATATTTCAATTTTTTGTCGATGTTGTGTTAGAATACAATTATTTCAAAATACTGGCATATTTCGTGTTATGATGATACTTTAAAAGAGGTGAAGCAATTTCGTATATATGTTAAATGTTTTTCCTGAAGAATCAGTTTTTTTAAGTTATGACAAGTTATGACGATATTGAAAAAATACGATATTTTGTCTTAGAAAATATTTGACATTTAAATTATAATTGGTAAGAAATAAAAATCTGTACACATTTTTATATATAATGTATCTCAGACTTTTGGAGAAAAAATAACAGATTTGTTCAGCCAATTTTGGATGGCAAAAATGTGAAAAAATGTTACCATATAAATTTTTTTGGCAAATTTAAATTTCATGCGAATTGTTTTTCGAAAATTTGTTTTTCTTTTCTTTTCGTTTCCAACAAAAAAACCTAAAATTTAACATTTAAAAAAAAAAAATTTTAAAAAAAACACTTAAAGCACACCATAATAAAAAAGTTACGACTATTTTAAGATCGAAATTTCTGCATTAAAATTAAAAAATTGCCGCCAAAAATTAAATTTTCGCCCGATTATAACAAACAGTATATTATTAGAAAGAGGAGAAGAAGGAAAAAGGAAAACTATTTGCGCTGACTATGTTATGTAACAAAAATATTTGAATGTGATAATTTTTTCCGATTTTTTGGCATCTAAAATTGACGGAACAAATTGGGGTAAAAAGACGGTATAATATAGCTCCCTAATAATATAGTTACTTTTTGAACTAACAAAAAAGACTCTTGTTGGAATATAAGCACAAAAATAATTTTAAGTTTTTAAAATTGAGCAAATAGTACATTTGGGTAGTAGAATGTTTATTAATAGTAATACAATTAAAATTTGGATTGTATTGAAGACATTAGAGTAGTACAAATACAAATTAGACATCTGCAAGAATACATCCGAACGCCTCTTCAAAACATTCACTTGGAACACGTATACTTACACTCTATCATTGTCAACAACCAACTAAGAGTGAGTACACTACAAAACAAAAGTAAAAGTATTGTACTCAAAACCGAAATGTTTTCGATATTAAACTTCCTCGCGTACTTGTGCTCGTATACCAAGTACATGTATATAAGTTAGATTAAATAAAATAATGAGAAAATAATTCATACAAAACTTAAAAAGAATAAAATTAAATTTTTTAAATTTTAATACTATTAAAAGAAAGTGAATAAAATTATCTAAAAATAAAGCAGACTTTTTCAGATATAATTTTTTAACATGATCTTCATAACTATTTCGAGCGGTACAGCAAAATCTACTTGGTGTATTTGCTATGTTTTGAAAAGACAAAGTAGTCTGCAGAAAAATAGCTATGTAATTAACCCAAAGTTGTGTACACACTCTGTTAAGATCCAACCGGATCTTAACAGTTGTACACTACTCGCTTCAGCCTGTGTTTGATTTGAAAGTACTGTACACAAGTTTGAAAGATACTATAAAATGTGGTACAGTACGAAAGTGTGCACTTTGCTGCAGGCAAAATAAATGGATTCATGCAGACAGATGTCTAATAAAAATACTGTAGTTCTTTCGGCAGCACTGGTAAGCGTCTGTATTGATAAAAGAAAACAACTGGGGTGAAGCCGCGGATCACTTGGTCCTGCCACTATATCTATAAATAGATGATGAATTTCCATTCATAATGCGTGTTTCTTTTGAATTTGAAAAAATTTAAAAAAAAAAAATTAAACTTGAAAGGCCCTGTACAACAAAATTGAATAATCAAGTAAAAAACATTACTTAAATAAATGACATTACTTAATTCATAACTATATTAAAAATTTTTTTAAAAAAAACAAAAAACATAGTGTGAAATAAAATATTAATAAGAACGAAACTAAAGAAAGAATTAAAATATGCTCAAAATAGGCCTAAAATCAATCGAAAGGGCCTCGAGGTCTTTTATATTGTGTTTAGAATTTTTTGGAGTAAAACTTCCAAAGGCACGCTTGACTTTTTTGAATTGGGAAGTAAGCTGCTGACTGTGTAAAGAGAAAGTGTGATCGGGCGAGGCGAACGGAAGTTTTTCTCCGAAAGCGCTCATCCGATTTGCATCAAAATTTGAGCGTAGAGGTTTTCGGATACGGTGAGTTTTTATGACTTATCTACTCTGTTCTATCTTGAACACCAGAGAGTGTTGTAGTACAAAAATTTTAAAAAAACGTCGAAAAACTCCTAAGCCGTTTATCTAATTTGCATCAAAATTGGTATATAGAGGTTTTCTGATATTACAATACAATAAATTATATTGAAAAGTGCACAAAAAAAAGCTCAAATATCATCTCTGCTCTTACCCGCAGCTAAGGGTATGCAATCCCAGATTATAGTATAGAAATATCCTCCCATTTTTGCAAAATTATAGGTAGTAAAAGAAGCTTTATTCAAAACTATATTCTTAATAGCTTACGATACGCCTTTGAGCAAAAATTCGCCACTCAAAAAATCACATGTCTCAAGAGAACAGTTACGTTATTACGAGTAGATCCATTACCATTTTTAAACTATAAAAATGCTTCTCCTGTGTAAACTTATGATTATGGTGCTTATGTTTATTTGACAACAATGAGGCAAAATGAATTTAATGTTGGAACATTTGTTCACACAAAAAACCAAAATTTGTTGGTTTCATTGTCACTTTGTTTTTTCACTTTGCTTAAGTTCTGCGAACTGGAAAATATATATTTTTTTTAACCCCTGATGTTTACTAAAAAACATGTCACACTCACGGATCTTCAATAATTTATTTAAAATAACCCAGCAGAATAGTGAACCAAATTTTAAATAGTTCTGAACTAGTTCCAACAAGGACCAGAACTAGATCCACTACAATGCCCTTTAACATTGAACGAACTGATGCTTTTTGCAGGTTGATGTCATAGAAAAAGACAACCAATAAACACTTTTTTTCTCCCATATTTGAACTAGTTGCATTAAGAATATTTTTAAACTGGTTGTTTTAGCAGTTAATGTATACTTAGATAATTTTGTCACTTTTATTTTTAAATATCACTTTTCTTCTATAATTGTTAATATTTTATTTACATTTATATTAGTTTAATGAACAAAAATCTTTAATAATTTCACAGAGCAACAGCCTATTTCGTCTTGTGCGCAGCAAATTTTAATAAATAGCCAGAACGTAATTTCGACCCCAACGTGTTTTCAACTCCAACGCGTTTTCTACCACAACGTGTGATCAGATTCCAGTAAATTTTTTTCTTCTAAATACTTTTGAAAACAAAGGCAAAGTGAACCGTTCTACACTGAACGCCTTTTGTACTTTATCAGAACTACTTCGAACTGCTCTAGAAATGAACTAGTTAATTTTTTTTCAATTGACTCCAAAATAACTGCTGGAAAGTATGACAAATTTCTCTCAATTTTATAGTATTTAATTCCAATTAAAGAAGGCATTAATATAGTTAAAATGAAAATGAAGTCATTAACATCTGAATTAAACTGTTTTTCTGAATAATATACATACAAAAACAATTGTTTTGATGCAGTACATTGAATGAAAACTTTTATTTTTTTTATAAAATTAAAAAAGAGGAAATAAAAAAATAGATTTTGTTGTTGCTGCCATAAATGTCGGTTAGCTCTAATTTGTGGAAATTAAAAAACATTAAACAAATTGAAAGAAAACTTGCATAGAAACATGTTTATCCTACAAAACTGCAACTGCAAAGAAAACACCTGCTATTAGTGGCAATTTTTTGAGCTGAAATTACTAAAATTTTTGCACAAAGCACAAAGCCATACGGGTTTTTTTTAAAGTTTATTTTATAGAAAAGCCATAAACTCAGTTGCTGTTCTTTCTTGTCCCCCCCACATTAATAATAAATAATTAATTTTGAACACCGAGGATAAAACTAAAAATATTCAGATTTCTCTAGCGTCTTGCTAACCATTAATATTGGCCAAACATGCAAGTGAATTTTAGCTGTTTTCAGTTATTTTTTTTATGTAATTTTCCACACACATCAAACAGAAGTGAAAAGAAACTCACATCTTCGTGCGATTTTCAATGAATTCGTTTCTATGCAGCTGAAATAAAAATCGAAATCAGTGGCATCACCTTTCGACTTCTTTGGGTCGCACCTAGTGTCAATGGTAGTGTGCGCAGTTAACGGTTATGGCTACCTTATTGCATGAAATGAAAAGTAGCTTAGTTGTAAGAAATTCCCTTTGTATTACGACGCTGAATTACAGACAAAATATGATGCAATGAATGAAAACTGTAATAAAGCATTTTTTTTTTTATTTATTTATGCATGCATGATTTAACACGCTCATTTAAGTAGCAATCGAAATCATTAACTAAGCAAAAAAAAAAAATATGAAAGTCAAAACGGTGTTCAGAGTTTGTGATTTTTCTACGTCTTTGATTTATCGTTAATCGTTTATGTTGCTAAATTTGTATTTGTTATAATGATATAACTAACGCTGAATATTTAATGTGTCTACATAAGGTAAATTAAAATATGAGAACAGGATCTTAAAATTTTAACACTCAATTTTGAATGCAAAAATTTAAGCTTTATGATTGAAAATACTGTAAAATAATTTAAAATCAGAGTCCGTTCGATTGCAAACATTTTTATTAAGAGTTGTTTTAAGTAATCGTGGCGGCCGTGGCGTAGTGGGTAGAGTATGTGGCTCATACGCCAGAGAACCCAGGTTCGAATCCTCCAAGTGACACGGAAAATTTTTTAAATTGAATTAATTTCTCTGTTCAGCCGTCACCTCTCTGCAGAAAATGGCAAACCTCAGAGAGTAAAAACTGCCATGAAAAGCTTCTTGAGAACATAAGCCGTTCGGAGTCGCCATAAGGCTGGTAGGTCCAGTTCTCGATCATTTGTGTGCAAACATTTCACATCACACACACACAATTGATCATCAGAAGCTCGGTCAAAGTCCTTTCAAGGGCTGAAATGGCCATTTCGTTTTCTTTTTTTTTTTTTTTGTTTGTTATAAGTAATTATGTAAAAGCTTCAAATGACTGTGCAGGCAATTTCGAGCAATTGATGATATATGTTATATATCATACATATGAGAGCAATTTGTGAACTCAGTGACTTTTTGAATTTTCCGCAGTAGTAACTTTGAATGCAAGTTGAAGTGGCTGGTCCTGTCACCTACCATCAACTGTTACCAGTTAAGGCGATATCTTACCAAATTGGCGGTTTGAACAACCATTTTGGCGATAGAAAGTTTTCTTTGTTGATGATAATGAAGAATTGACGGTTTCTTTATTTTTTTTGCAATATTTCGGCGGGATCCTAGAAAAAATAAAAGGAAATACTATGTTTTTGCATTATATGGTACAACAATTTTTACAAAGCAAAAAATTTGTTCGTCTCTTATTCTTAATTAGTTAAAAAACAGTGCTACCACAACTGCTGCAACAGTCTTACATCCAATTCTTTAAAGTAACTTGATTGAAATTGGCAGTGCGTATAAGAATGTTTATTTATAGTTACAATCATTTCGTTTAACTCAAAATTTTTTAAACCAGAGAGCTGGTTATGGAAGCATACTAACCTCATTATTGAAGCAATGAGCCACGATTGCGCTTTCCTACCAATTGATTCAATTAATATCGGAATGAATATTTTAAAGAAATCTTAAGTTTTCAATTATACTAATAAGCCTGTGTGGCGTTAAGACGCCAAAATACGAAAAAATATATAGTTTTGAAGTGAAACTTTTATATGCGCGTATACAACAATACGGCGAACTAGATGGGGGTGAAACCAATGTAACGAAATGGTTCTTATGAAAACAACAGCATAGCACTGGTTGTATAAACACGAAAAAATGGATATTTAATAAGTTTTTTCATATTCTTGCTCTCACCGAGGATTGAACACACTACGCTTGGATTCATAGTCGGCTGTTCTGGATCACCAACTGGATCACGGAGACATATCTACTTGAGTAGCTCATACTTATGTTAAATTTTACAATCAGTAGTTCTTTTCTTTCTTTTATCGTTGAATTGAGCCTTCCGTTCAATACTCTAGATGTACATTACGGTACATAAGGTCGGCGCTAATATAATCACACTTTTAATCAGAAGCGCCAACTTCAAAGCTTTTGTATTCATAAAGAAAGCAATATATTTATGATAATAAAACAAATTAGAAAAAATTTAAATAATAAGTTTTCCAATGTAATAATATGTTTAAATAAATTACCAAATATGACCAAGAAATTAAAAGGAAAAGTTATTTTATAATTATTTTTTACTTTGCAATGATTTTGTAGTCGGTTTTTTTTAAGTTTTTATTTCTTCCTTTTTAGAGAATAGGATCAATTTCCGAATAATATTGTTCTTAAAAAATTTGTTCCATTAAATTCTGAAAATTTGTTGGTTATTTGTCACGTGTCACGTGTTTTGAAATATTTATACCCATTCTTGTAACAAATTTGATTACCCTAGTGTCAATATTATTCGAGATAAAGTATTTTCCTAATATTGACACACCATTTTGTTGAATAAGTGCCCACTTTCTTGACCGTTGTTTGCAATAATTATGCCTACTCCTGTACTTCATTTCATTACCCCAGTGTCAATATTAACTGAGATAGTATTGCCACGCCCATTTGTCGAATAACGCCCATTTTCTTAACGGTAATTTGTAATAATTGTGCCTGCCTCTACACTAAATTGCAGTACCCTAGTGTCAATATTATTAGATATACAGTGTTTTTCTAGTATTTCCACGCCCCGTTCTCGGATACCTCCCATTTTTTTTTAAGATGGGCACCTCCTTGCTTATGATATCTTTCTGTTCATCAAAAATGATGACAATCAGGCATATGGCTTAGGAGTTATCAATGTACATACATTTAAAAAAAAAATAAAAAAAAACAGAGAAACCGACTAACTTGAGAACCTCCTCCTTTTTGAAGTCGGTTAAAAATGTATCTATGTTTGTTAGAATCGTTCTATTTTTCTATTGATTTGTTAAGTAGCCCAGTTATTACTTATTATAGCTTCATAATAAAAATCTATAGCTTCTTAATTTTGTGTCACGAATGAGCGCAGCAACGATAAGCAAGATACGAGAAGCAATAGATTTTTGTATAGAATAAAGTAGTGCTTCTCGTATCTTGCTGATCTTTAGTGTGCTTGTTCGTGATACAGAATAAAGCAGTTAGTTTTTTCATACAAAATTGTTTTACAAGTTTTAAGAAATATATAATATATAAGAAAAAATAAGACCTCATTGCACATGTACAGAGTAAGCTCTATCTATTGCTTCCCTATTTATGAAAATCTCGTGTACGGTATTGCTTTGGTAGTCATCACAAAAAATGCGCTTGGGTAATAACAATATAGAAGATGTATAGAGAGATAATAATATAGATTTGTATTGAATATAAAATAACTCTTTCTTCTTCAAGTAAATTTACATCATTATCACAGATTTTCTTAAAAAAGGAAATATCAAGTTTTGATTTTTGTTCAAACTTCCTGGAATCTCGGAGGGGAGGGTGGAAGGTTTATACCGTGTTATGTAATCATTTTTATTGTAAAACTGTATGAGGTTGTACTTTTTAGCATATCTATTAAAACTTTTATGCATATCAAAGATAGGACAGTAAAAATATTAAATGAAATAGCTTTTAGATCAATTAAGGGCCTACTAAAGTTTTTCGGCTACCAAAACTCAATTTTTTCTTTTACATTTTTCGAATGAATAACATATATAAAAATATTTTCAGAAAGTGTTGAGTCAATTAAATAAAAATTGTTGTAGTTACAAGCACAATCGTCCGGCGTGAAGACAATGTTCTTTCCTCAATGTACTCATACACTCAAGTGTATGTTTTTAAGCTAAGCCACATTTGGTGCCACCGAAATTGAAAAAAAAACACAGGTGCGTCATTGGACACACGTGAGCACACGTTAATATCCACACCAGTAAATTTTATTATATGTCATTAATATTTTATTCCGTGCTACATTCATTGTTATTTCAACGCACTTGTGGGCAAATGTTAATTTTTGCCGGTGCTGATGACATCTTGTATGTATGTAGCAAGTAGAAGCAACAATTTTTTGTTATATTTGGATAGCTACTAAATATGTTGGATATGTAGAAAAGCCAATACGCAATTCTTTTGAATATTTAGATTATTCAATTTGGTGCAACACAGCTCAGTTGTACTTTATTAAAACACCGATGTTGGTGACATCTTGTAGCAAGTCCAACATTTTATGTGCTATATATTTATACGTAGAATAGCCAATACACAAACCTCTATCTATTAAGAGATTATTGTGATATACTACAACATAAATTTAGTAATACATACTTGATATTGAATCAACAACTGTGCTTAACAGAGGCTTTTGGATCAGTGCATAGTGTTTTGAACTCCTAATCACAACGATGCGAGTTCAAATCCCAGCGGAAGATCGAAGAAATATTTTTAAAATATTGAAAATACATTTTCTTCTTATAATAGACGCAAGGAACAATAAAACATCAATTGTGCAGAAAAACGCTGTCGAAATTGAAAAGTGTCGTTTTTGAGATTTCACTCAAGCAAATCACAGAACGAGGCGTAAAAAGCATCGCTTCAAAAACCGCCAAAAAATACATCAGGCACTAAGCCCCATTTCTTTTGCAACGAAATTTTTAAATTCAAATTCAGGTTGAAAAAAATTCATGTATACGTAAATAAAATACTTCTGGAAGCGTATACTTCCAGAATACTTTAAACGCGTTTTTCTCGAAAAGGCTGTCTGAAACAGGTGGACAGCATTACTCGAAAACTGTGATAAGAATCGGTTCCAAATTTTTTTCACTTGTTAAGCAAATATGATCGGTACTTTTGATTGTTCGATTTTTATTTTAGAGAAATACTTTTTTTCATAACCTAAAAAAAATACTTTAATCTTAATCTTGATTTTTTTTTTAAAGGAACAAGTTCTGAAAAATCGTGTCCACCTTTACTAAAGGTACTTTTCTAGACTGCGAATTCCTGCTATATGGTTTAATATTTGTTGTTCGAAAATTCAAAAACTTTTCTTCAAAGCATATATAATTATAATGTAGAAATAAAATTTACCCAAAATAAACTATAGCTTAAAAATAAAACTTTTTATTAATGCTTCTTTTTCGCATAAAAAACTTTATTAGGCCCTTAATACCCGCAACTGAGGAAACATATTCGAAAGTCGTGAAAATAAAAATAATACAAAATAACAACTTAAATCAATTCACAACTTCATAATAAATGCTCTATTACCTCTCTCTATTCTCCTTCGAAGCAATTTTATATGAGTTTTAAAAAAGTTTATTATGCTTAGCCCGAGCGATGGATAAATTTATTCTTAACATAGTTCAATAAGTCTTTGTTGCTAATTAAAGCCAAACTTTAAGTGTGTCACGATCAAAATTTTAGCTTTACTAAGCAAATGTAAGCAAAAGCAAGTGAACTATTTCACCCAATCACAACTAACACCCTAGCGCAAGATCTAGTGCAAGATTCCATGAAAAGCCATACAAAAAAAACTAGCAAGACTTGCAACACAGCCACTTACTAGTAATGAGACACAAACATTAATTAAATACGTATTTGTCTTAATGACGCCACTTTTGAGCCGCTTTTAGTATTAGCAACAAGTCACAACAACTGGATGTGATTAATTAAATTCTTATACAAGTTTTGATTTCGACTTGTCACAATGCTTCACTCTATTTTAATGTTTATTTTTTTTTTCTGTTTTTTCTTGCAGCGCCAATACGCAAATGGACAACGATGTCACACCAGTTTATTTAGCTGCACAAGAAGGACATTTGGAGGTCTTGAAGTTTCTGGTGCTTGAAGCTGGCGGATCGCTATATGTGCGTGCACGCGATGGTATGGCACCGATTCATGCTGCTTCACAGATGGGCTGTCTGGATTGCCTCAAGTGGATGGTAAGTCGTTGGAACCACATTTCAGTTAACATGTTAAGCCTACTTTCGGTATATAAAGTGCTTACAATGCTGTCTAATTTTCTGATTTGGAAAGTGAGTTGGGAAAACTTGCTGACTAAGTGGCGGAAAGAACACTATTTTTGCAATGGGTGAGAATTTCGCAAGACGATGCATTGCAAATTAAAACAAATTATGTGGCAGCGATGATGATTTTGAGACTTTAAACCATTTTTTTAAAATTTCTAGTTGGATTTGCAAAACATAATTATTAGGTTGTGTCATATTTCAATTGCCTGCTGTGACACATTTTTGCGCAGATATTAAAAAAACTGCAAAAAAATTTTTCAAAATTAGATCAAGTTGTAATCGTTCTTTCCTTTTTGTCTATTCTTTATTGAAGTCCGTATTTTCGCTTCGTGTTAGTTTATTGAAAGGAATAAAAGAAACCTCTGGGAGATATACAATTGTTTTTCTTTGACAGATTTTTGTATGATATAAATTTAATTCTTAAAATTCTCTGTATTAGACACACCTTCATTTTCCTCAAAACCTAATGCGTACAAGAAAAGTACAATAAAGTACAACAAACGATAACAAAACAAGTTTCAAATGTCTTATATCAAACTTTTGTCATTTATTTGTGTCCTTTTATGTTTTCCTCAAAGCGGAGAATTTTAAGAACATATTATTTTGTCTTGTCATTTTTAAAGTTTATTGTAGGGTCAATACACAGGCGTACATATCCAACAACATGTAAGCGTATCGTGTTTTGTTTTTGCCACACACTACCGAACAATTCTTCGAAACTTCACTGAATTTAAAAATGTGCCCAAATCTAAAAATGTGCACAAAAAATCTATTTTAACTGCGCAAAAACCAAATCCATAAGTGAACAACGCTACTAACTCCATGACTTGCTGTACAACTTAATGGTTTGTCTGCGTAAAATCAAAAATTGTTGATTTTGTCTTCGCAAACTGACGAACTTTCAGATTAGTCCGTCAACAGCGCCGCAAACGGGCAAACATTTCCGCAAACCAACCTATGTGTATGGATCCTATACAATACCTATTACAAATTTTCCTATTTTTCACTGAAACATGTTTTACTTATCGCAGTAGGTAATGGGAATGACTTAAAATAAATATTAGATTCATTACAATTGATTTTCAAACAAACCTAAAGACATCCATATTTAATTCATGGAAAAGAATTTACACTCAACCCGACACTGATACGAGAGTATAGGGGGATATGAGGGCAGTAGTACCCAGAGCTGTAAAAATTTGTTTACAGTACATTTAAACAATTTTTTTTATTTTATAAGACAACATTTTTTAAAAAAGCCTTTTATTCTATGTTTTTTTCACAGCAGATATAATTTTTTCCTTTTTTTTTTTTTTTGTTCAAGGCCATTTTTGGATGAGGAGGAAGCCCGTATTTCGATTTGATTAAAACTTATAAATAGGTATTATATGATTTTTTTCAGCATTTCCACACGATGTTGAGTTTTTGACTTTTAAATTACGCTCTAAATTCTATATGACTGCGTCTCGTAAGACTATAGCAGTCGTGGTTGAATTATAAAGTTGTCGCAAGGGAGAGAACAAATAACCATAATTGTCAAATCAAAGTTGACAGCTAATAGAAAATCTGCAAATTCTCTCTTTTTTCACCTGTTCATCTTTCGTATTCATTCGCAAAATTGTCTGATTTTGACAATTATGGGTACTGAGAAGAGAGTGCCATAAAAGAAGTTTTTATTTCAAAAATTTTTCAAAAAAATTGTAATTTTTTGGACTAAAACTTGATGTTTTTTATTGAGAGTAAAATTTCAACATGTTGTTAAACATGTAATAAAAAAGTGAAACGTTTCTTGTAAATATTGTATATAAACACGTACAATGTACATATATAACTGCTACCTTAGAGAGATACCGTGGTTGGCAGTTTTAGGGGATCTAACTTAACTTAGATGGCCGTGACAACCCGTGTCCGGATTTCGACCGACCTCATCAGCTCTCGCCAGGCGCCTCTGCTTTGCGCGCGCCTTCTCCAATCGGATACACCAAGCGCGGTTAGGGCTTCCTCAGCCTGGTCCATCCATCGGAGGCATGGTCTCCCTCGTCGTCGTTGACCAGCGACCCTCGCCTCGAGCACCTTTTTCGCTGGAGCTTCGTCGTCCATACGATGGACATGACCCAGCCAGCGTAGTCGCTGCACAGTTATACGCCGAACTACGTCAATGTCTCCGTAGAGCTCATACAGCTCGTGGTTCATTCGGATGCGATAGTCATCACCGACTCGAACAGGACCGAAGATTTTGCGAAGAACTTTTCTCTCGAACACCCCCAGAGCGGCTGCGTCAGTTTGCGAAACTACCCATGCCTCAGCGCCATAAAGCAGCACAGGTAGAACGAGCGTCTTGTAGAGTGTTAGTTTTGTCGATCGAGAGAGGGCTCTGGAACTTAGTTGCTTACTGAGCCCGTAGTAGCACCTATTAGCAATTATTGTTCTTCGCTTCATCTCCAGGCTGATTTTTAGTTTTAGGGGATCGCTGGTTTCAAATCTGATGCCAGAACTTTAATATAGGGTTGAATCTGATAGGATTGCCACATAGATTTTTTTGTATTTTTGCGAATTCTTGTAAATTTGAAATTCTGGCAAGGGATTTGATTTCGAATCTAATGTCACAGTTTCAAAATTGAAGGTGGCGGATAGGGCTGCCATCTAAATTTTGACCATAGTGTTCCCACCTAATATTATGTTTTTTACGAGTTTTAAACATTTTCTAATAGTTTTGGGGGGTCGCTGATTTTGGATCTGATGTTAGAATTTTCAATATGGCAGATGGTGCTGCCACGTACATTTTTTACTTTTAGTAATTCAGTGCTGTGTCGAACCCTAAGGCAAAAATGGGTCGCTGAATCCGAATGCCACCTAATAAAATGTTTTTCTCTAAGAGTTCATCTAATAGTTTTAGGGGGTCGCTTATTTCGAATCTGATTACAGAATTTTAAAATTCAAGCTGGCGGATAGGCTTAGATATTTTGCTACCTAGATTTTTTTATATATTTTTGGGAATAACAAAAAACAAATTAAATAAGTATTAGAATAATTATTTTGCCTTCCAATTGCAAGGGAATTTTTTGCCATATTCATAAACGATCCCATTTTGTAGAATGAAAGAATTAGCAACAGCAACAAAAATTGAGCTTGTAAGCTATAAACAGCTAAAGCAGCATAATATTGGCAGCTTTTGCAGCCAAGAGTCACCTATTGGTACCTGCTGCGTAAAATGCAATAGCCGAAACATGGTACAATAATATAAGGTAGATATTGTATAGAATAATATACAGTATCAGAATTATCAAAACCAATTCAATAATTTTCTGTTGCTTGGCAAACTGATAGCTTAAATACATCTGTCAAATTTTTTTACATGTATTTCTTATGGAGAGAGTTTGGTCTAATGCCGCAGCGTTTTGTCGTCAATATAGAATCATTCTTAAGCTTGTCGTTGCATCCGTCGTCAATATGTTTGAGCTATGAGTCTCCGCTCAGTGTTGTCTTGCGTTTTGTTTTCTGACAGTTCTGACACTAGGCTTTCACGCATGAATCCACCTCCTCTTATTATATCATGGGTGAAAGCATGGTGGATGATCATAATCTCTCTCTCAGTTGCCATAATTGTCAAAATTAATGCAAATAATTGTCTGCCACTTGGCAAGCTGAGTGCCCGCTCAATGTTGTTTTTGCGTGTTTTTGCATTTTTTTGACAGTTATGGTGGTCGGCTCTCAGCCACGCATCTACCTTGTCTTATTATACTATGAGTCGAAGCAAAAGCAGTTGTAGCAGTTGCTGTCGTAGTCAATTAAGGCATGTACAATTTTTTTAAACAAATCTCACTCGAGGATGCTGATGTTGTGCGATCGCTAAGAATTGTTTTTGCATGTGTATTTTGTTGGTGGACTAGAAATTCATACGCAATGAATGTTGATTGCGTTTCTATTGAAGCGTTAACTCAACCGTGGTGCAGTCGTCAGAACTGCCGAAGGATGCGTTAGCTTCTAAGCATTAAATGTAAAATTAAACAATTAAACAAATAAAAATGCACTTTTAAGTTAACAAATTTTTTTTTTTATGTTTATTATTAATGAAATTGATATCATAAAAATTTTAAATTTTTTGGTTTCGCTATGTACAGTGAAGGATAAAAGGGTACATATGTACTGAATCGAATATTTAATTTCCGCAAAACTTATGAATCTGAATGGAAAGTTTAGCATGCAATTTGATTAGAGATGGCTTATAAGTAACAAAAAAGTACAAAAACTTTGATCTTAGTGAACTCAACAAGAAATTTACAGTAATAAAAGAAATTTAAAGTGACAAAACTTATCAAAGCAAACTTGACAAAAAGAAGCGGTACATATACTTACGTTTTGCTTCTCATTATTATAAGCTTTCATTAAGATGTGTTTTGAGATATGTTTTAATCGGTAGCGCTCACATAATTGCGCACCGAAACAAAAGTTAAACTAACATGCAAAAATTTAAAAATTTTATACAAATCCTTTAACAAAATGCGGAAATTAAGACAAGCCAGAGTGTAGACTATAATAGTCTAAATTATTGAAAAAAAATTAAATCGACTCAAAGTTCATTATGATCGAACCACACTACGGCCGGCAAATAAATTTCTCGAAGATATTCCGGCTTTTTCATAAAAAATTTGAACAAAAATCCGGGAATCAATGGCTCAAAACTAGTCAATCACATCGACATACTTTCCTGTAAGTAAGTTCATTGAAAAAATGTGCAAAAAATTCTAAGCATTTCGGGAACAATTTTCGTGATCCAGATTAAACGTAAGATTACCAAAATATAAAAAAAAACAGATTTGAGTAGTAAATTTATGTTCCCCAGTGAAAATATCTGCAAGGACTACCTTCATTGTATATGTTTTTGATGTTATTCCATGAACAAGGTGTTCATGCACATTATGTCTGGATAAGGTCCAAATGATGTTTTTTTATGATAAAATTTCGGAATGTTGTTTTTTTACCTTCCGTTTATTTCTTATTTTATTAAAATGAGTTTGATATTTTTTAACTTTTTGGTAAACAAAAGTTCAGCCATTTTTCCCATATTTTAATTTGGCAAAAATGCACGATTTTTTCACGCCTTTCTTAGTTTTGAAAAAATTGGAAAAAAGATGCGAAATTTATTGGCACAAGTACTAGAAAAATTACATAATCGTCACAAATAAGGGACATTTTTTCCTAGGATTTAATGCTCGATTACACCGAGAAAAAAGATAATGTTAAATTGAAAAAATTCTAGTATAATTTATAAGATGGCTTTGGCAGTTTTCAGCCACCCAAGCACTTTATCAAAACGCCTAAGTTTTGCATGTTTTATCTTGCCAATTTTGATTGGGTGATAAAATAACCAAGTATTTGGTAATTTTTTATACACTACTTAAAAAAAAAAAATTGAATTTCAAAAATATTCCTTTTTTCGGGTTTTGCTTCTTATTATTTTCCTTTTTTTTTTTTTGAAGCTGCCGTCCTCTCGTTCTGTGATTTGCTTGACTGAAATCGGCAACAACACAAACTTTTCTTTTATCAACACGTTTTTTTTTCTTAGAAATTAATGACTTCTCGGCTTTTCTTGCTGATTGACGTCTATTATAACAGGCACATTAAATTAAATTAAATTAAATTAAATTAAATTAAATATCAAATACAAAAGTTTTGCTTTTGCATGTCGTTGAGATTCGAACCCACTGTGTATGAAGACACTACGCTACACATTGAGCCAAACTCCTTCGTTACGCGAAGTGATTTATTCAATATTAAATACAACTGAAGCTATGCTGCAGCTATCAACAGAATACTGCCACATACTGCATCTGTTAATACAGCATCTGTTAACATCTGTGAATCAAATGTTTTTTTTGGCAGGATATCGAAGTATGTGCTTTCAATGCAATGTATTAAACAATAAATTGCTTAGGTGAATTAACGTAGCTGCAGTTATGTCAGCAAACAGTAGCAAGGCTGCTTAGATCAGTTGGTAGAGCGATGGACTGGTACCAAAAGTTCCAGGATCGATTCCTCACGAAGCGTAAAGAATTTTTTTTCTTTTATTTTTGTTGATGAAATGTAATACAATTTACTGGTGTGAATATAAAAGTGTGTTTTTTAATTTACTTTATGTTACTTTTGAATTTAAAAGTGCTTTTGTTACGAAAAAAAAACACAGGTGCGTCGTTGGACACAGTTACATAGATTTGATTTGAAAATTATAAAATTTTTTTCTTTTTAATATATTAAATTTTAAATTCAAAAATTTAAAATAATATAAAATTTATTACATATATTTAGAAAACATATTTACTGCTTATTTTTTATTGTTGAATGCCAAATTTCCACGCCAATTACATACACCATAGAGTGTAAATTATTATCTAGAGATTGCATCAACTCTGCTAAATCTCTGGCATGTGTTAACAGAGTTATTTCACTTAAAAACATGAAGAAAAAAAACTCTGTTAACCTCTGTTAACACAGGCCAGAGATTAAGCAGAGTTAATGCAATCTCTAGATAATAATTTATACTCTATGCATATACGGGCATATAATGCCAGCGACTCTCCATTTTAACTCTCCACACATGGTTGTGAACTTGGCTGCACTGAACAAATTTTTTCCTTCAACAGCTTACTGCGTAGCGAAAAATCTGTCGAAAATTTTTCAGATTTCACTCCAAGCAAATCACAGAGGATTAAAAAACTTCGCTTCAAAAATATATATTAAAAAACGCACACGAAACAAAATTTAACAAACATTTTAGATACCTTGCCGATTTCATGCATATGTTTGTTAATTCCATATTTATTGATATCATCTATTTTTTTGACGCTTAAAACATAGAGTGTAATTTATTATCTAGAGATTGCATTAACTCTGCTTACAGTGTTAACAGAGTTATTTCACTTAAAAACATGAAGAAAAAACTCTCTGTTAACCTCTGTTAACACATGCTAGATATTTAACAGAGTTGATGCAATCTCTACATAATAATTTATACTCTATGCCAACAACACCACAAACGCATTCACAATACAAACACACCGATGCTGGAGACACCTTGTGGCAAATAAAAGCAAATTTTTGTAGCATAGCAAATACACAATCCTCTATCTATTGATAGATGGTGACGATCTACTGCAGCATAGCTTCTGTTATAACTAAGATTAAATTAACAACCTTTTCTCACAGGTCTTTGTGGCCTAGTGGGTAGTGTGTTGGGCTATCGTTAAAAACGGCACGGGTTCGATCCCCACCCAAGACATATTTTTAGTATTTAATATTAAAGTATTAAATTTTCTTGTTGTAATAAGCGCTAGCAACAAAGAAATCATGAAAATTCCAAAAAAAAATCTGTCGAAAATTTTTCAGATTTCACTCTAAGCAAATCACAGAACGAGGATTAAAAAGCTTCGCTTCAAAAACATTAAATGATCAAATCTATCCTTCTCTCGCGTGTCTAATGACGTAGCTGTGTTTTTTTTTTTTTTTGCACAAAATAGCTCAAAACTAGGCTTAAGCCATCCATGCTAGTGTTTTTTTAATTTTGTTTTTTTTTTTTGATTTTGGGCTTAGGTGAATCAAATATTTTTTTTTGGCAAGGTATCGAAGTATGTGCTTTCAAAACAATGTATTAAACAATAAATTGCTTAGGTGAATAAGCATACGTTTATAATTCCCTTCACAATACAATTCACTTCACCCATGCCGACTAAGGTGATTTACATATAGCTTTTTTTCTCGGTGTATGTATGGAAAATGCTTGATAATAATAAATGAATTTGTAAAATACTGGTGCCAGGATAGATCTCGTCATACAGGGCTCATTTTATTCGTATTGCTATTAACTATCTATTAGTATAAAAAATTCTGAAATCGGTGTTTTATCCGTGCTTAGAATGGCTGGCTCCCCGCCTATAAGAACGTTTTCAGAGTAAACGCTCGAAAAATTCAGTCTCGACGGTTTTTTCTAATATCATCGATTTGCACAATTGAAAGACATTTAAAACATCTCAGCTGATGAATTCAGAGTTGCAGTTTTTAGTTGAAAAGAAGTTAGTGACGACTATTATATCATAGTCGTTTAAAGACACACACACCTTAATAATTTGTTTTCAAGCCAAAATACGTTTGGAAAATTATTATTCGAAATACACTCGCAGTGGTTAAAGAGTTTTTATTTGTGTTTTTTTTTAAATTTTTTCGCAACTTCTTTGAAAGAATAATTAGTCAAAAAATGTGACTTCTCCGTCTATTGTCCTCAACAAACAATTCTTTTTAATAGCTTGCTGATTTCTCACTATCTAAGATACTCGCAAATCCAGTTAAACTGGATGAGTTTTTCTAACTGAAGTCTTACAACGGCTGCAACTTTAGCAACAACATAATTGTTTTTATTTTGTATCTTTCCTCTAGATTTACCTAGCTGTCAACTTGTGGATGTTGTTTCTTTTTCCTCTCCATATAAACAGACAATTTATGAGCTGCTCCTGTATAACGGTGATGTATTTATAAATATGTGCGATGTTGCAGATGCAATCGAACAGATATCTCAACTTAGTTTACCGTTAGTTTCTCTGTCTCTCAATGGATTTGTTGCTAGACTTGTTAAATTAATGCGAAACACAAACATTTTGCTAGTTTTCTTTGTAGCTTGGCGAACGATCGCAATCATTAAATAATGTCTAAGTCAAGAAAAATCATTTGTACAAGTCGACAATTTAAAAAAAAAAATATATATAAATAAAAATAAAATTAATACTAAAAAGTAACAGTTATTTAATATAACTCAAAGTCTTACTTTATACTAAGTCTAATAAACTCATTTGTAATTGCAAATACTATATATAGCCTATAGTGTTTTAGACTATAATAATAAAGCTTCGAAACAAGTACTTTGCAAAGCTTTGTTCAATAAAAAGTTGAAATAAGCTTAATTCTATTTTTAGAATAACAAAGCATGTAATTAAAAATCTTCCGAAAACCGTTGAGAGCTACTGAATTCACTCAATTTTCGTTATTGGCTTCATATATTTTCCATACACTTTCATTAAGTTTTAATTTATGACCTGCTTTCCTTCTAACCAAGGATGTGGAGCCCCCATTGAAATGTAGAATATCAACATTACTCTAACCACAACTCGGTCATTCGTTAATCGCAACTTTGAATTGGAGCAAGCGCCAGAGTAATGAATGTTATTTGAATACTATAAATAATGCTCATATTCTAGCAAAGAACCAGGTTTTTTTTTTTTTTTCTAACGTGAATTTCAGCTGCTGCTGTTTATTCATTTTAAATACATGTTTTGTTTTTGCGTTAAAGCGATTCCCACTTAATACTTTGGATTAAGTAGAACTCATATTTACAATAATTCTAAACGAGGAAAGCTGATCCACCAAGTGTATTTTAAAGACTTGTTAGGAAATTCGGTTCTAATAATAATCTTAATAATAACAATCTTATTGCAAAGAAGACTTGTTGTTCCAATTATATTATTGTAAGACTCTCGAATTGAGATGTAAAATTACAGTAAGACATCATAACCGAATCAAGTTTAGATGTGAAAGTGTAGTTTATTTTTATTTTAAAGTTGATATTGGACTCTAAAAAATTATTGAATTGATCACGATTTAATTTGCACCACAAGATTTCCAAATACTCTATGCAATCAATTTATTTAGTTTATTATTTATAGCTATTATTATTGGCTAATGCCACACCATGCCACACCATAATCCTTTTTCTTTTGACCCTTTTAAGTAACTATTATTTTTCTTACATTCTGTTCAGTCGTGAAATATTTATTGTCCAATTAATTCAACGTTTGGAATTTCGGCACTTTTACTTTTTATGTAAATTTTGTGCTTGGTATGGATTGAGTAGTGGGTTAATATTCAGTATACGATATTATTAGCTTTTTTTTATTGGCAGCACATGCTGCGAAATGGAAAATACAAACGCAGTTTAGTTTGTACAATCATAAAGAAAATTAAGCATCCGATCATAATTTAAACGAAAATATCAAGCAAATTGTTTTTAAGGGCTTGGAATAAAAATTATATACATATTTAAGGAACTAAAAACTAGCATAAATAAATCTCTACTGCATGGCAACATCTTTAAACGCTCTTTACTAATATAGTTCATTAAAATTCTTGCCATTGATATTTGCCATAAAAATAATGTGATAAGAGCTCTTCAAAGTTTTGCATCTGCACTTGTTTTTTACAGACTATCGGTTGTTACAGAAACTGATATCAGATATCAACGCCGTAGCTACTCTGTTTTGCGTGGAGGAGAAAAGAAATTTTACTAAATATAATGACTATTTTTAAAAAATTTACCATTCGGCTGCATAGTCAGCAGCAGTGTTGTCACTTGAATTTTTAAGTAGTGATAGATTGAGTCTAAAATGAGTATCCTTCTTGTATCCATTTCATATATAAGAAAAACACATGAGGGCGTATACAAAATTAGAACAAATTTTTTTAATTTTTATCAGCGGTTTTCTGTTTTCGTTTGGAGAAAATTGTCAAAAAATCTTTAAAGGTAAAATATTCATATCTCTCCCATTTTGTAACAAACAATTATAGAACTTTGATGGCATACGAACCAGAGAACTGCACAAGCCTACTTGAAATTCAAGCTTTTTCAAGTACTTGAATTCAAGTATGTATCCAAACTTGAAAAAGCAAGCTTTGGCCTGCTTACAAAAATACCAAACAATTACAAGTCATATCCAAGCTTTCTCGTTGGCTTGGCTTATTGAGGCTTACTATGTCGGGTAAGAAAGTTGAAAAGCTTGAAACGATAGGCAAAAGCTTGTACGCTCGCAAGTATCCAATTAATTGAATTTAAAGCAAGTATCCGAAAAAATTAAATTAGCTTGTTTAGGAAAATCTTAAGCGTATTAAGACTTTTAAGGGTTCTGTGGACTCCGTGGTTGGCAGTTTTAGAGGGTAGCTGATTTTGAAATTGATGTAAAAATTTATAATTCAAGATGGCGAATGGAGTTGCCACCTTTATTTTTTTTTTTTTGTATTTTTGCGAATTCTTGTTATTTTGAAACACTGACAACGGATTTGATTTCGGATCTAATGTCACAGTTTTAAAATTTAAGATGGAGGATAGGCATTACACCTAAATTTTCACCATAGTGTTGCCACCTACCAAAATGTATTTTTAAGAGTTTTAAACATCATTTAACAGTGTTAAGGGGTCGCTGACTTCGGATCCGATGTCAGAATTTTAAAATTCAAGGTGGTTAATAGAGTGGCCATGTACATTTTTTTCATTTTCACGAATTCGGTGCTGGAGTTTTTTCAATTGAATTAATTTTTCTGTTCGGCCGTCACCTCTATGCAGTCCTTAGAGACCTTAGAGAGTAAAAACCGACATGAAAAGCTTCTTCAGAACATAAGCCGTTGGGAGTCGGCGTAAAACATGTAGGTCCAGTTTTCGATCATTTGTGTGCAAACATTTCACATCACACACAACACATTTGATCATAAGAAGCTCGGTCAAAGTCCTATCAAGGGCTGAAATGGCCGTTTTTCGTTCGTTCGTTCGTATTTTGAAATCCTGAACCATCGATCACATATAAGTGCAAGTATAAAAACCTAGGATTTTTATCCCAAATGACATATTTGAAAATCATTCAAATCGGTGAGTGTCACCTGGGACCTTTCTTTATAAGTATCGTTTATATAATAACCATATTTTATGACTCTAGCTTTATCCGTTTTGACATAATCGAAATGTCTGCAGATAGACTGATATGGACCAACCGCATTCATCAAAACTCAACATAATATTTTGGAAAAATTATAGTAATTTCTTGACATTTGGAGCCGATTAACGACCATCCAACATGACCTTGCATATAACAAATTATCGAGAACTGGACCTACAAGTTTTATGCCATCTCCGAACTGCTTATGTTCTCAAGAAACATGCTTGAGAGGTGAATGCTGATTAGAAAAATGGCTCTATTGGAAAAATTTTCTTTGTCAGATGGGATTTCAGCCCAAGTCTACCATAGTTCTTAGACAGATTTAGAAGTTTTCATACTCTTTATGTTGGTAAATTACAAAATATTACTCCGACCAAAGCTTTAAAGACACTGATATTTTTTTTTTTTCCGCTTTTACTCTTCTACAATTGACAGAAGTATGTTATTTTCTCCTGTGTTGTACAAAATCAAATAAACTGTTTGAATGCCCACAAAAGAAAGCATTTAGCCATGGCTGACATTGAAAATACTTACGACAATCAAAACTATTATATCTTTCATATAAATATAATCTATACTGGTTTTTCAAGCAATAATTGAATAATAAATCTATCATCACTATCTAAAAATGTATCTTTTAAAAACCTTACGTTTGTTAACATCGTTAACAAAACAAGGAAACAATTTTCGCAAAATATGTGTTATCTCGTTTTGCACTACTAAAGACTTCACTACAACTGTGTAAGTTTTTGCTTCAATTGATTTATATCGTTAAAAACGATAACATTTCAGTCATCGACTCTTGGCTTCCTGTTCAACTTGATCACACATTCAACAGCTCGAACAGGACGATGAAAACAGTTTGTTGAATACTGGTAGATACCATTAATTATATTATTTATTCAATGTATGAGTTGCAAATAGTTTTTTTTTTTTTTTTTTGTGACATGTCAAAACTTGTTTTTTGACTTTAATATAGATCTGACAAAATGCAAGTTGCTGGTTCTCCTAAATATCAGCATATGTTATATTTTTTATTGCTTCTTTAAGTTAAAAGAGTGCTCGTATAATAGCCTTGACTTTGGCTGCTTGGTGACTTGGTAGCTACTCGGTGACGTTGAAAAAGCACCATCTGCAGCATGGCTTTAAACATGTATTGGAGCGTTGCTTGAAAGTCAAGCTCAGTTCAGAGCACTGTAAGGATTTTTAGTGGAGCGCTTATTTTTAATAAATGCATTAATTGAGGGAAGTAGATCCAAAAGCGCTTGAAAGGACTTTGACAGAGCTTATTATGATCAATTGTGTTGTGCGTGTCGTGAAATGTTTGAACACAAATGATCGAGAACTGGACCTAAAAGTTTTTACTCTCTTAGGACTGCCACCCTGTCACGGAAAATCATACTAGTCATGAGTTTAACTAGTTAACTCACCAGTTAAAACAAAACTAGTCAAAAAAATTCTAGATGTTAAACTTGTCATAACCTACTTACTAGCAAAGAGTTACTAGATAAGTTACTATCTGTTATGCAACTAGTTCAAAAAAGACCAGGTGTTTTACTAGTATAAAAAGGACTAGTTGCATAATTTCTAGTTAGCTAGCCAGTCACTTTTGATCTACTTAAAAAAATATCGTCCTAAATAAAATATTTGAAAAAATATGTTATTAATTCAACAATTATTCGAAGTTATTTTCAATTTTTATTTCGATTTATGCCGACCTCTATGTTTATTATTTGTTGCTTTTTTCGGGATTAAGGTCCTATTTTGAAAAAAATCTCTTTTTGGTTTTCGTTATAAATTAGTTTTATTTGTTATTTTCAATTTATTTTTAATTAAAAAAAAAAACAACCGACTACAAAATCACTTCAAAGTAAAAAATAATTTTAAAAATGCTTTTCCTTTTAATTTCTTGGTCATATTTGATAATTTATTTAAACGTATTATTATATATGAAATCTTATTATCTTAATTTTTTTTCTTATTTGTTTTATTATCATAACGATATTTATTTCTTGATGAATACAAAAGCTTTTAAGGTTGGCGCTTATATAATCAGACTTTTAATCAGAAGCGCCTTTTAATCAAATCATTTGTATTCATCAAGAAATAAATATAGTTATGATAATAAAACAAATAAGAAAAAAATTAAGATAATAAGATTTCATATATAATAATACGTTCAAATTAATTATTAAATATGACCAAGAAATTAAAAGGAAAAGTATTTTTAAAATTATTTTTTACTTTGTAGTGATTTTGTAGTCGGTTGTTTTTTTTTTTACATACATTTAAAAAAAAAAAAAAAAAAAAAAAAAAAAAACAGAGAAGCCGACGAACTTGAGAACCTCCTCCTTTTTGAAGTCGGTTAAAAAGGTGTGCAGCTTTTCGAAAAATAGAATGCTTAATAAAATACATACTGTCACATAGTTCGAATAATACTTGTATAAAGCCGGTAGAACTATCATAAAACTAGTTTCCAAAACACTTGTAGAAAACTAATACTAGCATACAACTAGTATAACAACTACTACACGGAGAAACTGTTAGCTAAATTTGTTTGGAAATTAAGCAAAACTTGAGCATAATTCTGAACTACTTCAATATTTAGCTTGTTTTCAATAAAAACCAATCAAAATTTGCTATTTTAATTTATAAATAACTCAGCAAATGTTGCCCTAAGCTTACTCATATTTTGCAATTTCGATTTATAACAAAACCAAACAAAACAAAAACATTCCATGTCAGTCGTCAACCTGGTCTGTTTCGCTTACAAGTCAAGCACCTAACCAGTACGCCACTGCCGCCACAAATTTATTGGATAATTTGATGTAATAACAGAAAATTTTAAAACAAAACAAAAAACAATGCGCCAGCTGGGGAGCCGAATATTAATTATCGTACCTGGTACCTGGGCTACCTGATTTAATTGCAAAATTTGGCTTATAATAACAGCAAATTATAACAAAATTAATTATATAACAACAAATTTTTAAAATAAAACAAAAAAACAATGCGTTAGCCGTGAAAATCATAAAATCCTACATTTGATTATACTAGTATTTTACTGACTACAATTATACTATTATCACAACTAGTTCAAAGAATACCACCAAAAATACTACTTCAAATCATATCAAGAATACGACAATTGTCTTTTCCTATGACATCAACACAGGAAAATAACCAGTTTACGCAATGTAAAAAGCATTTGGGCTGAACTAGTGCTGGTATCTTTGGATCTAGTAAATTAACTAGTATTTAAACTAGTTGACTACACTGCAGGGCATTGTCTGCAGAGAGATGACGGCCAAACTGAAAAATTAGTTCAATTGGAAAAATTGGCTGTGTCAGGTGGGAATTGAACCAGGGTTCTCTGGCATATGGGCCACGCACTCTACACACTGCCGTGGGTGCCTTTTACGATCGCACCAGACTTCACAGGAACCCTCCCAAGGCTTTGGTATAAAAATTGGCTTAGCGGTTTCGGAGTCTTTACGTGATATAGACATATACCCACAGACGTACATATATACATTAAGTCGCCTTACGCTCCTTAGAAAAATAAATTTGTTCCGTCCGGTTCTTCAAAATAATCCATGGCTTGTGTTATGATGAACCCCAAAATATTTCAACTTAAAATATTGGCTGGTATGGTAGTAAAAAAAAAACAAACGGTCAGAAATAAGAGTAATGAGAAAGTTCTTTTGCATCAAAAAAACTTCAACTTTTCCGTTGGACTAAAGATAATGCGGATTTTTATGGATTATTTTAAATTTTTTATATTATTTTCACTAAAATTCAAATGAATTTTTCCCATACTACTTATAGACAAATAAATTGTGAATGTAAAAAATGTGTAAATTTTTTTGTAATTTCATTCAACTTAATTCTTCACTTAACACTATATTTTATCAACAGATCAAATAGATCAATAGATAATGTATTTGACTAAAAGTAACATGGCAAAATAAAAAAAAAAAAATTGGATTTAAATTTTAGTGAAAATAATATAAAAACAAGTTAAAAAATTAATGAAATTCCGCATTACCTCTGGTCCCACTGCAAAAATTTTGGTGCAGATTGGAAGTACCTTTCATTACTTTATTTCTGACCGTTTGTTATTTTAAACTACCACACCAGTAAATATTTTTACAAAAAACTCGATTTTTAGAGCCATTTTGTGGCATACTGGTTGAGGTACGAGGCTTGTATGCCATAGAACCCAGGTTCAAATTCCATCTGAAACCGAAAGTTTTTCAATTGAATTAAATTGAATTTCTGTTCGGCCGTCATCTCTATGCAGACAATGGCACACCTCAGAGACTAAAAAATGGCATAAAAAGCTTTTTGAGAACATAAGCCGTTCGGAGTCGGCATAAAACTTGTAGGTCAGTTCTCGGTCATTTGTGTTCAAACATTTCACAACACGCACAACACAATTGATCATAAGAAGCACGGTCAAAGTCTTTTCAAGGGCTGAAATGGCCATTTCGTTTTGTTTTTTATATAATTTAAATTTTATATATATATCTATTGACTGCCACTTAGAGCACCTGCATATCAAGTGTTACTTTCAAAACGTGTACAACTCAGGAATAAGCATGATTTCAAAGAAGTGGGCGTAGATATGGTGCGACGACGCCCATTCTTTAACAGTTGCCGATAGTGACCATATGAACTAAATTACCAAATCTTTGTCTTCTACGGTAAAAGCCGTCTGATATAAAGCACTTTTACTAATTTGTGTGCGGTAAAAGTGGGCGTTACAACATTTATATATACATTGTGACTGCCACTTGGAACTATAGCACCTGCATACCAAGATTCACTATCAAAACGTGTACAACTCTGGAATAAGCATGATTTCGATAAAGTTGGCGTAGATATAGTGCGACCATGCCCATTTTTTGTACAGTTGCCGATAGTAACCATCTGAACAAAATTACCAAATTTTAGTTTTATACGATTAAAACCATCTGATATATAACATTTTATTTTTTGGTTTCTGGGTGATAGAGCCAATTTGGGTTGTATGTGAGGTACCACGCCCCCTTGTCCAACCAACACCAAACTTCACAGGAACACTCTCAGAATGTTGCTTCAGAATCCCTGAAAATTTCTATACGTGATTTTTCTTTCTTTGAGTCTATACGCGATATACACACATACCCACATACATACATCCATTTTTATATATATAGATAGAAGATCATTAATGAATTCAATGCAACTCAATTATTCAATAAGTTATTTACAACTCTATCATAATCAATCGACTTCAACTTCTCTTCTTTGACCAGTTATGAAAATCGAGATATGCGCTTAAGAGCTTTAATTGCGCAGAAGTTTTTATATACATACATTTATATATAGTAGCACTTTTAATGATCGTACGATTCATAACAACTAAATCGATTTAGATTTCATCAGTCAATAAATTTTTCTTAACCGGATTTACTATATGAATCTTCCATCATATGTTGGAAATTTGTTTTTATTATCCCAACAAGTCGATTACTTGACACTTAACTTAGTGTGAACTTAGTAATCATATTCATATAAATGGAAATTTTTAAGCCCCAAACTAAAAACAAAAAACTAATCATGTGTTATATAAAGTTAAATATGCTTAGCTATGCTGAGAAAACTATCTTGACCTTTCCACTAAATTGTGTCGATAATGAAACTATGACCACATAATTCCCATTTTTAATGTTTTTAGATTACCATAAGCCATAAATATGTACAGCAACAGTTATTTTAGCTTGTAGTGTAAACATTTTACAAATCCGACAGAAAAATAATATAGAGCCAATCGTGCTAGCCACTGGCAACAAAAACCTGCCGTAGACCACCTTTCTAAATTAAACTGAATAACAAGTCGATAAGGAGGAAAAATGGCCAAGCACAAAAAATGAAAATAGTTGCAAAATTAAGCCAGAGATACTTTCTTTTCACTCTGTCTTTCGTTTGTTGCAAGAGCATGTTTGGCACAAGCGTCTAGTTAATTGACGTTAATCACTTGTTTGCACTATTTTTGTATAATATTTGCAACTATTTACAAATATTCAAATGAAAAGCTTTGTTGAGTTTGCACCAACCCGAACGTTGCACGAGCGCATTTTAACAACGAAATAATTCAATACTTACAGTCCTTAGACGTCACACTAACTACTGTCATGTAACACTTTTATGGCAATAATTGAGACAGACGCTAGGTAAATGCATTAAAACTAAAAAAAAAATCAAATTTCGTCAAAAAAATTAAATTAATTTTTTTCATGATAGTTTTCCTAAAATTAAATTAACTTAAATAAATAAGTCATCGATGTTTTTTTAAAGGTTAACATTTCCTTATTATAGAACTCGAACTTACCAATGCTATCTTCAAACATGCTATCGCATGTTTTGAAGATCAACGGACAAGATTAATTTTCAAATATATTTAATTATAGGATTATAATATATCCCAAATTTTAACCAAATGAAACAATATTTCAATACAATTTTATTATCTGCACTACCGTTCTACCCAAAGGTTTATTTCCCCAGCAGAAACTGTAATGCCTGATCATGCTGGAATTCAGCCTTAAAACAGCCTAAAACAGCCCTTAATTTTTTCCGCCAACTCAGAACTAAAATTTGGTATTTTTTTTTTTAAATGTTCGCTTATGATTTTTAATCTGAACATCAAATATTACTTCAAATTCAGATATGAAATGTGGCCCGAAAAAGAAGAGGTCTGATTTTTTTTTTTAATTTTCAGGTTAAAATAAAGATCTGTAAAATGACAGCCTGAATTATATTTAAAATCAGCCTTTAAATCTGAACTGAAAAATGTAGACCTGATCGCATTCAGAATTTCAGGCCAGAGGTTTTCTGCTGGGTTATTTAATTTTTCACACGTTTTTTATTAGGTTGGATTTAGGTATTTTATCGAAAACGTCCCCAAAAGTTGAAAAATGCTTATTTATCTTTGAAACACACAAAAACTTAATTTCTGCTCAATTTGCAGCACGACAACCCGTGCCGACATTCATCGAAGCGTGTTCATGCAAGTTACGTAGGAGTCACATTCCAAAATGGGCAGAAATTTAATTTTCCTATAATTTAGGGATAAACGAATGAAATAAGAATATAGGTTTCAAAAAATTAAAGCGTTTTTCGACTTTTGGGGACTTTTTGCTAAAAATACCTAAATCCAAACTACCCTGCCCTGGCAGCCCTGGAATTCAAAAATTTTTCGAAAGGAAATCAAAAATATTTTTCTACAATTATTAAAGTTACTCCGAGTGAGAAATATAATTATATTTTATAAATTAAAATTTTATTGTTGTATTTTTGTGATCGAAATGCTATAAAAGGGCATTTTAAGTATTTTTGAAAAAAAGTGTAGTTACACCAAATTTTTCTTACATTTATTTCAACATCATACGAAAAATATGAGGGGTATCACACCAAAAAAAAACAACTTCCACTTATTTGGGACACCCTAATATGTTCATGTCTGATTTGTGGTCTGAATTTCAATCTTTATTTTAGATTCCGATATGAAATCTGGCCTAAAATAAAGGAGGACTGATTTCTTGTTCATTTCAGGTTAGAATACAGGTCTGTTAAAAGAAAGCCTGAATTATATTTTAAAGGTACCTTTATGTAAAGAATATGAAAGAATACTACAAAAAAATGGTCCGAGAGGTTTTGATATAAAGTTTTTTTATTGATTACAACAATTATTAAAGTACATACAAAAAAATGTTTTTTTTTTTGTGACGTCATTTGCGTGTACGTGACGTTGTCATGAAGCGATGCGAGAAGAGTAGGACCATTTTGCTTGCAGAATAACATGATCTGTAATCATCTGAAACAAAATGTATTTGTAAACACTCACGCCGCACACAGCAAATCAAAAAGCGCGCATAGCTTATGTATGCAAAGTTTTATATAAAATCTAGTTGATTATGTCCCGAAATGAGTATTTTTAGGATTTTGGAGTTCATTTACGCTCTATTTTTTGCTAACAAAAAGTATAAGTTGTCAGCTGTTGATACAATTGTTGACAAATTATTATGATAAATTATGAAAAAATCAATAATAACTTCAAAATTCGTCAGAGTTGAATAATGTGAATTTAATATTGAATAGATAATAAATTGAATATTTATTAATTATCCCAATAATTAAACAAGTTATATAAAAATTTAAAGTAAAACAATACAGTCAAAATAAACCTAACAACAAATGAAAAGCAAGTTAGAAAACGATAAAAATTAAAAAATGTGAACGAAATTTTCGTTCGAAATTTGGACAAGACTTAAATTTCCTCATCACTTTCTGAGCTTTCATTACTAGAATGTGTTGAAATTTAAAATTTTATGTTAGTTTAAACAGCTGCCAGGGCTATAGTAGTAGGTATTAGCAACGCGTATTTGCAGAGTATATTCAATGACAAAAAAGTTATAGTTTGCGCGCTCGAACAACTCGGGACTCTGAGGGACTCAAAAACCACTATGGTTTTTATATGGGACTAAAAAACATTTCAAATTTTGATTTTTATCGCCTTTGGTGAAAGTGTATCCATAATATAAAAATATTTTGAGGCTTCCAGGCAGGTTCGTCACATATCTCAAATGCTCGAATCAAAAATGTTCGAAAATGTACAAAAAATCGACTTTTAATTTTTTTTTTACTTTTTGATTGGTTCTGGCCCATTGTGCGCCGAGGTAGTCACTTCGCCCTTTTTTTAAAAATGAGCCTGAAAATAAATTTACAGCTCGTTGTGTACTCAAATATACAGCCATTTTTTAAGCAATCAATTTTAAAGAAGGGTTATTTTCTTACAAAAAAAAATTTTTAAAAAAAATCGAAGTCACTAGTCATTCGGCGTAAGTTTTTACTTAACAAATATATATATATTTTTTTTGTTTGCAATGGCAAATCTAAGAGAGTAAAAACTACCATGTTAAACTTTTTGAAGCACATCATTTTTCGATAATTTGTGTTCAAGCATTTCATAACGCGCGCAATACAATTTATCATAAGAAGCTCGGTCAAAGTCCTTTCAAGGACTGAAATTCGTTTTTTTTTATAAAAAGCAGTTCGTAGTCTAGAAAAGTGAGTAGCCTAGAGTGAGCAAGCTTTGACAAGGAGGCGAGACACTTTAATTTTATAATAATACTTTATCTCACTAAATATCTACACCATGGTATTGATATGTGGCATAGGGCTGAGCAGATTCTTTTTCAAACACCATGCAAAAAGTGGATGCGTGCCCAAACTATATCAGGTTTCAAATTCAAATCGCTGACAATTAGGCCCGCGAAATTGATATCTTAGTGATAAAAAAAGATGTGTTTCTTAATTAAAATCTTATTGAAAACCTCTTTTTATAAAGACTGAAGCAAATACACTGAAATGAAGAAAAATTAAGAATGGATGAAAAAATTTATTATAATAATTTATATAATTTCTGATGGGATCCATTGATTTTTGTGCATTGTTGTTTTTATCACGTTTCACATCTTTTACACAGCCTGAAACCTACATAGTCCCGGGCGACGAACAGTCATGCGATTAGTACCAGTTAGACTGAATATATTATTTTGTTAATTTTTTTGGTAGTTTTCGATATTTAAGGTATACGAAATTACAAAAAAAGTTTTTCACAAATTTTAGTAAAATAGAAGTGGCAGCTGCCATACAGCTTAAACACATTTTGCGCCATATCTCAGAAATGGGACAAACCACGATAACAAAATCAAACGTAGTCGTTTAATATGTAATTTGCAAAAGTCTTATTTCAGCGCGATTAGACAAGCGGGCGTAGCACCTCCCATATATATGAAATATATTTTGCCCATAACTAAGAAATGATAAAAGAAAAATTCTAAATTTAAGAATTTATTTATTTTTTGAAGAACTGTATAATTGTACGAAAAATACATTTGCACTTTTGCAAAAGAGATTGCATTTTGCTCCCACTCTCTGATGTAATAATTGCATAACAAATTTCTTTAACAATTTCTAATTCATTGTCATTTGAGTTGAGCAGAGTGCATTATTTTCTTAATATATATACATATATATATATTCTATAGTAATTTTAAGAAAGTTTTCTGGTGAAACCATGGAACGAAATTGAATTTCGAGCCCCCGAAAATTTAAAAATAGCCACTTCCTGAGCTAAGCCAGATAATCTATCCATTTAAAACAACAATTTGTGTTAGAATGGGTTAAAAAAAGCATCAACATGTTGAGCAAAGTTGCCCGGATTAAAAAATTAGAAGGGATCTTTGAACAACACAACCGCCCCTCACGCCATTTTAGGGCGTCTACTAGCCAAGTTATTTAAAATTAAAGTTGATACCATTAAAGCTAATTCTAATAATTTTTCCCTATCTTATCAAATACGCTTCCGTTTACATTGGACCACTTCTCTTTATTTCAGCAATCAATGATATAACCCACATCATAGAACACTCTCATCTGCTTATCTATGCGGATGATATGAAAATATACAGAACGGTTGATTCAAAAGACAATTCAGATCTACTCCAGTCTGATCTGAAATCCTTTGAAGTTTAGTGTTCTAAAAATAATATGTTTCTAAATCCAGATAAACGCCAAACTATGACCTTTTCGCGAAAAAGGAATAATTTTGTTTTTGATTATAAGATCAAAGATACTACTTTGAGTCGTGTAGATACCGTCAAAGACCTATTTATATGCATGGATTCTAAGCTGTCGTTTAACATTCATATCGATAATATATGTAAAAAAGCATCTTCAGTGCTTGGATTTATAAAATGCTGGGCCAAAGAATTAAATAGCATTATTACAACTACAACGCTGTATTATGCAATTGTGGGTCCTCACTTAGAGTATGCAAGTAAAGTTTGGTCCCAAAGTTACAATGTGCATGTTACAATGTAACATTGATATTTTTCAATGATTTCTGGGTCGTGACTTTAAATGGGTTAATGCTGAATAAGTGCGAAAAGATGTAGTAGCTGAACTCTATTGTTACTGCATGTTTAACTAGATAACTCATGAACTAAAATTTCAAAAATATAATTTTTTGGGCCAACATTCAACAATTTTGCTATTTTTTGTAGAAAGCTGGGGTAAATATAATTTTTTCCTAACATCAGTGGATATTACTTAAGAATTTTACATGTTCAGAATTCAGAAATTAGATTTCGAATTTTTTTCCGTCTAGCATGCCCTTTCGCATTACTGTGCGACACCGTGTTTTCCAACTAGTGTATTTATAATATTTGATCATCGCACTATATTCATTCCAAGAAATCATATCCAATTTTTTGTCTTCTTTTATCTTTGTAACTACAGGTAAAAGACCAAGGAATCGATCCAAATCTACGGGATGGAGATGGTGCCACACCACTACACTTTGCCGCCTCCCGTGGTCATCTTTCCGTTGTTCGCTGGCTGCTCAGTCATGGAGCTAAGCTATCGTTGGACAAGTACGGCAAATCGCCCATAAACGATGCGGCAGAAAATCAACAGGTTGAGGTAAGTACGAAGCGACAAGTAGAGTTTTCGGAACTAAGTTGATGTGTGGCTTTGTGTGTAAAAGCAACTTTCATCTGTCACATTTTCTATGCGTTTCTTTATAAAAACTTTGTTTCATGCAGTGTTTAAACGTGCTTGTGCAACATGGTACATCAGTGGACTACAATTGCCGCGATCCGAAAGCCTCTCAACGACACAAACCTTCATCGTCAACCACATCGATCAAGCACTCCAGCAGCACAAGTAGTCATCACAACAGTAACAACAACAACAGCAGTAATAACAACAGCAGCAATAACAATAACAGCAACAACAACAACAAAACCACCACTAGCAGCGCCGGGCAGAAAAACAACAAAAGCATCGTCAATATTTCCAGCGGCAGTTGCAAGTCGAACAGCAGCAAGCAAACAAGTCGCAGCAACACCATTCAGTCCAAATCATCATCCACAGGTAGCTCTGATGTTGAGCCATTCTATTTACATCCGCCATCCTCGGTGGTGGTGCGTCACAATAGCGACGCACTCTATTCACACTCACAACAATCACGTTCATCTTCTGAGAAGCTTTACAACGCCTCCCTTGTTCCGTCCGACGGGCTCTACGTAAATCCCATGCGACACGGTTCACAAACACCACCCTCACCGGGTGGCAGTATTTCTGGTGAATCATTCTTTCTGCATGATCCCAAGGAGGTGGTCTACAATCGGGTGCGCGAAATTTTTGATTCGGACTGTAGCAGTATCAACAAGAAGGCGCAGCAAACGAAACATCACCCAAACACATCGCACTCCAACTCTAGCTTAGGTCACTCCAATGCAAGCCAAAGGCACTCTACTGTGAACCTGTCACATGCCAATGCGAATACAATGGCGTCAAACTCGAATGCGATGACCATACAAGCCGATGTGCATTCCAGCTCTAGTGGTGCAGGCAGTGGTTCTGATGAATCGGTATCAATACCATCCAGCGTAGACTCACCCAAGACAAACAATCATCGTAATCACAGCTTCAATCGTCACAATAACAACAACAGTCATCTACACATGAACAACAACAGCAACAGCAACAACAACAATAACAGCAACAATGGCAACAGCAATATGTCTAGCAGTAGTGGCAATACCATTATCAATACAAATACCAATAACAACAAGTTGCAGCACCAAAATAATCACAAAAAGAATCTGATACACTTAAACAACTCAAAGTCAACAAGTTCGCATGACCACGACTACGAAGATATCTACTTGGTGCGCGAGGAGTCACGTAAAAATCAGCAGAAATTCGCCATTGGACGTTCCCGTTCTCGTGATAGTGGTTCACATTCTCGCTCAGCAAGCGCATCATCCGCGAGGAGCACAGATGTTGTGCTGCAGTACAGCAATCATGTAAGTTGCTTATGATATTGTTTTAGAGTAAAATTGTAGTATTAAGGAGGGACATGACATTCGAGGCAGAGAAAACAGACCTTTTTTTAAAAATTCATACCTCTGTCAAAAACAAACATTTTTCCAAAATTTTTTTTATTATTGTAGAGAATTGAACAAATTACAAGAAAAAAAAATTCAAAAAAATATATTTTTCACCCAACATGGTTTTATAGAGCTCCAAACTGGCGGCAGAGAAAAAAACGGGGCCTTGTGGTTGCAGCGCTGGGAGTTGCAAAAATTGTCCGATCTGGAAAAAAAATAACTTTTTTAAATCTTTGCAAAATTGGTTATCGTATGACGGGAGCTTTTTTCTTAAATTTTTTTTCAATTTTGGTGATTTTCCAAATTTGAAAGTGTGTTTTTTCGAAAAAAATATTGACTTTAAAAATTTATAATAAATCGAAAAAAAATTTAAAAAAAAGCTCGTGTCATACGATAGCGAATCAAGTTCAAAAAAATACAAAAAAAAAAATTCGTTAAAAAATTTTTAGTTTAGCAATTCAGGCTTCTTTTGAAGCTTCATATGGCTTCACTTTGGCGCATTTCAAACGATTTGCATCATTTCCTTTGGAAAAATTCAATGCTGTACCTCCTATGGTGATACCAAGTAGTTGAAACATTTGCAAATAACTATAAGCGCCGTCATTGTAAATAGACACTGCCATGCAGCTTGCAATATTAACAATTCTGTTACTTTCTGGCATACACTTAGGTGCAATGAGCCAAATTTTTGCATTCAAACTTTCATTGGAATTTTGCGCGAATCCACCCAAGCACTTGTTTAGCAATTCATCGTTACTCAACGCCATGTAAACTGGTTTGATTGCCTTTTACACTATTTCATGAAGTGGTGGTTTATGGAGAACAGTTGATCCTTCTGCCTTTGTCTACTGCCAATAACACCAACTGTCACTACCTGTAGGGCAAAACATATGCTGAGGATTTTCATCTGTGGATATCTTGTGATAAAATGTTGCCCAAATGGCATTACGCATATTTTCCAAAGAATTGACGTTGTTTCTAATGGCCAATCCATAATAAACTGTCAATTCGTCAATCAATTTCGCTGTTAATTTTCCTTTGCCGCTGAGACTTGTTCGTGATGTTCCTGGCTCTTTTACTGGTGTATTTGTTTTTTAAAATCTGTTATCAATTTTCGTAGCCGTGAACCAATACGTTTTTGTGTATGGCCAATGCATTCTTTTTTTTGCACTTCAACATCATTGTACGGTTTGGCATTTGAAATTGAAGAAAATGTTTTTGAGTCTCCATCTCCGATGTAATACTGATATTTGACACCATATAGTAGTTCAGATCTTTGAAACATTGTCAAAATTGCATCCGGTTCCATTTTTCCTGCACTGCCGCTATGATTCATGGAGCACGATGCTTCATGCTCTGAGAACCATATTTCAAAGTCTGCATTGTTAAAATTTTCTTTTTGGTACTCACACTTTTTGCAGTAGGGACTTTTGACTTCAAAATCAATTACTTTCCCCGTAAAGTGTCCAATGAGTATAGCCACTCCGAGCAAAGACGAAAAACCTCTTTTCATCCAAGTTCCATCGCCAGACACAATTATACCATCATCAACCAATTCTAAGTCATCTTGTTTTTTAGTTTCTGATAGTTCTTTCTCAGCAACACACTTCATTGATGATTGAGCAACTGTAGTTGCGGCTTTTTCAACATTTTCCATAATAGCATCATATGGTCGTTGAGTGATGCATGTTGGTAAATTTATAAGTCCACAAAACAGTTGCGTGGCCGACAGTCCTTTCCCAAGAACGCGCATAGTGGCAGCAAGTCTCCTATTGATTTCATACGCTCTACCGTTTATCAATGGTGATAAATTTATGGTTTTGATATCGCCATTGCACTTGTACAAAATATAACCAGTTAGAATCCAAGGCCACGCATAGATTTCATTTCAAATTTTACATTTCCACCACATTTTCGACAAACAAGGCAATCAGCAATGCCCAAAATATTTCAGCATATTGTAATATGCAGTAGGAAAATGTTTCATCACAACCAACATCCACTGATGCTCCATGAAGTTTTTTAGCAGATGTACTAGTGAACTCCACCTTAGATTCCATTTCTTCTGTTGAAATAGGTTTTCTTGGTGTTATGATTTTGTGTAAAAAACCTCTTTTGCCTTTTCGATCTAAAGAACGACGCTTCACTTTTCAATTTTACAATATTTTTCACAAAAAAACCACGACTTCACGCTGCAAAAGATGCCAAATAACTGAGCATAAATATTAAAAATATAAAGAATATAAAGAAATTTTAAAAAACAAAAAAAAAACCCACCCTTCAAGGAGGTACCAAATAACAACCACCAAAAGTCAGGTAGCAAGTAAAACAAGTATATACCAGTTGCCGTACGTAGGTAGCGGAAAAATTAAAAATGCGCTCTCACTAATCCGGCTGTAACCTTTGAACCCGTAAAAATTTTTCCATGAAATTTTGTTTCTTAGAATCTTAAGAATATTTACTAAAATACAAAATTATTAAAAGAAAGTCGATTTCAAAAAACTGCCACTATGACATTGGCCCCCCCTTAAACTTGTCATTAAATATTGCCATTTTTATGAGTCCTTTTAAGAAATCGAACCAGCGCGCAGTGGGTTCAGATATATTAAAAGTGTAGATCAATTCACTGGAGCTGTATATCAAGACACAAATGGTACCTATCAGATTTTTGAGGACGCTAATTAAGAGTCTGTATTAAAACCTTTAAAAATCAAAAAGATGAGCTTCATGGCGGGCATGAAAATTAGAACTTCTAGAATACCGATTCACATTTTCGGAAATTTAGTGCCCAAGAGCTTTTGAGTATTTAATCACAAATATCACTTAAAATTATATTTTAAAAATTTTGATTTCAATATGGTCAACATAAAAGACCTAACTTCTATAATACTAGTCCAAGTTTGGTTTAATTTTGTATCGAAGGATTTTGGGGGTCACTGAAAAATCAGGAATTTTAAGTCAAAAACTTAAAATTCGACTTTAAATGGTGGTCATGATATTACTTACTTCTATAAAACAAATTTTTAAATAATTGAAATTTTGTTGTCGAGAAGTTTTTGGTTGGTAATTATCGAAACCTCCCAATTCAAAATGTTGGATTCACGTTTATCATGTTGAAGAATCTATCAAATTTAAATAAAACACTTCTGATTTTTGTTACAAATAATTCAGAATGAGGAAGATAGTGCTATCATATTGTCTGCAGAGCTGTAAAAGATTGCAATCATTTCAGTTTTTAAGTCTATGGATTTTGTTGAAATTGGTTCCAATACATAATTCTTTTTTTTTGTTCTTCTGACTTGAACACTTGAAATCACCAATCATTTTTAATAATTTGATTGCAGTCTCGCATTTATTGGTGGCAATTGCTTGCATTCACATCGCTTCAAGTCAGTTGGGACTTCAAATCTGTTAATTGAAATCTTTTTTTCATTATTTCAAACATTGAGAAAATGTTTCACTAGTGAAACTCGGAGTAAATATCGAAGTTATTGTTATTGATAATTGCCATCCAAAAAAAACGAAAACGGAACGAAAAACGCGCGAAACGGAAACCGGATTCAGAACTAGCACAAAATGTTGCGTAAGTATATAGCGTAAAAACTTTTAAATTTGTGTTACTTGAATGAATTCACAAGTCAAATCACAATTGATCGGGAATGGTGACAATGAAATCAAGTCATGATTGATTGTGACTTTAAAGATTGATTGTGACTTCAAAGAATGCTGCTCCAAATGACTGCAATCTTTTACTGCTCTGATTTTCTGATACAGAAATTACACAACCACTTCTTGGTATTGTAATGAAGATGATTGCACTACCCTCCGTAGAGAAAATTAGATACATCAAATATTTAGGAGTTCCTGTAAGAATATGCAGAAAGATTTGAGGTCAAAGCCCAGAGTTTGGTATGATATTTCGAAAAATAATATGTCGAAACCAAAAATACCGTAGACAAAAATGACAAAAAAGAAACATTGAAAACAAAAAAGGTCTAAAAAAATTTTGTAGACTTTTTTTATAGATTTTAATTCGCACATGTATATTGATAAATGAAAACATTTCATCTTTTAATACTAGCTCTTTTGCGAAATGTAAGGTAACGGTAAATTTATTTACAAAAATAAATCTCTCAGCTCTTATCGATAACTGAAATTCTGTTCAAATAATGTGAGCATTTCGAGAAGTGATGTAGCTCTTCCATTATTAGTTCAATAAGATAACGGTAACTCTCTTAAAATTAACAAATTTTCTAGTTGTTTATCATGCTTAAAATGGTTGTTACCAAGCTTTTCTTACAATCCAATCCTTAGTCACAGTTAAGTGTTACTATTTGTTTTGTATAGGTCTGTTCCCATACTTGAACATTCGCACGAATTCATACTATTTTCTGAGATTTCCTGTTCCCGTACCAAAAAAATTCGCAAAAGAGAGCAAAAATTAGAAATCCAGTCTTTTTCTAATGTTGCTATTTTCTGCTACATAAATTTGGCGAAGCAGAAACTCCCGATAGTGCGCAAGCTGTTATATTTTCACAGCTAATGTCAAATTAGAGTGCCAGACATAAAAACATTTATTCTATTGACCCGACATTTGTTCAAAATATCGTTCCATCAAAAGTTGCAACTTTTTGCGAAACACTTGTTTCCGTAATATTTGCAATTTTTCTCGCAAAGAGACCATTTTTGCGCTTAATCTTTGAAATTTTGCAACTTGTGAATTTCTGCTGAAAAAGTACTGGAACAGACTTAATATCTTACTGTCTGTTATAATTTAAACTGACTGTGATCTTTTTTAATGTCAAACATCTTATGGTGCGTTGCGCACCATTGAGAACAGTTGACGCCAAATTTTCAGACAACGCTCGGCTGTGTGCGACTATGCCGATATCACGAACGTAACATCCCAACAAACAAAATGATTAACTAATGTTTTCGTTTACGAATCGCATTCTCGTACATTTCATTTATAATATCGCGAGAAATTTCTTCTTCGTTAAAGAATCGCCAAAACCGAAAAAAGCAATTAGTTAACGAATCGCCAAAACTATAAAAAGGAATTCGTTAAGGAGTCGCCACAACTATAAAACGCAATTCTTTAACGAGTTTCCAAAACTAAAAAAAGCAATTTGATAACGAATCATATAAATTATTATATGTAAGGAAAAACTCTAAGTGTTATAATTATAAACTTAAAACTAATTTCAAACTTACCACGTCAAGAATCGAAACAAGGTCATCTGAATGCTAGTTAGGCACCTTACCCACTCGGCTATTTCAGATGTTAAATATATCTTGTTTAGTTTGCTTGATAATAAGAGCCAGCATTGGGTTCGAACCCCAACTTGGTCCAAAAAAAAATTTTTTTGTTGTTTTTTTTTTGTTATTAAGGTTTTCTTTTTAAAAATTAGGCTTTTACAAAAGTAAGAAATTATTTTTTTAATTCATTTTTTGACCAACTTTTTTCGGCTTCGTTATACATTCGTCAAAACCGAAGAAAGCCATTCGTTAACGAGTCGCCATAACTATGAAAAGCAATTCGTTAAAGAGCCGCCAAAACTAAAAAAAGCAATTCGTTAACGAGAACTTATTCTTATGAAAATCTTATAATTATAAGTGGAAATTATTTATATAAAGAATAGGCACGAAATAATATAACAGAAGAAAAAATATTTCACAAAATTTTTTTCATATAAAAATTTATGAAAATTTGTATTTAAGTCTTTTTTTCACTTAAAATTAAAAAAAAAAAAAATACAATATAAAAAATTTTCGACTAAACAACAGAAAGTATATAAAAAATACTTTTCTTAAAAAATTTTTATATTGAAAAGTCGGAAAAATTTTTTTTTTGTTTCAAAACATCTTAAATGGAGTTAAGCAAAGTCATGATTTCAATCGGTGCTTTCTATAAGCATCAAACCAACCTCTGATGAAGTCGGAATGAAACTATTCGAAAACTTTAAAAAAAAAGATTCATAAGCGAGTCGTTAACGAATCACCCCTCGCCACAATGTGTAATGGGATGATGTCGTTTCTTGATGCGAATCGTTTTATGAATATTTCTCAGTAACTGCTTGTGCGGTTTTTGTTGTTTTTAAAATTAATATAAAGTTAACATATGCATCAGTGATGACCACACGCACACTACTTAAACTGCTTGCATGTATGTGTAAAGCTTCTCACTGAAAGAAAAAGAACGTTTAAGCATTTTGAAAGCTATATGTACAAAAATAAAAACAAATGGACGCGCATAGAAAAATGATGAAAATACATAAAAATAGATTATTTTTTAAAGTAAATTAAGAATGCATAAAAAATTATATGCATTATTATTTGTATATAATATATCTAGTATACATACATACTTGTATGTATACATATAACGGTATACGTGAGACCGCGCATAGCTCGAGAACGGATCGACCGATTTGAGCTGCCTTTAATTTGTTGGGCTCATCTCCGCCCAGGAAACTTTTTACGATGAGCAAATTGGTATAACTCCAGAGGGCACTATAGTAAAAATCTTTTACAAAATTGCAAAAAACTTCCAAACTGCTGATACGATTAACATAAATATTTGTATAAAGTTATTTTTGTGATTTATGAGTGTTTTTGCGATTTTTATATTGGTCCATCTTTATCCAAAAAGGGCCAAATACGTTTATTAGTTTTTAAAGTATCAAATTAAAACAAATATAACAAAACATTGCGTCTTTTCTTTATTTGATTATTTTGGTGTACAAATACAACGTTCTTATATTGAAATTAAGCGAACACAGAGACGTGATCCCGCCTGCTTCGAGTCTGCCTGCAGACTGAAAGCTTTTAGCAGCGGAAGAATTTATATAACATACAGTCAAACCTAAATCAGCGCGTATTGAGCGTATTATTTTTACTCTGAGCTTTAACGCCGAAGTACCATCACTAAATGAAAGCTGTTAGCGGCAAGCAAATGTCAAAAATAAAACATGAATGAATTAGATGTACTAGAGAACATTTTATTTTTAAATCTAATTTCAAGTGACCACCGCATTTAAAATTATTCTTAAGGTATAATATGAACAAAATTCTTACCTCCATATTGTTATTTCAAGAACGTGTTAAAAATAATAATATTAAGAATTGTCACATCACAATTTTTTGCCTTCTGCAACCAACTTTAATTCCTAACGCTCTGTCAAAATTGGATTTTCCAACCGCTCAGCGTTGCCGCCGCGTTATTATGGTTTGCTGCATATAAGTCGTATGGGCATGAGAAATTTTTGACAGATAAAAACGCTACCGCGCTGATTTAGGTTTGACTGATACTTACACATTTTTAAAAAAGCTCTTAGCTCGCGAGAGAATTATCCCAATAGGCAATGAAGCTAGGCCTCTTCTAACGAAGGCCTGCATATATTGCTACTTTTGGCGGTAAGACACATGACTTCCTCGCTGCTTCTGCCAGCGCTTCTATGAGGCCTAATTTTTCGCTACCCAGGAAACAAGCAGTATAACAATTATATTTTTCCTACATAAACTGGTTCTGCTTATATTTCAGGGTTACTTTTTCGTTAAAAGTTAAAATATATATTAGTTCAAAAATAATGAATAATAATCAACGTCATGACTTAGAAATATTCTTATCCAACAAAAATATGTGAAATAAAATCACAGAATAAATAGGTAGGTATACACAAAAAGAAATATTTCTTTAATTGATTTTGGTTAACCTCTTCTTTAAGCCATTTTAAAGGAGTGCTTATAGCAGGCCTCTTTAAAGCAGGGAGAGCGGAAGGCCTGAAAAACTTTCTCGTTTCATATAAAAAAGAAAGTATACTCGGAAGCACTTCGAAATCCATATGAAGGCCTGCTAGTAGCGCTCCAACTACTGCCATTGCCGACTAGGATGTTCATAGCTGATATACATACAAATAATGCATATCAGTTGCTTTCGAGTCAGTCCAAATGTTCTGATTCAAAAAAACGAAAGCTGGTCGCTCGACCAATTTTAAAAAGGAAATATACTGGACCAACTTTTTTTTTAGTAGAACAAATTATATGGCTACTGCTCCTTTAAGTCGCATGAGTTCCTTTGTTAACAATTGTAGCGTTTTTGATGTTAATTTGTCAAAAGGTCAACTCAAAAGTAGATTAAAATTAGTTGTGTAAATAGATCTATGTATACGCATGGTTAGTTGTTACGTCTTGTGTTGTCCCTGAGCCCAACCCATTTATTGGTGGGTAAATTTTTCCCACATTAACTTGTTTGTGGTCACGGGTATCCATAACATTGATATTTTCAATGATTACTGGGTAGTGGCTTTAGATGGGTTAATGCTGAGGAAGTGCGATATAGCTGTAGTAGCTGAACTTTATTGTTATTGCATGACCAACTGTTAATAAAAAAAATTGCCCAGTATATTTAAATCTCGGAACTGCTTTCAAAAAATTTTTTCCTATTCTTATCTATTCGCCTATACCTATAGTGATGTATGCATTTGTGTTACATATATTTCTCAGCTCATATTTTACATAGAATGATGAATTAAAAAATCTACATATAAATAGGCTAAGGAAAAACAGTTCAGTACCATTTTCTCCTGTTTTTCTCAACCGATTTTCATGATTTTTTTTTAATGAATCAAATTAGGGAGAAGAAGTGCACCGAATAGTTTTAAAGAAAAATGCTGGTTGCTGGTTGGTTGGCGGGGGTGGTATGTTGAAACGGTTGAGTTTCGACCACTGATGTACTCTAGTAATATTAAACACACTTTGGCTGCATAAAATATGCATAATAAATAATTTCTTCATATTAAAAAAATCATTATATTTGTGTGTTCGAAACGTAATATTTTGCAACTTTAAGAATTTTTTTTTTTTTTATAGAAAGTAGTAAGTTGCAGTCATACATTTTTTTTCTAAAGTATATTTTAACTGATTGTTTAAACAAACATTTGTTTTAACATTTAAGATTAAAGGCTAAAGTGTGCTTAATATTATAGTTTATTAGATTTATTTTAAATTTTTATTTATTTAAGTTTATACACTTATTATTTAGTTTATAGTTCACAAAGTTGTATACAAATATAAAGATAAATAAATTTTTCAAATTCACCTATAAAATCACTTATGGAATCCTCGATACTGCAATTTTTTTTGTTATGAAGAAAAAAAAAATTTTTAATCACTTTGAGTCCCTAAACCGAATCTGATCCGGTAACTTTGATTCTGATATAGAATTCTGTAAATAAAATACTATTCATTTTGGGGATACTTCAGTCACGTTTTATGAATTAAAATACTACACTTTACGATCATATTACCACATTGCGCATCGGTTACGCGGTGATAAAGTGCTTAAAGCTGTTTTTTACTCATTTTTCTTTTACAAATTATTTTGGTGATGTTGTCAACTAACAACTTTTTTAACCAAATAACAGAATCTGAACAACAAACGCGATGGTCACATGCTCAACCGCAACAAGTCCCAGTCCATCAGTGGCCTCCACAGCAAGTACGATTCGTCAGTACGCAAGGATAACTACATGACAAAGAATGTTAATCTTAAGAATCATCTCAACAGCGGCATCAAAAGTGACACCTATGAAAGCGTCTGTCCGCCAGAAGATGTTGTCGAACGTACCAAACAATCCAATAAGAATTCAGTCATACGCAATAATCTAGATGTAGCCAATAATGGTAACTCAAATACTTTAACAGTGCATCCACAAAATTTCAACACCATCCACATCAATAACAATAACAATGCACGACATCTGAAACGTGTTTCATCGGCTCCACCAATGCAAAATAATACAATTGGTAGGTTTTGAATTGAGTTCAGTTCATGTCCTCCAAACTTACTGCGGTTTATTTTTCCTTATTTTATCTTTTCAACGTAACAGTAACTGGTCCACCACCTCCTCCGCTGCCACCACCACTGCGTGCTCCTGTTCACAAGAACAACATCAATGGCGAAAATTCAACTCAAAGAAATGTCACCAACAATCCGCATGCCGAGACGATGGATTCCGATTCTGGCCTAGAAGTGGTTGAGGAGCCCAGTCTAAGGCCATCCGAATTGGTGCGAGGAAATCATAATCGCACCATGTCCACAATATCAGGTAGGTGCAAGCTAAACTACTGTATTGTTGATATAAAAATATTTTTTACAATGACTTTCATAAATATTTTTTGGAAATTTTATAAAACAAAAATCTTATAATTGTTAGATGATTAAGAGCTTTTACCATAATAATAAAAATTTCAAGTAAATAGTGACTTATTTTTATTTCCCAACGCGTACTGCGTAAGGGATATAAAAACTTTGTCATTCCGTTTGTAACGCCAATAAGGAGACGTAGCAGGTATATAAAAGTATATATATTTTCGATCAGCATCACCTCCTGAGTCGATTTCCGCGTGTCCGTCTGTCTGGTTGTCGACACGATTATAGCCGTAATTTTAAAGCTATCGCGATGAAATTCAAAATATAAGTTTATTTTTAAAAAAGGAAGATCATGTTCGAAAATGGGCCAAATTGGATGAAAACCACGCCAACCTCCCATACAGAGTGACTTTATTTTTACAGTAAAGTCTCTTAAAAATCCACAAAAATTAAGGAAATGCCTTCAAATTTTGCACATAAGCTTTGATCTTCAATTTCAATCCTAACTATGAAATTTGAAAAATCGGATGAAAACCACGCCTACCTCCCATACAAAGTGGCCTTTGTTAATGTGAAATATCTTAAAAATCCACAAAAATTAAGGAAATGTCTTGAAATTTTGCACATGAGCTTTAATAATTATACTATAAACCATCTCTATAATATTTGCCAAATTCTGATGAAAACCACGCCTACTTCTCATACAAACAGGCTTCATTTACTTGAATTCGGCCGCGGGGAGGTATTTTAGCTTCGGTATCCTGCCGAAGCTCCATTCCTAACTAGTTATGATAGTATTTGATGTCAACAAAACTTTTGCTTTAAATGGCTTAAAACCTATTTGAAGTAGATGCGTGTTAATAATTTCAATTCTTGATTATGGTTTAAGGGAGGTACACTGGAAAAAAAGTATCGCGACAAACTGTATACTGATGTCGTATAGAATCTCAAAATCATTCCGTTACATAAAAAATATCAAGAGTAGATTTTGACACAAAGTACATAAAAAAGAGTACGCACCACTATTTTGGGTGCAAAAATGTATACGTATAAAATTTTAAACAACTAAATGGAGGCTCTCTAACGATTAATCATACATTTTGTGAATTGGTTTTAAATAACTCCAATTTTTATCGAACGCTTTTCAAGGTATACAAATCTGAATAATGGATTGCGGATTTTAAGTATTTTCCATATAGTTTCTTGTTAAATAATTTGTATTCAGGATTTTTTTTTTTATTTGCCTGAATAGAAAATGTAATGACTGTGTTCAAGCTGGAATTTAGGTCTGACTTCAGACATGAAATTTGGTTTTACTTCTATGATCTATAATGTATGTTTATAAAATGAAATGGTGCGCATGGCAGGCATAACATCTTTTGAACATCAGGCCGGTATCACTATATGCGTTTTAAACATTAATGGGGCAAACAGGTTCATACTACAATAAAACAATAAAAAAACTAATGTCTCATCGATTTGAGAATGTCAAATGTTTGCACACAAATGATCGAGAGCTGGACCTACGTCTACCTGGTTTTACGCCGACTCCGAACGGCTTATGTTCTCAAGAAGCTTTTCATGACAGTTTTTACTCTCTGAGGTTTGCCATTGTCTGCAGAGAGGTGACGGCCAAACAGAAAAATTAATTCAATTGAAAAATTATCTGGCGTTCTCTGGCATAAGAGTCCCACACTCTACCCACTACGCCACGGCCGCCACATTCTGCATACGATTGATAAATTTTCGTGAAATGAAAATGTCTGAATATTTCAGACAGTTTTTGTCGTATAAGACTAAAATTAGGTAATTTAGTTTGTATTTAAGGGGTGGCAGTGGTTGTGGCATTTTATTGATTTGTGGGCAATTATCAAGAAATTATGAATTATATTTGATAACACACAAAGTTTCATCGACAATAACAACACGAACTCCTGTACACAAGTTACATTACAGCAACATTACGACAGGTGGTCAGAAGAGTGCATTAATGTATGAGAAATTTTACATAAATACTTGCCAAAAATGTTTTGGTTTTTGGTCTGATTTTTACGAAACTTTTTCCAAACTGTTCAATCTATCAAATAAAATATAAATTTTGAAAATATTCTTTTGGAAGCTATCGCCATGCGTTAATCACGATTTGTATACCCCAACGCGTACTGCGTAAGGGGTATATTAACTTTGTCATTCCGTTTGTAACGCCAAGAAGGAGGCGTGGCAGGTATAGAAAAACATATATATTTTTGATCAGCATCATCTCCTGAGTCGATTTCCGTGTGCCCGTCTCTCCGTCTGTCTGTCCGTCTGTCGACACGATTACAGCCGCAATTTTAAAGGTATCGCGATGAAATTCAAAATATAAGTTTATTTTTAAAAAAGGAAGATCAAGTTCGAAAATGGGTGAATCGGATGAAAACCACGCCTACCTCCCATACAAAGTGACTTTATATTAACCGTAGAATGTCTTTAAAATCCACACAAATTAGAGAAATGTCTTGAAATTTTGCATATAAGCTTTGATATATAACATAGACCACCACTATGATATTTGGCAAAAACGAATGAAAACCACGCCTACCTCCCATACAAATAGGCTTTATTTTAAACGTTGAGTCTCTTAAAAATCCACAAAAATTAATTAAATGTCTTGAAATTTTGCACTTTAGCTTTGATATATAATATGAACCATCTCAATGATAAACGGCAAAATCAAAACCTCGCCTACTTCCCATACAAAGTGACGTCATCAAAATAGGAAAACTTTCGTTAGTATATAAAACTGAATGTCATCGTGTATGTCGTGGCTAAAGACTTCGAATATACTTCAATATGGCCGCGAGGGGGTATTTTAGCTTCGGTACCCTGCCGAAGCTCCACCCTTACTAGTTTTTTTAACTTTTTCTCATAATTCTCAGATGTTGAAGCTACAATTTTGCTTATTCCACTGAAGTAACCGACTTGATAGCTGTTTTATTCTTTCTAAAGCTTGTGAAAAATTTTTCAAATTGACGAATAAGTTCAAAAATACTTATACCAACTCCCGAGTAATGCCGGGTATTCAGCTAGTTTTCAAGAAAATTACATTTTAATACAATCTAAAATTTTTAAAACTGAATTAAAAAATTTTGTTGTGACTGAACGTACGGCCGACCTCTCCCCCATGTGACACTTCGCTCGACCCCCGCCCCCAAAAATGTATTAAGTAATTTATGAACAGCCACTTATTACGGCCTAATTTTAAAAGCGAAAGACTGTTCAGTGAAAACAATTTTAAAATCGGTCAACCCATTGCTGATATCTGATGATATTAATTTTCTGCAAACACAACAAAAAACCAACAACAAAACAACAGCAAAAACCAACTATGTTTCAAAAGTACTAAAACTACGGCATTGACAAAAAACTATTGTTTGAGTAAACTTGGAGAAAAATATTGGATATCGACCGAAAACTTCAGTCAGTTCACAAGTACATATTTTTGAGGGCACTAAATTCTGTGAATTCCAACACTTCTTATAAATCTTATTTGAAATTATATATACGAATTTGACTAAAGTCTTTCAATTAAACTTTCAACGGCTGAAAATAAAAGATGAATAGACACTATCTCTTAAGTTTATTAGATGTATAAAAACATGTTAACAAATGGTATCGAAACACAAGCAAACTGGCTCACCAGTATTTGACAATAAGTGGTTCCATGTAAAAGGATATTATTCACTGCGGGTAATATTAACGAAGTTGCTTTATATCAGATAACGCCAGCTGTTTTTTATCAGAAAATAGTTGCCTTTCTTAATCTATTAAAAAAATTGTATACTGTAGTTTTAAATATCCTTACTGAACCAATACCACTAATATTGATAGTTAACATTAATAAAGGGTGGTTAAATTTTAAGGGCCGATGTTGATTTTGAATAAAACACAAATTATTTAGGAAATTATTGTCATTTCTTTTTATTATGATAATATTGGTATGGTTCTATTATGTATGGAGCAAAATATCGGCCAAATGGCCGCCGCGACCTCGGCGGCACACCTCTATCCGATGGTCCAAACTTTCGATGACGCTGAGGCATAAGTGAGGTCCTATGCCGTTAATGTGCCGAATTATCTCATCCTTTAGCTCTTGAATTGTTGCTGGCTTATCGACGTACACCTTTTGTTTCAAATTACCCCAAAGAAAGAAGTCCAACGGTGTCAAATCACATAATCTTGGCGACCAATTGACATCGCCACCACGTGAGATAACACGGCCATTGAATTTGTCGCGCAAAAGAGCCATTGTTTCGTTAGCTGTGTGGCAAGTGGCACCGTCTGAATAACTTTAACGCGTTGCTCGATTGTGTATCTTTCCATGATTCAAGTTGAGTTAGTCTGAAATTGAGAAATGTCAAATGAAATGCAGAAAAAAACTTGACGCTTAGGTGTGGTACACATTCAACATCGGCCCTTAAAATTAAACCACCCTTTATATGTATGTAACACAGGCCCGTAGACAAGGGGGGTTTTAGGTGTTCAAACCCACCCCTCCCCCTCCTTAGGGTCCAGAAAGTATGGAAAAATAACAAAAATTGATTATTAAATTCAAAATGTAATTTTTTTTTTAAGATATACTGAGATAATGATGTTAATTTACTTGAAGATGCAAAAGTTTAACCATTTTCAAAGCCAATTTAAAAAACTTCGCTTAATTAATAAAAAATTTGTCTGGCCAAATGAGCGATTAACTTTGTGGATTTTGATGCTTAAAAAGACCCTGAAATCCGGAAAAATGTATATTTGAAAATGTATATTTAAAAAAATTAAGTTGAGACATTTTATGCAATATCTAAGCTTATTAGACCCAAAACCTTTGAAAAAGCATTTGTTTGAATAGATTTTTTTTTTTAAATATTTAAAAGCTATATAATGCAAAAAAAATAACCACGAAATTTAACACATTATGGGGTATTCCACGTAAAGGGTACGACTAAAAAGTTTGCCCATTCTATTTTGTTGTATTATACTCGTATAAAACATATAAAATCTCAAACTTGTTTTCGAAAAATCACCTTAAATCTAAATATCCCTTTTTTCAAAAAAAAAAATTCTCAATAAAACATTTTTTTAAAACATTTTATACCGTTCAATTCTTAGAGAATTTGATGATTTTTGAATCATGTTACCAAATTTTCATAAGAAAAATTAACAATTACTATTTTTTTGAACTTCGGCCTTTGTAAAATTATTTTTTATGATGTTAAAAAATTAAAAAAACAAGTTGGAAGGTCAAGAAATGTATTTATAATTTTTTAATTTGCAAATAGCTTAAATTTAAATCCACGACTAATTAAATTCTTAAATATCTAAAAAAAAGTAACTGTTTAATAAAAAATGTATCCAGTTTTCAAAGAAAAACTTATTTTGATGGAATAACTTAAATAATATATTGGGTATAAAATATTGGTGCTGTGAAAAAATCAGTTTTCGAATAACGGCTTTTGAAAAATAATCTCAGATTTAAATATGACTTTTATCGGTGTCGATTCCTCTGCTTACAAAATTTTAATAAAAAAAAATATATGTAGTAATTGTTATTGGAATTAATTGATTTTGTCAGTCATGATATCAATATATTTATGAGGAAATGGAACAGTTCAATTTCTAAAGATTTTAAAATATTTTCCTTTGCTTTATTTTCGTTTTCGAGAGCAGTAATATTTTGGCCTTTAATGATAAATTGAACTAAGGTTCACATAGGTCCAAATACTTGTACACAAGCGGGGGATCAATAAAAGCTAAAAGATAGCCAAAAAGAAACCATATCCAAAGGCTAACATTTTTTTGTTCTCCCGTTTATGTAAAAGTCCCGTAAAAGTTGTGAATCAAGCTTCAACAAGTGAACTTATTAAAGAAAGTTTTAAAATTTCATAGCTAATTTTAGTTTTGATTTTTTTGATAAATCTTACCTATTTTTATCTTTTAAACTAATATTGTTGTATTAGTAAAATTTTGTCATAGAAGTTTTTACTTTTTGTGTTAATTTTCGGAATTATACTTTTTTTACAAATATACACATTCTCAATTTGTAAATATGCGCTTGCGTAATAATAATATAGATAGATTGAATAAAATCATCCATTTTAGTTCAAAGTGTCCATGTAATCCATAAGAGCCTCAACGAACTATATAACTCTGGTCTCTATTCCAAAACACGAAAATTTTGCATAAACAACATAAAGACAATATTCAAAACAAACTATTCGCATTTAAAATATTTAAGGAATCAGATTTCAATTAATCAGATTTCTGATCCTGAAATCATATTCTAATGATAAATCAGAACTCCGAATTTTCGATCGGTGAATCAATTAAGGTGAAGTTTTTAATTACTAGCAATTAAAATAATTGCTAGAAATTAAATACTAGATTAATCTTTCAGCCAGCCCTACTTAAAACTCCCCAAAAATCTTTTCTGGATACCCGATATAGTCGCTATCAAAACATACATACTTAAGAAGCGCAATGATATAGCTCTCCTAAATGTTCACGGGGATGTGGTAGTGAACATTATCCTCTAAAATTTATTTAGTGTATAAAAAAAAAATGTGTGTATAAAAAACAAGTCTATAAATAAAGAAAACCTAAGAACTCGCAGAAAATTTTTCTGGGTGCGCCAGATTAATATAACTGAATTCGCCCCTAGTTGAATTACTCTTACTCCAACACAGATTTATTAGCTATTTAGCAGATCTTAACGTCTGAAGGATTTATGACACTTTCAAAACTCCCCAAAAGGCGTTGCTTAACACATTTCATGAAAACTTGCACTGACCACCACCACAACTACAACAAAACAACAATAATGACTGGCATGACAGCATAATATAGCCGGTTATTTGGTCGCAAAGGGTTAATAACTCCATTCGATGACTTCCAAAGCTATAATTTGGCTGCTTCAATTGTTGTTGATTGTTACAAGCAGCAGAAGAAAGTGAGTGTCTGATGAGTAAGTCAGCTACAACAACAGTCAATATTTTTTTTTTTTGCTCGTTTCCGCTCAATCGCCCCAAGTGCCGCTGCCATAAACGTTGATCTTCAAAAAGGCAAAAAGTTGTTTACTGCTGGTACATTCATTTTCGTTGTTGTTGTTGTTGGTGCCATTTGCAGTTAACCACTTTTTCCCCCAATATGTCGAAGACTTAACATGGTAGCAAATTGATTAATGTTCGTTGTGAATGTCATGAACCTCATGGATACTTGCGGTAACAAGTATATTTCATATATGTTTTCGTAGACATTTTCCTTTATTTCCTCTTTTTGCTTTGTTTGAGTTGAATTTTTTTGCAAGCCAGATTTACACGCCGAAGCTATACCTTTTTATTACAAAAATACAGCTTTGCTTGCAAATCTCGTTTGGTAAATCCTTTAGTTTGAAAACAAAAACTATAGATAAAAACTTTATTTACATTCAGATTTTTACTGAGAAGGAGTATACTAGACAGGATTTAAGTTATTTATTTAAGTTTACTTTTTTATTTAAAAGTGAGACCACAAACTGAGGTCACAAACACTCTACATATAAATGGGATATATGAGTTTAACGAGTCTTGAAGAAATAAACTGCAGGTCGTGTTACTAGAAAGAAACTACTTTCTATAAAATCTAATATTAACTCTCTAACTAGCAAGAGTCGAAAAATTAACCAAAGAAGTCGGGAATTTCTTTGTAGGTAAATTGTGGGTAAGTGGCGACCGTGGCGTAGTGTGCGGGTCATACGCCAGCGAACCCAGGTTCGAATCCCCCATCTGCCACAGAAAGTTTTTTCAATTGAATTAATTTTTCTGTTCGGCCGTCACCTCTCTGCAGACGAGAGTAACAACTGCCATGTAAAGCTTCTTGAGAACATAAGCCGTTCGTAGTTGGTGTAAAGCTGGTAGGTCCAGTTCTCGATCATTTGTGTTCACAACACACACAGCACAATTGATCATAAGAAGCTCGGTCGAAGTCCTTTCAAGGGCTGAAATGGTCATTTCGTTTTTTTTCATTATTTGAAGCATTGAGTTTTTTTTTGGCATGAATACGTCAATATAAAATATATGCATTCGTTGCGGCAATATCGAGAAAATGATAAAATAATCGCATCATTGGATTTCGAATATTCATTCGAATGTGGTAGCGACTCATAAGTTTAGGTCTACTCCACCCATATCTTTTTATGCTTTCGAATAATTTGTGGACAGTTCACTTGACAAATATCTTCTCTTTACGATCATAATGCGTTGCCTTTGCTGCTTGCTTCTTTGGATTCATTCTTCGTTCGCACACTGCTATTATCTTTCGACAAAACTGAGTTAATGTCAACACCGTACGCAGAGCCAACAAATTCTGTTGAATAGCCTCTTGGTTTGTCCCGTTTATCCTTGTCCAATGGCAGCTTGCAGTTTGAAATTCGGCTTACGCGTATCGTGTCAGACAGGCAGGCAGATCAGATCAGAAAACACAGAGCAAAAAAGATGCATGACTTGGTGTCTTTATTGCTCCATTGTGAAATCTGCCTGCCTGTCTGAATCGGCGTTCACTATGTTCGCAACGGAAAAAATAAACTCCTCTTGAGCGCAAATAAACCAATAAAGGAGAGTTATCGAGGTATAAGCATTTTCAAAGTAGACAATATGGTGAACGAAGTTTGTTATTGTTTGTGACAAGCGCTCAACCATGGTAGAATAAATGAAAGTAATCGCACGGCTGAGAGCCGACCACCATAACTGTCAAAAAAAAGCAAAAACACTACGCGGAGACTCAGTTCGCCAAGTGAAAGAAAATTATTTGTATTACTAACTTGCTTAGGTGGCCGTAACAACCCGTGTTCGGGTTTCGGCCGACCCCATCAGCTCTCGCCAGGTGCCTCTGCTTTGAACGCACCTTCTCCAATCAGATACACCAAGTGCGGTTAGGCCTTCCTCGGCCTGGTCCATCACCTTTTTCGCTGGAGGGGATCAGGGAGCGAACCTTCACATGGCAACGTGTCTAACTGCCTCACCCTGGCGAGGCCAGCATTATCCATGTCAAAATCGTTCCAAGTTGACTCAAACCTTCTCGTGGTGTCCCCTGAGCAACGGCAAACTGACATCCGTTAATTTGGCAGGTAATTTGAGCGGCGGGTCGTTCCGTGGACCTTAAACATGGAATGTGCGCAGGGTTTGGGTCCCGCCACATTACTACTGCCCAATCGGAACTAAACCAACCTCGAATAAGAACCCCAATTACGTTGACGACCACCGCAAACAAAAAAAAAATTATTTGCATTGATTTTGATAAATATGGTAGCTGAGAAAGAGAGCATTAGCAACCTTGAGCATTGCTACCTTCTTTTCTTCTACCATACGCACAACAACATTTGCAGTGCTTCCAAGATCGGACACACCAGGTAAAGCAACATTATCTCCTGCACCATTATAAATTTCAAATCTATAGGCAAAGCCATGAGAATTACACAACACAAACAATTTAATTCCCCGTATGTGTGGCTTATTTTGCATATACTGCCAAGGGCCATGGATATCTTTTGTGCTACACATTTCTTCATCAACACACAACCAAGAGGTTTTTGGAATCGAATCAAATCGTAAATTAATTTCGTCGGCTATTTTACGATTCCGAAAAAGTAAATAGTATCCAGGCTGGCCTTTTCTTCCGCTGCGTTTCATCTTCAAATGATTCAAATTTTTTTGATTGCCATAAATTATTTGATTGGCATGGTTTTTTAATTGGAAGACATGCGTTCTTCCCCTAGAAGTTCTCCAAATTTAGATAGCGATATACAGACATGAGCATCAGTATTCCGCTAAAGCGATGAAATTCTTGGGAATCAGTTTTAAAATTTATGATTATGTTATGTGATGACCTTATCTATCCACTGCAAATTGACCTTAGTAAACGGTTTTATGTAGATAGGTAGGCATATAATCCTTAATCCAGCTCTGTAGGTGGAGTTTGTGATGTCAGGCACCCCTCGTTTCTGGTAATATATTTTCGATCCTAACCCTTTAACTTGGAGGAACGCCAGCCAAGCACGATTTAGTGCACAAACTGGGAACGGCCAGTTACAAAAATTAATATGTGAATTTTTGGTCTCTTTTCTGGGATGTTGTAGATCCTCATTTGGTGGGACCCAGTGCCCAGGGTGACTATCGTGGGCTGGCTCCTCGGGGAGCCTTGTGATGGTTGTGTATATGCTGCACAGGTCTAGATTGACTGGCGAGAGCTGCTCCAGGCTGACATATCCTTTAATATGCAAGAGATTGGATGGGTCTCATCTTCACCAGTAGATGGCATTGAAGGTACGTCAACAACTGATAGTCAAACTGGTACTTCTATTGAGAGCAGTGTGTAATTTATTCCATAATGCTTTTAGATAGTAGGGCACTGGGTGATGGTTTGTATTTGTGAAATGAGAAACCAGTACGTGTTTGCTCTTCCGGGTGCCCTGAATGCTTTACTGGCTTAGGTTGCGTACATAGTAAGTGCCGGTTCAGACAAGCAGGCAGATCAGATTCTCACATTGGGCCAATAAAGAAACCAAGTCATGCATCCCTTTTACTCCAATGTGTTTTTCGGCTCGGCTCAGCTACAAGCGTCCACTATGTTCGTAACCTTTGGCTATATTGCATAAGCAGGTCCATGTAAGATATTATACATTATGAACTGATTATCTGTTCTATGAAATATCTAATCTTGGTCTTTAGACCGGAGGAATGAAGCCTGCCTGAGGCTTGTATTCAATTTTCGTTTCTGTAGCACAACCTATTATTTTTTGACATTTTTTCAATATTGAAGTACACACTATAGCTACTTAGATCGGATAATAAAAAAAAAATTTTTCTAATTATGCCCTGGGGCTGTTCATATATTACGTAACATGTTTGTTCTAGCGAATAGGCAACCCTGACAAGGCAAAGTGGTGAAGTGGCGAAGAATATGTTGAGAGCAAAGAAGAAAAGAAAAAGTGGACGAAAAAGAAGTGGGAGAAGGTAGAAAAAAAGAAAAAACCGATGCTGCGCGAGTTTGTTCTTTCATATAAATGGTATTTTTTTTTTAAATTTCATCTTATAATTGTTAATGTAATTTATTAACATATTCATACCAAATAAAAATATAAAATATATTAACAATGTTTTTGGCCAATTTTGCCCCCTCTCCTATGTCACACCTCGCCACAAAGTCTTCCTTATACCTTTGCTCGATTTAAACAAAGTTTTGACTATCTTTTTCAGGTTGTGATCCGAACGTTTTATCAGGTGCATTTTTTATTGATAAAAAATTAAAACAATACTTACAATAAAATAAAATTTTAATAAAATTAAAAATGTTGAAAACTGAATACAAAAATATTTTTGTGACGTAACGCACTACCTCTTTCTCCCCCCCCCCCCCCCATCCTCATGTCCCACTTCGTCACAAGTGTTCCACCCCCTACCCCCCTTAAAATGTTACGTAATTTATGAACAGCCGCTTACCACTTACAGGGTTAATACGTAGCATAGTAAAGCGTGTCTCAAAAGTCACTGAAATTTTGATATTTTAAGAATGTGCATTGTTTTGTTGAAATGTCTGAGTTTTTATTGAATTATATAGGAGAAACATGGAGGTCATTTATGCAACTTAATATCGATCAAATGGCTACGATATTTTAAATTAAATTTTTCATGCCATTCCGGCATTATTCTGAATCAATTGCTGCAGTGACCACTTGCGTCTTCAGCCAATTTTACTTCTTTGGCTTAAACATGTGATACGGGAACCCTTTTTTTTTTTTTTGAATTCATGAAATTCTTTGGATTGCACTTCGAAATCTTATTTAAGCCACTAAAGACTCAAATATTTAATTGATATTGAGTAACTAAATACAATAGAATTACAAAGAAAATGTTTTTAGAATATTCAAATTTGTTACAATTCAGTTTTAAATCCTTTTCACTGACTTATTTAAACTGAACTCATGTCAGAACAAATTTTGTTTCATACATAAAACAGAATACTTTTAATAATTTTATTTTAGCTTATATTATTTCTGATAGGTTTAAGCCTACTTTATTCATTGCATAAGATCAGGCTAAAATCCGGCGCTTTTTTACTTCAATAAAAAGAATGTTTTTTAATATATAAGGTGAACTTAATTAACTTGAATTGAAATTTGTTAACACTTGTCAAATATTTTTTATCTCATAAACATTTCTTTTTTTTTTGTTTTTGTTGAGATTTTTATGCGTTTGATTATGTCAATGTCGGCGCAGAACTCATACAGCTCATCGTTTCATTCGGTTTTCGCCATTAACGCAGATTGGTCCTTACCCGCAAACATATTCTATCGCCTCAGAATCGCCAGAGAAACACTTGGAAAATGAGACAATCGTCGGCGAGCTCATTTGAGAGTCGTAAGCAGCTCAGGCCATAAAAGCGATTCGACTGGAAGATTCGTAAACGAATCGCCTGAAGGATTCGTAAGCGATTCGTTGGGAAGTTTCGCGAACGAATGGCCGAAGGGGGCCTTAAGCGATTTGCTGGGAATATTTGCGAACAAATCGCCAAGGAGGCTTTGAAAGATTCGCTGGGAAGATTCGCGATCGAATCGGCAAGGGGGGCCTTAAGCGATTCGCTGGGAATAGTCGCAAATAAATCGCCAAGAAGGGATCTTAGCGATTCGAAAATAGAAGAGTCGCGAACGAAACGCCAATTCGCTGGAAAGAGTCACAAACGAATCATCAAGATAAGACCTAAAAGGGGTCAAACGATTCGTCAAAATGGGTCCTCAGCGATATGTTCCGAAATAAAATTGTTTTATTTTAAAAAATTAAAACTTAAAAAATTAAAACTCGCCGATGCTTCTAAATGGTAAGAAAACATTTGACATTTTTTTCACAAGTTTCAAAAGTTTTGCTTCCCTTTTAACGGGTTTTCAAAGCCTGCCTCATATTCCAACCATATTCCACCTTCCAACGATCGCCGAAATGAGCGAAAGAAAATTTTCCAAATATTTCAAGATTCGCGCACTCATCGCTATTGCGACTTAAAAGCGATTCATCTTCCAACGATCTCCGGAATGAGCAAAGGAAGATTTTGAAAATTTTTTTTTTGAATCGTGCACTCATCGCTTGGACGAACGAAAAGTGATCAATCTTCAAACGATCGCCGGAATGAACGAAGGAAGATTTTGAAAATTTTTTTTGGAATAACCCTTGGGCGAATCACAAGAGCATCGCAAGACCCGCTTCTTGTCCAATCGTCTTCCAAATGTTTGCAGGGTAGTGGATTTTTTCTCGAAGACCCCCAAAGACATTTTATCAGAGCTGTTAAGCGTTCAGACTTTAACTGCATATAACAGAACGGGCAATGATAAGTGACTTATGGAGCGTGACATTTGTTCATCGAGAAAGGTCTTTGCTTCTCAACTGCCTACTGCGCCCAAAGTAGCTTGAGCTATCTTTCGTTTTATCTCTTGGTAGTTCTTGGTGGTGTTTATGCTGGATCTGAGCTAGTCGTAATAAAGGGTGATTTTTTAAGAGCTTGATAACTTTTTTTTTAAAAAAAACGCATAAAATTTGCAAAATCTCATCGGTTCTTTATTTGAAACGTTAGATTGGTCCATGACATTTACTTTTTGAAGATAATTTCATTTAAATGTTGACCGCGGCTGCGTCTTAGGTGGTCCATTCGGAAAGTCCAATTTTTTCCAAAGTCCAAAGTTCGATGCTAACAAACTTTTTGTTGCCAAAAATGGAAGAACTGAACTTGGTTGACATGTGGTTTCAACAAGATGGCGCTACATGCCACACAGCTCGCGATTCTATGGCCATTTTGAGGGAAAACTTCGGAGAACAATTAATCTCAAGAAATGGACCGGTAAGTTGGCCACCAAGATCATGCGATTTGACGCCTTTAGACTATTTTTTGTGGGGCTACGTCAAGTCTAAAGTCTACAGAAATAAGCCAGCAACTATTCCAGCTTTGGAAGACAACATTTCCGAAGAAATTCGGGCTATTCCGGCCGAAATGCTCGAAAAAGTTGCCCAAAATTGGACTTTCCGAATGGACCACCTAAGACGCAGCCGCGGTCAACATTTAAATGAAATTATCTTCAAAAAGTAAATGTCATGGACCAATCTAACGTTTCAAATAAAGAACCGATGAGATTTTGCAAATTTTATGCGTTTTTTTTAAAAAAAAAGTTATCAAGCTCTTAAAAAATCACCCTTTACTTCATAACCTCGAAAGAGGTGTTGTCACCAGTGACGTGGGGTTCAAGACCCCGGGACTGTTTGCTTGTTCAGGTATTTCGTCTTATATTCGTCCACTGCAAGATCCATGTGACTTGAATCGTATTATGACCAATGATATCAGTATCATCAGCATACGCTAGCAACATAACACTCTTAAGGCTCTTTCATAAATTGCGTTGCCAATTTTTTGCTTTTTTTTAACCCACCCCTCCCTCTCCGTTACTTTTCGTAGCTAATTTCAAACCCCTTCCCCCTCCCCTTAAAAGTAATGTAACATATGAAAAACACTCGCTTACACACGTCAATTGTTAACCGTCAATTAAGACTGTCAAACATGAAGATATACGGATGACAAAGTTTTCAAATAATGAAGTATTTTTAATAAGAATTTTTCGACTTTTTTAAAGTTTTTGGTAACATTACAATATCTGAAACCCCCCACCCCCCATTACTTTTCGTAGTGATTTTAAAAATCCCTTCCTCCCCTAAATTGGTAACGTAGCTTATGAACGACCACTTGATCGTTCATAAGAATGAGAATGATCATGAGAATGATCTTCTCATTAATAAGATTAAAAAAGTCACACGACAATGAAGCTCCTTGTCTTAAACCTCTTTTGGTAACACATGGGAGGAGAGGTCCTTCCCAATTTTAACTGCACTGCTGGTGTTGCTCAGTGTCACCTTGCATACAAGGATTAATTTTGCAGGTATACCAAATTCAGATATGGTGGAGTATAGGTAATTCCCTATTAGACTGTCGAGGATGGCTTTGTAATCGATAAAAAGATGGTGGGTGTCGATCTGTTATTGTAGAGCTTTCTAAGATGTGTCGCGGCGTAAATATGTAGTCGGTGATAGATTTTCCAGGTCTGAAGCGACACTGATAAGGTGCAGTCAGTTGATTTACGATGGGCTTCAGTCTTTGCCATAATACGCTCGACAGGCCCTTACATGCGGAATTTAGGAGGCTTATTGCACGGTAGTTGGAACAAATAGTGAGATCGCCTTTCTTGTAGACTTCGCAGAGTACACTGAGATTCCAATCATTTGGAATGCATTCGTCCGACCCTATTCTGCTCATGAAACCTCGTGAACGCATTTAAACAGAGCTTTGGTTTTTTCAATGGGTAGACCAACGGCTTCCTTTTTAACTTTTCTTAGATAAAAAATATTAAAAACTGTCTTCAGTTTAGTGAAGTTCAACCCTAAATCTTCTCCTTTCTTTCTAATCTGTTCTTTTTTTTTTTTTTTGTGCAAGAGACTGACAACCATTTCCGTTCTTTCCAAATTAAAAGTGTCACCTAGTCACTGAAAGCTAATCTCATTCTCATTCACTGTTGTTGCTCTTGTTGTTACATATCATGAATCCCCGATATTTCTTTTCGTTGACATGATTCCCTTGAAGATCAGAGTCGACTCCTGAGACTCAATATAAACAATTTTGGAATTGACTGCTCTAATATATTCACAGAGTGCAGAATGTTGCGTGTCTTAGCTCACCTATAAATAATGCATGAATTATGAAACTAACAAAACAGTTCAACATAATCCTGATAATCAATCAATAATAACCTCATTTTAGAAGGTCAACCAACAATAGCTGTATAAATTAACATTTAAATGCTTAACACGTTAGGCTTATTTCGGCAATAACAAGCTATAAAAAACACTTTTACTCTGCATTCGAGTGTCACCTTGTTATGTAGGAAGTGAAAAAAAAAACAAAGGAATACCGAAACCTATTACATCAGAAACAACCATACAATAGAAAAATGAACAAAGCTCACAAAAACAAAGAGGTTTCACTTGCTGCTGCTGCCATCGTGTGATAAAGTGGAAGTGGCAAAAAGTTGGAAACTATGCAATGACAGTCACTTGACAATGAAAAGCTAACTTCCAACATTTGAATGAGTAGGTGAGTCCGTAATAATGACTGTTGTATGGAAGTAATATTTTCATAATCAACCCAAGTGGAAAATCAAAAATAATTAAAATTGATAATGATATGTTTGGAAAAACGAAAAAAATTAATTGATATTAATTTTAAATTGAAGAATTGAGTAGCCCATCTAGAGCTGGTTGAGTAACTTTCTTTAAAAATACTTCTCAAAAAACGGCATCAAAAAAGACAACTTTTCAAGCAACTCTCACGAAAACATGAACGGATTTAGGTTCGTTAGACAACAAGTCGCACAAAAGTCGCTAGCAACGTTTAAGCAACTCTTAAGAGTTGGAGACCAAACACAAATTTAGCAAATAAAAGAAAATCAAAAGTGGTTCCACCAGCCCAGACAGCCACTTTGATTTAAAAAAAAAAATGCTATGCAGCAATGAAAGTGATTTTCCTCCATGCGTATGTGTGTGTGTGTGTGTGTGTGAGTGTGTGTATGCTGAGTATGGTAAAGCATATCTTCGAAAGCAATGCTGCACCGCCTCAATAACGGAATTCACGTCAGTTATGTTGGCATCCATTGAACTGTGCGAACGTCAAGTGTACCGCGTTGTTAATCGTAACATTTCTGCATCTGCCGTGATCAATTCAAAATCTACTCCGCGTTTTCCAGTGCTTATTTGGAATAAGTAGTGCCTTAATGTTGGGTAACAAGAAGTGTTCTCGCTCGAACTATTTCACTTTGCGTTTCTCGCACTTTGATATTTTTCACTACCTGTGTAAGTTTGCTGAGTTAATTTTTAGTGCATTTCACCGTTCTTACATGGTATCTAAGGCCTGTGTTGGGCTTTAAGTGTGTTTTGAGAAACAAAATTATTTTTGAATGGAGATCTATCACAAGAACGTCTCTTAGGCGTAGACCGATTTTGGCTTGCTTCCGTTTTCTCTGCATGCTGCTTAAAAGTTATTTCTCTTAACTGCTTGCATGCTCCGAATAAATATTTGGAAATAACAATTTCGAGCATTGAAAAGGATTGGCGAATATTTCGTTGTATATGCCCTTAAGTGCCCTAAAATATGCTCCAATCATTATTAAATAAAAAGGAAATATATAAAACAGCAAATTACGAAAAAAATCTCTGAATTCTAAGGAAAAAAGAATAGGACCATAGTCACATGTGCAGTTTTAACGTGCGGAGATGAACTGTACAATGTACAGTGTACATTAGACCAATTCACTTTACAAAAATGTTAAAATACTGCCGGGCGCATCCATTTTATGAAGTTTCATTTCTAATGATAGAAATATTTAAATTAAAAAAAAATATATCCATCTCAGCCCTTGAAAGGACTTTGACCGAGCTTCTTATGATTAATTGTGTTGTGTGTGATGTGAAATATTTGCACACAAATGATCGAGAACTGAACCTACATGTTTTACGCCGACTCCGAACGTCTTTATGTTCTCAAGAAGCTTTTCATGGCAGTTTTTACTCTCTGAGGTTTGCCATTGTCTGCAGAGAGGTGACGGCCGAACAGAAATATTAATTCAATTGAAAAAAATTTTCTGTGTCAGGTGAAGGATTCGAACCTGGGTTCTGTGGCGTAAGAGCCACACACTCTACCCACTACGCCACGGCCGCCAGTTGAAATATTAAGTGTTTTGAAAAGAAATCTATTGTTGATTGTTGCAAAATCATACAAATCTATATATATATAACTAGTAAGGAATGGAGCTTCGGCAGGGTACCGAAGCTAAAATACCCCCCCGCGGCCGTACTGAAGTATATCCGAGGTCTTTAGACGTCTATAAAATTTTTATGTATAATCTGCAAAAATATTTGTGTCATACGCTTAATTTAATTTTACCCTTAGCTGCCGCATAGAGTAATTTGAAAACAAAGTAAAATGCCACACCCACTTTTTTAGTATAAGGACTCCACATTTTACCGAATAATATATGTATGGGTTTGATAAACGACTTGAGCGGAACTTGGGTACATACACACACGATGTCATTCAGTTATATATATTTTCGAAAGATTTTCAATTTTGATGAAGTCACTTTGTATTGAAGGTAGGCGTGGTTTTCATTAAATTTTGCCAAATATCAAAGAGTGGCTTATGTTATATATCAAAGTTTGTATGCAAAATTTCACGACATTTCTGTAGTTTTTGCAGATTTTTAAGCGATTTAAAGTTTCAGATAAAGCCACTTTGTATGGGAGGTAGGCGTGGTTTTCATCCGATTTTTCCAAATATCATAGTGATAGTCTATATTATATATAAAAGCCTATGTGCAAAATTCCAAAGACATTTCTGCAATTTGAGCAGATTTTTAAGGAATTTTACGGTTAATATAAAGCTACTTTGTATGGGAGGTAGGCGTGGTTTTTATCCGATTTTTCCAAATTTCATTGTCAGGATTTATATTGAAGACCAAAACTTATATGCAAAATTTCACTTAATATGGGGGGTAGGCGTGGTTTTCATCCGATTTGGCTCATTCTCAAAATTGATCTTCCTTTTTAAAAAAGAAGCTTGTATTTTGAATTTCATTGCGATAGCTTTAAAATTACGGCTGTAATCGTGTCGACAGACGGACACACGGAAATCGACTCAGGAAGTGATGCTGATCAAAAATATATATACTTTTCTATACCTGCCACGCCTCCTCATTGGCATTACAAACGTAATGACAAAGTTATGATAATATACCCCTTACGCAGTAAGCATTGGTGTATAAAAACCAATTGCTGTGCGGTAGTCCCGCTAAAACTCAAAAATGGCTCGATCGATTTGGCTGGGATTTTTTTTATTTTGTTGGTAATTGTTCAGGGATGGTTTAAAAAAGAGAAAAAATAGAAAACTTTGGTCGAAAATTTGGAAAATTTCCAAAACCAAAATAGGCATTTTTGTATGGAAATTTTGTATTTTTAATGGAAAAAGTCACACAACTCGGAAGTTCTTCACCGATTTCTTTGAAATATGGCAGAGAGGTAATTTATCACTCAAGTCAGGTTTAAGGATATATCTTATTTTTCACGCCCATTCAAACCGCCAACTAAGGGCGTTGTAACAGCTTCAGTATATAGAGAGTATATGGAATAACCCAGATTTAAAACTCGAAAACGACTGGGCCGATTGAGAAATAATGAAAGGTAGGGCGAAAGGTAATTAGTTAATAGGGCGTGGCATCTCCGATACAAATCCAGCACCTCAAACGTGATATCTTGGCCGATATCTGGCCGATTTGTGTAAAATGTTGTACATAGTGGTTTTAGGATACAGTTAATGTTTACGAGCTATATATTTTGCTCTATCTCGAACACCAGATGGCTCTGTTGTACAAACTGTGTTAAATACGCTAAAACCTTCTAAACCGCTCATCCAATTAGCATAAATATTTGTATATAGTGGTTAAGTGTACGTTGAGCATTATAGCGCTATTTATTTTTCTTTACCTTGAACATCAGAGGGCGCTATAGTACAAATATTTTCAAAATACGCGAAAAACTCCAAAAGCATAGGTAGGTAAGGATTTTCGGGAAGGCCGAATCCTTTGGACTTGTTAAACTTTATTCCAATGCGTTTGACAACGTGTGCACACCAAGATCTGTCATTCGCAGCACGAACAAACCTGTCAAACGAATGAAAAAATACACGCTCGAATTGTCGAAAATGTGATAAAAGGCAACTAAAACATATAATAAGTCTATATTTTAGTATACATAAATAGTAGCAGGCGAAAATAGTTGATATTCCACATTCAAGTGCGACATTCAAGATGGCGCAGCGATCGAGTTATAGGAAATTTTTTTCGAAATTGCAATTTTCATTAAATTTGTATGAAAATTTGTATATAGGCGTTTTCGGGTACGGTGAATGTTGATGACTTACCTATTTTGTTCCTTTTTAAAGACCAGAGTGCGCTGCAATATAAATATTTAAAAAAACCTTGAAAAATCATGGTAAATCATGAAAAAAGCATGAAAACTTGTAAATGGGGATTTTCATATACAGTGAATAAATATTCACTAAATTAATATTAAACTATTAAATATTTTAGTTTAATTTATTCTGATCTATCTTGAACACCAGAGGGAGCCGTAGTACAAATATCTTAAGAAATCGTGAGAAACTCCAAAGCTGCTCTTTATATTTAGATGCAAATCGGTATATAGGGATTATCGAGTACGGCAAGTATTTTGGCACTATTTCTTTGGCACTAACTCGAAAGCCAGAGGGTGCTGTTCTACAAATACTATGAAAACCCTAAATTTTTCGATTCGGGGGCGATTTACTTTAGTTTTATTACTTTATCTCAGAAATTATTTACACCATGGCATTGCTATTTGGCATAGAGGTGTTTAAGTTTTTTTCCAAGGACCTAGCATTATATCAGCTTTCAAATTCATAATTCGACTATGCTTAAAAAATTCAAATCATCAGATTTATTCAAAGACATAAGATTGGTCGATATAAAATTATCGATAGAAGAAATTATCAACGTGCAAAGTCATACCTGATCGAGTTTTTTTTTTTTCATAAAATAAAGAAATGCATATCTTATATATTAATACGCAATCATCGACTATTGTCGTACACTTTTTTAATATTTATTTAAGAATAAGGTCAATGAAACGTATATCATTCGAAAGGTACTACACCATAGATGTGCCGAATCAAGTTAGATTTTAAATTAGTGACCTCTGACCCGAAATATTAACGTTGAAAATTTATATTAATTTAAGCAAGGGGTATCAGGACTAGAAAGAAGTAGAATGGTGAATTAGGTATCTGGCTGCACAATACGATTGGATTTTAGATTGGTGACCTTCGATTTTATTATATAAAAGCTAAACTGCAAGAAGTGGAAGACCATGATATGAGAGAGAATTTTAGACATTGATGAGATGTGCAGTCACCATCTCTTACGGTTACCCTACAATAAGCTACGTTCTCAGTACAACGATTTTTATATGAAAAGTCGTTGGTTGAGAAAAATAACGGTATACGAAAACTTTTTTTGCCAATATTTTTCACAGATAGAATGTTAAAAAAAAATTCCCGTTATTATGACATCAAAATTATTGCGATATCTCAGAAACTGTAGATTTTTTCGTGCATCGCATTTTTTTAAAGCAAGGTCGTTGCCTCGAACGAAACGACGAACGAAAATGGCCATTTCAGCCCTTGAAAGGACTTTTACCGAGCTTCTTATGATCAATTGTGTTGTGTGTGTTGTGAAATGTTTGAACACAAATGATCGAGAACTGGACCTACCAACTTTATGCCGACTCCGAACGGCTTATGTTCTTAAGAAGCTTTTCATGGCAGTTTTTAACTCTCTGAGGTGTGCCTTTGTCTGCAGAGAGGTGACGGCCGAACAGAAAAATTAGTTCAATTGAAAAAACTTTCTGTGTCAGGTGGCAATTGAACCAGGGTTCTCTGGCGTATGAGCCACTCTACCCACTACGCAACGGCTTCTCTGGCGTATGAGCCACTCTACCCACTACGCAACGGCCGCCACTTCGAGGTCATTGCCTCAGGTCATTACCTCAGGATGAGAAAAAAAAACAGTTAAAAATTTCAAGTTTTGATCTTGCAAGCAAATATCTCAACCATTTTTCAATAGATTGTCATCAAATTTTCTGTGTCTGAAGGTTCAATTAAATAACTTTGGAGAAATAAGGAAATATTTACCATTATCTCAGCAATTCAATTTTCGATGTTGTTTTCAAGAAAGCCTCTGAAATATTAAATTTTTGCTCAAAAAATAGGCCCAATATTCTTTTGTTGTAATATTATTTTTTAATTTTCTTTTTTCGCACACTTTCATATGACATATCATTTATTTGCAAAAAATGTTACCATCATCAAAAATCATGAGGCTATCGTTGTTGGGTGTGCAATACCGCGTATCAGCCACTTGTAATATCGCGTACATTGAAAAAATACCAAAATTGAAATTTGGATTTTAATTCAATTTGTTCAATCAATAAAGGCCAGATTTTTCAATTAAATGCTGATTTTAGAACAAAGCAAATATCTAATTTCAATAAATGTTTTTAGTTAAGTTGAAATTACATTCAATAGTTTAAAAGAAAGCAGTTTTCTTCACTCCTGAATAATTGTACTATCTCCTTGGTGCATATGAGCAAGTGGCGGATACACGGTATTGCACGCCCAACGCCGCACAGAGGGTTAAAATCGAAAAAAGTGGAGGTTAATTGAAAAATTAAAATTTGTTTTATTGAAAATGTTTACTACTCGATAAAGGCACAAAATTGTGCATCACTACTGAAAATTTCAATATTATATGTTGTTTACTCTTTTTGCTGCATAGCCTAAAATTAAGAAATTTTTGGTTGTTTCGCGGACAGTTAACAAATTGATATTTTTATTTTTTTTTTTTTTTTGTACCTCAGAAGTGATATTTTTATTATGAAACCTTCAACTTCAGGTATTCAAGCTTGATTTAAAAAAAAGGGTTAAAATAATTGTGTAGAAATATTAAAAAAAAAAACAATTTGTAAAATATGTCAAAATTTGGCCTATTTGGTTTTCATCTAATTTTGCCGAATTTCATTGTTATAATTAATATTAAAGAGGAAAACTTTCTTGCAAAATTTCAAGGCATTTCTTTAATTTTTGTGGATTTTTAAGAAATTTTACGGTTAAAATAGCAACACTTTGTATGGGAGGTGGAATATAATTAGGGTTTATATTTAATATAAACTATATATTTTGTAGATTTTTAACAGATTTTACGTTTAAAATAAAGTCAAGCAAAGCGTGATTTCCATCCGATTTGGCTCATTTTTGAACTTAATCTTTATATTTTAGATACAAGCTTTCAAGAATTTCATGACGATAGCATAAAAATTATTACTTTAATCATTCTTATTTATACCCAATCTAACAAAAACTAAAGTCAAAAATTCCCTCCGACTTCTATGCGAACTAATCTCCATTTTTTGGGACTTCAACCCACTGTTTTTATTGTTTTTACAAAGTTCTTCCTCAAATTCAAACTTCGCGACTCTCTAATTCTGCCAGCGCATGCAAATGTGTAAAACAAAAAAAAAAAACGTTTTTCGGGTTCACCCTAGCGTTAACAATTTTTTTTTTTAAATTCTAACATCAAATTTAAAATCAGCGACTGTCTAATACTGCCATGTGGAATATGTAGTAAGCAAAAACGTTTTGAGGGTCCACCATAGTGTCAAAAAAGTTGTTCAATTTCTAACATCAAATTCTAAATTAACAGCCCTCTATCTACTTCCATATCTACTTCTGTACCGTTTTCGATTACTACTACTATTTTCCACATTTTCCTTATTTAAAACCTTGGTCTGGTCCTTCTTAAAATCCTTGTCCAATTCCTTATCCAAATCCTTGAGGAAGTCCTTGTCCAAGTCCATGCCCCAATCCTTGTTCAAATACTTTTACTAATCCTTGGCAAAATACTTATCCAAATACTTTTCCAAATCCATGTCAAAAATCTTGTCCTTATCCTTGTCAAAATCGTAGATAAAATCCTTGTCCAAGACAACTTCATTGTCTGATAGTAAACGTGGGTTCGAAGGGTGGTGAGTACGAATTTTATTTTTATATGCTTAATAACATTCTAATTCGAACCCAAATAACTTGCGTAAATATTGATTTGATTTAAATTCTAATCGATATTATTTAAGTCAAAAAATAATTTTTTTTAACTGATCGGAAAAATATCGATCAATGATTGGTTTTTAATTCTGATCTAAAAAGTATCGATCAAAAAATAACTTTAATTTCTGACCGAAAAAATAACGATCACAAAAGGATTTTTATTTCTGGTCGAAAAATTAACGATTAAAAAAATAACTTTTATTTCTGATTGCAAAAATAACGCTAAAAAATAATTTTTACTTCAGATCGAAAAACTAACGATTAAAAAAAAAATTTTTTTTTCTCATCGAAAAATAACGATCAAAAAATAACTTTTATTTCTGATTGAAAAAATAACGATTACATAATGATTTTTATTTCTGATCGAAATAATAACGATTAAAAAATAACTTTAATTTCTGATTGAAAAAATAACTTTTAATTCTGATCGAAAAAATATAGATCAAAAAATAATTGCTATAAAATGATTGATTGACAGCGATAATCGTTATTTGCGGTCCCTGGAATTAAATATATTTTCGATTATTTCGAAATAAACGTATGAATTCTCATAATCGTAGCTGTAGTTTGAATCTCTCTGCCTGTCTTACTAGAGAGCAATAACAAAAAAAAAAAGTTTTGCAAAGGTACATCCTCTTTCAGACACCGACAAAATTTGTTGTTTCGCGGGTATCAAGGTTGATTTATAAGGTTGTCGCAGGGCTGATCGCACTCTCTTCTCAGTTTCCATAATTGTCAAAACCAGCCAATTTTGCGAATGACTAAGAAAGAAAAACGGATGATAAAAGAGAGCACTTGCAGATTTTCTATGAGCTGTCAACTTCTATTTGACAATTATGGGTACTCGCTCTCTCCCTTGCGACAACCTTATAAATCAACCTTGGCGGGTATAAGAAAAAACTGAAATTTGAGAGAGCTTCTCTCTGATCCAAAAATTCCAAGTAACCAATAAATTATGTTCAAGGTTCAAAGCCGAAAACAATTTGGATAACTGGCAGAAAACAGGTTTTGAATAGAAAACAGAAGAAAGAATGTTGCTTTTAGCCTTCCCAAACAGAAAATTATATGTAGCATACTGCGGCCAAACCAATAAGAGAGAGAAAAAAGATGGTGAAGCTTCAAAAGTTTGACAGACAAGCATCCTAAGTGAGGCATGCGGCAAACAAGTGCTGTTGCTGCTCTCTCTCTCTTTCTCTCTCTCTCTCTCTCTCTCTTTATTAATCGCATTCCATACTATTTTACCAAGCAAAAAATGGAATCAAGAGTGATTTCAATTTTCATGGAATAGCAGTGATTATATTTGAAAAATTTTGTTGTGTTTATTATTTGGAAACATTATCTATTTATTAAACTTGAACACAAAAAGTTTAGACACGTTTTTTACCCACTTTCAAGACAACATTTTGAAATGAAACTTATATTATTTGAAAGCTCTGGTTCATACCTAATGCACAATATAATTTTAATTCAAATGTTTTGTCGTAAAGATAGACAAAAATTAGAAATTAAAAACAACTTTTCCCCCATATAAGAGAAAAATCAAAATAATACAAAGCAACACAGCTCTGTTGAAGCATTTCACTTTTTCACTCTCTGTTCAAGCCACACAGCTATGTTCAGAGTAGAATATGGGAGTGAAAAAAAGTCAAAAGTTTCAACAGAGCTGTGGTTGTTGTTGTTTCTTTCCTAGCTTTTTGGACACACTAAATCAGCGTTGCTGATACAAAATAAAAAACAGGTGCCTCAATAGAAGTGCATTGAGGCACTTTATTGCATTAGAAAGTAGACATGTTTCGATTTAGTATTATCGAATTTAAAAGTTAACAAATTTCAAAAATTTTTTCAAAAATTCTACAAATTTTAAATCGTGCACTCTGGGACACCGTTCATTAAGAAAGTTAAAACATTTTTCCCCAATGGGGCAATGAGAAACAACAAAAAAAAATGTACTCCACTGGCCGTTGGCCATTGACACCGTTCTTTCTGTTCAGGATATGATTTGATGCGTTCAGCAAAAAAAGAAAAAAAAATCGATTTTGATATGATCGAATTTCGGCCACAGGCGATACTAGTTTAATAGAAATAGGCGAAAAAAGCTTGGATTGTAATTTCTGTTATCAATTATTTATACATCACATATATTGACTGAAAGTAATGTTTCATACACTAAGGGAAATAACGAGTATTAAAATTATTCGTGCATTAATTGTATTTAAATATTTATGTAGATAAATTAAATATTTTCCTTACAAAACTTAATTTTTACGTGTTCAAATTTGCGTAAGGAAACTTTGATTTGATTTGATTTGATTTGATTTTAGCTAAACTTACTTTTGTTAGTTATTAAGAACCAAATTTTTCAATTGACCCGTGGCATACTGGTTGCGGTGCTTGCCTTGTTAGCGAGATGCTCAGGTTCAAACACGAGTCTGGCGAATTGATTTTAATTTTTTTGTTTTGTTTTAAAAATTTTAAATATTTACGTATTTGTTTTATGCAAATGTGTCAATGGTTTTTCGAAACGTCCTGGTTTTTCGATAAATTAAAAACTTTCTGGATAAACTTAACATTTTTTCCCTCAGTGAAAGAAACCTTATTGAAAATAGTAATAAAATACATCTTCTTCCATATATCAGGTGTAATAAAAAGAAATCCATTATTTTTGTATAAAATTTAAGGCTTTATTTAGAATAGTTAGAATGATTCGATTTAGTTCAAATATGTATTATTTTCTTCGATAACTTGTTACCATTGTGAGGATAATTTCATTATGCCTCTCTCAAAGAATCTTTCGTTTCCTATAGGTGCGAGTCTATTGGTAAAAATTGGAGAAGTCGATTTTCACAAGCTTCTCAGAATCATTTGCCACAGGAGACAGGAAGGAGCAGGACATAATCATTTGATGCCAGGTTCAGGCTATAAGCTGGATGCATACGAACCTCCTAACCAATCTGCTCTCCTATTCATAACATTCCTCTTTTTTTGGCTAAAGCTGGTCCCTTCTGAGCGATTGCGTCCTTCAGATGGTCCAATTGTTGACAGTACATCTCCGAATTAAGAATTTGGTCGTCGGGTAGCAGCTCATAGTAAATGATTCCGTAGCAATACCACCAAGCCCACAGTAAAACCTTCCTGACCGTAAATCCTAGCTTGGCCACCGTTTTCGTTGGCTGACCGTGACCGTGATCCACTTTTCATCAGCAGTCACCATTCGCTTCAGAAATGGGTCTAATTTGTTGGGATTCATCAGCGATTCGCAAATGGAAATTCGGTCCATGAGGTTTTTTTTGCGTTAACTCGTGGGACATTCATACATCGAGCTTCTTTTTGTATCCAGGCTTATTCAAATGGCTCCAAACAGTTTTTTGTGTTTTATTTAGCTGCTGGGCAATCCAAATAGTGCCCAGACGATTTCCATTATTTTATCCACAGTTGACCTTCCAGAGCGCACCGCATCATTGTCATCAAAATTACCGGAACGGAATTGACGAAACCAAAATTGTGCTTGATTGCCTATTACAGTATCAGGACCATGAATACTATTCACATTTTGAGCTGCCTGTCTTGCGTTTTCATATTCCTGGTGTCCATATTTAACGCATGCTCAAACAAAACTTAGTCAAGTAATTACAAAACCGTCTAAGAAGTATTTTGAGTACAAAATATTATCATTCTAAAGAAATCTTATGCAGCCCGATCGCACTTATACAACGCGACATACAGACTACTGAAATGATTGTACTGATATAATGGTTAACCAATGAAGATATAAAACAAAGCCAATTAATTTTCTAATCCTCGTTGAAACCAAGCCAAAGTGATAAAATCCAACTATTTAGTTCAGTTCAGCTTGCTTGAGCGTGACATCCTCCGCTCATCTGACCAGTATATTTATTTGTGCATATTTTTTTCATCTTGTTTTGTTTATCCTACAAATACTGTTCATCTTGAATTGTAATAGATCTATTAACATAATTAACATAATGCGTGCCAAAATATTAATTTCTTTCAACTTTATGCAAATGAGTGCAACTACATACTTATTTGCTGCAACTGGACATGCGCCGTAGTCCAAACTCGTTTAACACCGATCTTGTTTGCAGCATCAGCGCAACAAATACTTGTTTGTCTTTTAAATGCGTTTCAAATATCTGCGATAATTGTTTGCGTTTTTTTTATGTTGTTTGAGATTCCTTTGCAATAGTTGCTGCACCAGTACAACAGCAACTATCTACTGGTTGTTTGCAATGTGAAAGTTTCTTGCATTTAAATGCAGTTGAAATAATTTATTCGTTTGTATTGTATTGTTGCACATCTTTCACAACATAAAGTTTTGTTTAAATAAATGCGTGAAAAAAAGATTTGTTTATTAGTCAGACAGATATTAATATTTTTGTTTAAGCAAAAAATAAAGTTTACCTAGGTAAAGTTAGTCAACTAAACTTCAGTGATCAATTCAATGAGATGTTTTTAAACTTCCAATAAATTTTCATGCACACAACAATTTTTCTTAAGGAACTTTTATTTTTCCGTGAAAAAAAAATATTTTTGTACATTTGATTTGTCATATTACTTTTGGTTTCGTTGGAAACTCAATGGATTTGTGGAAGAGGCTATTGTTCTCCGGGACCCTCCAATAAAATCCAATAATATCTTTCCAACCATATTTGGAATAAATAGGATAGGGTAAATACATCTAAAAAAAAGAAACAGATATCTGAATCGATTCGATAGTTTCGTAAGTGTGGACATAGAATTTTTTGTTTAATATATTTGTTGATGACTTTGTTGTTCTTGTTCATTTTTATGTTGGTTAACATAAATATAATGCAATCTCTTGTTTAACAAATTGAAATAAATATTTAGTAATAACATGAATTTATTATTATTACTGCAGTACAGAACTTATTTATATTTTAAATGTAATTGAATATTTAAATTTGAAGAAGCAAATTTTATTTTTATTATGTAAAAAAAAACAAAATGGTCATGTCAGCCCTTAAAAGGACTTTTACCGAGCTTCTTATGATCAATTGTGTTGTGTGTGTTATGAACTGTTTGAACACAAATGATCGAGAACTGGACCTACCTACTAGCTTTATGCCGACTCCGAACGGCTTATGTTCTTCATGAGAGAGAAGATTGTCATGGGAGTTTTTTTACTCTCTGAGGTTTGCCATTGTCTACAGAGAGGTGACGGCCGAACAGAAAAATTAATTCAATTGAAAAATCTTTCTGTGTCAGATGGAGGATTCAAACCTAGGTTCTCTGGCGTATGAGCCACACACTCTACCCACTACGCCACTGCCACCATATAAAATTAGTTCAATAAATAATTTCAATTTATTATATTTTTAAAAAGAACGAAGTATTTTATAGCATAACTTCCATGCTAGTCACCAGTCTCCGTATATGTAAAGCTACATAGTAGTAATATCATTTTTATACCCCAACGCGTACTGCGTAAGGGGTATATTACCTTTGTCATTCCGTTTGCAACGCCAATAAGAAGGCGGGGCAGGTATAGAAAAGTATATATATTTTTGATCAGCATCACCTCCTGAGTCGATTTCCGTGTGTCCGTCTGTATTTTACTGTACTTTAAAGCTATCGCAAAGAAATTCAAAATATAAGCTTCTTTTTAAAAAAGGAAGATGAGGTTCGAGAATGAGCCAAATCGGATGAAAACCTACCTACCTACGCCTACCTCCCATACAAAGTGACTTTATTTTAACCGTAAAATCTCTTCAAAATCCACAAACATTAATGAAATGCCTTGAAATTCGACAAGTATGCTTTGATATTCAATATAAATCCTCACTATGAAATTTGGAAAAATTGGATGAAAACCACGCCTACCTCCCATACAAAGTAGCTTTATATTAACCGTAAAATCCCTTAAAAATCTGCTCAAGTTGCAGAAATGTCTTGGAATTTTGCACATAGGCTTTTATATATAATATAGACGATCACTATGATATTTGGCAGAATCGGATAAAAACCACGCCTACCTCCCATACAAAATGGCTTTATTTAAAACGTTAAATCGCTTAAAAATCTGCAAAAATTGCAGAAATGTCTTGAAATCTTGCATATACACTTTGATATTTAACATAAGCCACTCTTACATGCTTGGCAAAATCGGATGAAAACCACACCTAACTTCAATACCAAGTGACGTCATCAAAATTGAAAAACTTTCTCAAATATATAAAACTGAATGCCATCACGTCTGTATGTACCTAAGTTCCGCCCACGTCGTTTATCCAACCCATACATATATTCTTCGTTAAAATGTGGAGTCTTTATACTAGAAAAGTGGGTGTGGCATTCTACTTTGTTTACAAATTACTCTATGTGGCAGCTAAGGGTAAAATGAAATTAAGCGTATGCCACAAATATTTTTGCAGATTATACATAAAAATTTCACAGACGTCGGATATACTTCAGTACGGCCGCGGGGGGGTATTTTAGCTTGGGTACCCTGCCGAAGCTCCATTCCTTACTAGTTTGTATTATTTATGTATTATTTATTGTATTAATCTTTGCTGAAGGTTAACAAAACCAATAACAAACTACCCAATAGGCAATGAAGCTAGTCCTCTTTTAACGAAGGCGTCCATTTACTGCTACTTTTGGCGGTAAGACGCAATACTTCCTCGCTGCTTCTGCGAGCGCATCTATGAGGCCTAATTTTTCGCTACCCAGGGCAGTACAACAATTATATTTTTCCTAGAAAAACTGGTTCTGCTTATATTTCAGGGTTACTTTTTCGTTAAAAGTTAAAATATATATTAGTTCAAAAATACTGAATAATAATCAACGTCATGACTTAGAAATATTCTTTTCTGACAAAAATATGTAAAATAAGATAAAATCATAGAATAAATATGTAGGTATACCTAAAAAGAAATAAAAAAAATATTTTTTAATTGTTTTGGTTAACCTCTTGTTTAAGCCATTCTAAAGGAGTGCTCATAGCAGGCCTCTTTAAAGCAGGGAGAGCGTAAGGCCTGGAAAATTTGGCCATTTCATATAAAATAGTATATAGGCTTGGATACGATCGTGGAGGATTACTATGCATCGCTTCATCATATTGCAACTTCTTATTTTCTCAGGCGTACAAATCAACGCTACCCCAACTGATTGGAGTCTGCCAGCAGACTGAAAGTTTTTTAGCAGCGCAAGCATTTATATACATATGAATTGCTTGTAAAGCTCTGAGAAATTCATAAATTCGAATCTATTCAACAAGCAACACGATGTTGCGTTCGAGATTTCGGCACGAACTAAAACAACAAGCATATAAACGTCATCAGCAACTGAATCATCAAAGCATTTTTCTCATACAAAAATGTGCATTTTTTTTTTCTTTTCTGTTGCTATCGTGTGGCTTTATTAAAGAAGTGACAAAATCCAAAGTTAGATATTCCTTTTACGCACAAAATAACTGATATTTTGGCATAAATTTTATATTTGAACAATGAATGTTAAAGGCTGTAAAAGGCCCTAAAGTGTCCCCCAAAAAACATTAGCATGGCCTTGAAAAAAATTGTGAAAATATCCCCATACAAACCGCACTGTAAGACGTGATTCTACGTCAAAATATGTGTGTGGCCACCACGCACGGCAGAAGTGAAACTTTTACTCAAAAATGGAATTTCTAGGAAGATTGCTAATTTATTTTATTAACATTCACTCCTTCAGTGCAACCAAATGGTTAAAAAGCAGTCTGCCTTGATACCAGTATTAATTCAAGAACTGTCTTTTTTTATAAACTAGTATCTTCAACTTGGCGATATGATGGGAAACATCAATTGTCCTTTTTGTTTACGGACAGTTACTGAAAAGTTCAATATTCACATACAGAATTCGATCGCAGTTTTTTTTTTACTTTCGTAACACAGTTGGTTATCATGAGGATTTATTATTTGAATTTGATGACTTAAGTAGTACCCAGGCTTGATCCTGAAAGCACATACGACAGATCTTGCTGTTTTATTTTTTTTTTTTTTTTGTTAATTATATTTTTATTTATAAATATTTAAAAGAAAAAATTTTGTCGAAAACCCTGAGACGGGAATAATACATTTTTCACTTTCCGTATTCGCATTGAACCGCGTACAATTCGACTGCAAGTTGGACGTGCTACCACCGCAATGTTGCCTCCCTTGTATCAAAGAGAACGAAATACGAACAAATTCGAAAGCTAGCATAGCATACATCTTTCAATTTATTTTATAGGATTGATGACAAAAAAATTTTGGCAAAAATCCCATAAAGGACGTTGAGATTTTTCACGCTTGAATATATTACTGAATCACTGCGGAATTTTCGTCAACAAACAGGACAGAAATATAAAAAAAGTTGTTTAATCTTTTTATACATTCTTTGACTTTATTTTACATGTGTTTTTGGATCAGATTATTTCTGATTTGTAATCTTTGATATATCAGTGATGCAGTCATATATTTTAACTTTTAACGAAAAAACTACCCCGAAATATAAGCCTTTGTAGGGAAAACGGGAACAAAGCAGAAAAGTTGAAGAATTTTCGACATATTTTTTAATGAACAGTCACAAGCCGGACGCGTTAAACAATTTTCGACAAAAAATACAAGAGAGAAGCAGAGACCGTACCAATTATGCGTTTTATAACAAAAAGCAAAAAATAATTATTATATTTTTGCTTTTAAAATTTTAGAGAAATGCACATTTTAGAAATACTTGAAAAAAATGTGTCTTAAGTTACCAAAATATTAGATTTTTTGCTGTCAGTAAGACTTCAAATAATTTTATGATTTTTCTTTTATGCCAGAAAGGTTGTATGTATTGCATTAATCTTTTTAACATAAATATCATTCTGTGACATATAAAAAAAATTAGGAAAACTTCAGGAAAATAACTTTGATGAGTTTACTCCGATTTGAAAAAAAAAAATGTGTGTAAATTGGTGTTTAAGAGTTCCTTTTGAACGGAGGAATCTAAATTTCGATCCGGTCTTCTGTCTATACAATTTCAAAGATGAGGAAAACTTTCAGACCTTCATCAAGATTTGCTTCTTGATGTTTGTTGGTGTTTTATGCTTTTGTGAATATTTTTTTACAATGTCAATTTTGGTCAAGAGTGATAAATTTGACCTAGTTGAAGTTCAGTCATATGAAACACCAAAAAAAATGTGTTTTTTAAAAAAATTTTACTGGACAACGTCCAATTTTAAGTATTGTTAAATAAAAAAACCAGTTACCAAAACAGTTTCTTAAAAATAATTTAAGCCTTTCTGCCATGCTGATTAAGATCATTTAACTCACTGAGAGTCATTTTGTTCGAAACAAAATAAGTGAAAATAAAACTGCAGAGACACGTTAAGAAAAATTAACTGTATTTGTGCAACGTCAAAGACATTTGCAGCTACTAAAAATGTATATTTTCACTTATATGATTAAACACTTTGGTTCATACAAAGCTAAATCTGAAGTTTCCACTAGAAACACATCTACAAAAACCAACAACTACAACTATTATTTTTTTAGCACTAAGATTTTATCTAGCAGCCAGCAAGTATCTAATACATAAATTTGTTCAATTTCAGCGAATAAGAAAGCCAAGCTTCTGAATGGAACCTCAACCGTGCAAGCTTCCACAAATTCTAGCGGCAGCTGCAGCAGCTATGCACTGCACAACAACAATAACAACGAATTTATTAACAACAACAATAGCAATTGTAGTGGCAGCAGCCACAACTATCACCAAATACAGCAACATCAACAACACAGCGGCAGCAAACACCACAACAACAATGGAATCTATGCAACAGCAGCACAATCTCACTACCATCATTTGCAGCAAAGCAGTGCAACACAACAGCAGCAACATCATCAGCAGCAGCAGCAACAACTTTATAACTGCTCCGCCGAGGATCACTACGAGCTGCAACAGTTCCAATACGCCTGCAGCAACGGCAGCAACGGTCAAGGATCACGCCCTGGCGGTCCTAACTTGGTAAACAAGCAGTTAGTTTTGCCCTTCGTACCGCCCAGCTTCCCCAACAACTCACAAGATGGCGTCACGCATCTGATCAAACCATCCGAGTATCTGAAAAGCATCAGTGACAAGCGATCATGTCCATCGTCGGCGAGGTGAGTGTCCGTCTAGATGCTGCTACTGCTGCTGCACTCCATTTTCTGTGTGTATTCAACACCCAGAGGAGTGCGTGGCACTGCTTCAATCTTAAATTCATTTTTATTTTAACTTTACACAATACTTTACTTAATTTCATTGTGGTTGCGCTCTGTTTCACGCCTCCAACAGAATCTTAGCTAGGCGCAAATTAACTATTTTGTTCAGTAAAACTTCTTCTCGCAGCTTGAGCAATCAGTAATTATGTCTGGGTCTGGGATTAACGAGATGCACGCCTCACGTGGCTGCTGCAGATTAATTAAGAATGCATGGAATGGAATGAGAAGTGCGTGTTTTATCGCAAAGCCACGCTACATTAAAGCTACTAGCTAGCAAGCAAGTAAATAAGTTTATTTGCTCTTTCCTCTCCCCTTCCCTCTCCACTCAACAAACTTGCAATTTTATTTCACTTTGTATGCATTTTTTAATTGTTTCTTCAAGCGTATCTTGCAATCTCCAAAAAAATATTTTTATTTTTTTTTGGAGAATCATCGATCGCCGCGTTAGTTGCATTAAGTTGCTGAACGCGATGATACTTCGATCGAAAAGCACCTGGTTAAGGTCAGTGAAAACTAAACTTATAAAAGTGAATGGATAAATCGTTAATCGTTGCAATACAGCAACTTTTGAGTGATTGTTTGAAAAGTACTGGGCATGAAATTCTTAGCAGTTTTAATTTACTAGTGAATTATGTGTTTTATAAATTAATAATATTTGAGCACCTAAAGCACCTGAAATAGTGAACACCTTCGACGAGATATTATCTCTTAAAAAACTGTTGAGCACTTTCCTTTATTAGGATACAAAAAGATTCTTCATAAAATAACACAGTAACGCGATTTGGTGGAATTTTGTACCCTTAGAAAGATATTAAAGGTGAAATTTTCTTCTGTGCCAAAAAATTGTTAATATCTTCTTCTATATACCTATATAAAACACAGTGGCATACGTGTGAACGCGCATAACTCGAGCAAGGATCGTCTGATTTGAGTTATCTTTTTTTTTTTTGTTGTGTTCATATTTGCTCAAGGAAGGTTTATACGTTAAGAAAAATATAAAAATACCAGAGGGCGTTGCAGTACAATATCTGACTAAACTGCCAAAAACTCCTAAACTGTTCATTTGATTAGTATTTAAGTTAGTTTTTAAGTGCGGCGAGTGTTTTGGGGTTATCTACTTTGATGCACCTTGAACACCAGAGGACGTTGTAGTACATATCTTTTACGAAATTGCTTAAAACTCCTAAACTAATCATTCGATTAGCATACAAATTTGTTTATTAGAGATGTTGACTACGGTGAGTATTTTGACGCTATTTATTTTGATCCGCTTTAAAAATCAGAGGGCGTTGTAGAAGAAATATTTAACTAAACTGTGCATAGGAGCTTGTGTACACTTTTTTGTACACAAAAAAGCCAGACCGCTTTTATACTCTGAAATGCATTAGACATGGGTAACGCAGCAAGAATCGCTACACCGACTCAAACGCAGCTTACTGTATCAGCGAAATGCGTTAACGCAAATGCGTCATAGCGTAGTTTGAAATGCCATGATTCCTGTATCAACAAGAATCTTATTAACGCAGTGAGGGTTTGAATTGACCAACGTATTGCGTTATGTGGTTCATTTTTCGAATGCGGTGAATTTTGTGGCGGAATACTAAGCGCAAATTTGCTTCACTTAGAAAAAACAAATTAAATCAAATAAAAATTTTCAATCAACATATAGGTCAGAATCTAAAGAAATCTTAACTCTTATTGATTCATTAAAGATGACTAATAGCCTTATTTTGTATTCCTAACGAAGCATTCAACGAACGATGGCTATGCGAACGATGTTGAATTCAAGCGGAAATATGTATTTCGAACGAAGCTTATCGTTGGCTCATTCTTCAAGCTTTTGTTTGATATGTACACTCAAACTGTTATACACAAGCAGTTGTCAAATGTGGCACTGCCATATCAAACACTAGGGAAGTTTTCTGTATTTTGTCAGAGATGTTTTTAATATGTTGCTTCGTTTCTTATATGTTGGCAGTGCTTTTTGGTTTTGTCCGGTTTGTGTATTCAATAAATAAACTTTGAGCAATTAAGTGGCTTGCGGACTTACTTTTCATTATTTTTGTTTTCAGTGATTGTGTGTTTGCTTTTGACATAACAATATAAAATGTATGCAGCTATTGCAGTTTTTATTTTTGTTTTATGTATTTCAAGTGCTTCACAGCCTTCAAACACTGTATATATATATTTATATTTCATAATTTATTTACCTTTAGGTTCAGAATTTTTAATTTTTAACCATTCTTTTAACGTTTGCAACCACAACGATAGCATAAAAGTGTTCGTTTGATTTTGACATTTGGATTCGTGGTTTCAGTGCTCGTTAGAAATACATATTGCAAATATGTAACTGTACTACGGCGTCGTTCGTTGGGTGATCAGCTGTTATCGTTGTTTGAATCTGTTCGAATTACAAATTTCAAAAACACGAACGAACACTGTTTAGAACGAAACGATTGATCGGATAGGAATACAAAATGAAGCCATAAATCTTTAAAAAGTAAAGTTTAAAAGGAAACTTCAATCATGCAGCCAAACTGTGTTTTGTTTAAGATTTGATGCTATCAAACAGATACATACGCGTTCCTGGTAAGCAAAACAAGATCGAAGTTGGACTCTAATTTACTTCTGCTTCGAACACGAACACGTCCAACAGTTGACAAAACCATTCTGTGAATGGAAAAACTTTATAAACAGTCAAACGCACTCCAAGCATTCATGGTTAACTGCATCTTCCCCGCAACCTCTTGTCAATATTTATAGAGAGAAATAATGTTCGCTTTCAACTTTCTGTTTCTATGTTCGATGCGCCGTACAAAATGTGCAATTTTTGCAAGATGTATAAATATTTTCTACTTTTGCTTTGAACACGTCATTTGCATTACTGCGTTATTGCGTTACTTTTATTAAAAGAAGTGTATCAACGCAGTAATGCATTTAAGTGCTTCAACTCATTAGAGCAACTCAGCGCTGCGTTACCCATGTCTAAAATGCATAGCTATTATAGATAGAATGCGTTGTGAAGAAGTTCCAGCGGTGGAAGCAATGTCATACAATTCCTTGATTTGTCGATGTTTCTTACTAAAGCACTGGACGAATTTATACTGTACATCCAAAAAACGACGAGTGCTTTTATCTTCGTTTGCTTTTATTCAATGTTCGTGGTTTGAATCGCTTCGGATGGTGTATGATGTACTATGTGAGACATATCGAGATGCCTGTCAACGGTTTCAACTGCTTGAAAACGACACTCATTAGGATGTATCACTCGCTGATGCCATTGTTACTGAGCCTGCAAATCAAATTCGTACACTTTTTGCGATCATCATGGAACAAATACAAGGACGACATGGTTGACGATATTTTGCATCGAATTTACATAGCTACTTCGTACGCAAAATATTAGAGTCAGGTATGAGTTTCAACACTGCATGCTACTTTTGAGCTCCATCATGATTGAGTGGTTTTTCTACAAATCCGTTTAGCTTTCATATTTCCACATTTCGCATGTAGAAATTTGGTTAGAAAACTACGATCATTATGGTTTTCTAGTTATGGGTTATTAAAGTATGCTAAGAGAAATGCAGAAAAAACTAAACCACCCGAGGTCTTATATATTGATTAAGAATTAAATATGCTAAAAAAACATTTGATAGCTTAATAATTTTATCTTTTTAATAAATTGACTTTTAAATTCAAAAATTTAAAATAACATAAAATAAATTACATATATACAGAAAACATATTTACTGTTTATTTTTTTATTGTTGAATGTCAAATTTCCACGCCAATTACATATACGGGCATATAATGCCAGCGACTCTCCATTTTAACTCTTCACACATGGTTGTGAACTTGGCTGCACTGACTCCATTCCATATTAATTCCATGTTAATTTCATATTTATTGATATCATCTATTTTTTTTACACTTAAAAACGCACTTGTCAACGCACTTGTAGGCATTGCTAATTTTCTTCGTACCAACAGCACCACAAACGCATTCACAATACAAACAAACCGATGTTGGAGACACCTTGTGGCAAATAAAAGCAAATTTTTGATAGTTGTAGCATAGCAAATACACAATCCTCTATCTATTGATAGATGGTGACGATCTACTGCAGCATAGCTTCTGTTATAGTTAGCATTGAATTATCAACTGTTTCTAGCAAGTGTTTGTGGCCTAGTGGATAGCCTATTGGACTCTCATTTAAGAGGACGTGGGTTCGAACCCCACGGGCAGGCCAAAAAATATATTTAATATTAAATTTTCTTGTTGTACTAAGCGCTAGCAACAAAGAAACCATCAAATTTCCAAGAAAAAATCTGTCGAAAATTTTCATATTTCACTCCAAGCAAATCACAGAACGAGTAAAAAGCCTCGCTTCAAAAATAATAGGTCTGTTCCCATACTATTCAGTGTTAGTCCAATTTACAAGTTTTGCAGGTTTTAGTCCGAGAAGCGTTCCAGTACTCGAAAAAATAGTAAAAAAAGTGCAATCGAAAGAGTAAAAAATGTCCACTCCCTGTCAAAAGTTGCAAGATTTAGTCCGAGAAGTTTCTTCTGTCAAAAATGGTAAACATGTCAAACTGCTTAAAATCAGCTGTTTACAAGTTAGCAAAGAAATTGCAATTAACAAAAGCTCTTTGAAATAAATAAAAGCTATTGGAATAGAAACCGAAAACATGCGAAATTGTGTTAAAACTGAATATAAATGTTAATTTGCGAAATAATTTCAATTTTGCTAAAACTCTTTATTCATCAAGCTAGAACTGGAGGTGAACCAAACAAATCTGTTTTTGACAAACAACTTTATTTGACAGTTTATACAATTTTAGTCCGAAAAGCATTGCTCTATTTTTGGGAAATTTTTGCTTACTCTCACGTTTTTGACAGTTTTATCAGTTTTAATCCAAAAAGTACGGAAACAGACCTAGTTTTTATTTATTTCAAAGAATTTTTGATCAGCTTTGTGAACTGTTTGTGTTGTGCTGTGCTGCGCTGATTTTACTCGTAAGCAGTTTTGCACTTTTGACAGAGAGTGAACATTTTTTACTCTCTCTATTGCGCTCTCTTTTACCATTTCTTCGAGTACGGGAAGTTAGTTCGCTTTTCGAACTAAAACCTCCAAAACTGGTAAATTGGACTAAAGCTCGTGTTTCACGAGTTAAACAGTCGGATAGTAGTCCTATTTATTAATGGTTTTTTTTTTTTGGATTAAACAATTTTTGGGATTCTCAATAATTCTTAATTTTTTTGTGCACCCCTTATTCTTATTCTAGGTCCACTGACACCGAAGACTACATGCAAATACAAGTGTCTAATCAGCATCCGATAGCATTTGAACCGCCAAAACCGCCACCGCCACCACCATTCCCCGTGCCACCTCCAATGCCAAATCACGAAAAACTTCACACAACGAAATCGATGAGCTCATCACATGCGACAAGCAGCCAGGACACCGCTTCACGCAAACAACACCAACCACTTTCAGCTATTTCCATACAAGATCTTAATAGTGTGCAGGTAAAAAAAAGGATAAATACTCCATGCTAGTGATCCTTATTTAATCCAAGTTCATTTCTTTTCATTACAGTTGCGCCGCATTGATATTAAAAGTGTTCCCAAACCCTTCCAAATGCCAACACGCAGCGTCAGCATGCAATGTCTGTCATCGACCAACGAAACCTATCTGAAGACCGACCTCATTGCGGAACTGAAGATTTCCAAAGACATACCGGGTATTAAGAAGATGAAAGTTGAAAAACAGATGGCCAACAAATATGACTCCGAACACTACTCGGAAGTTACAAAACAATTCACAGCCAATAACTATGTAGATCAGGTGGGTAACAAAGGGCTTAGCAATTCTGCGGAATAAAAATTTCATAGGTTGTCAAAGATTTATTCACAGATCCCCGATAAGGATCCGGCTGGCAACGTTATACCAGACTGGAAACGTCAGATGATGGCAAAAAAGGCCGCAGAACGAGCTAAGAAGGACTTTGAGGAACGCATGGCCAAGGAGGCCGAGAACAGACGCCTCTCCCAAATCCCGCAATGGAAACGCGATTTACTAGCCAGACGCGAGGAAACGGAGAGCAAACTAAAGTAAGTGCGTTTATGACAATACAGTTGAAATTTCTTCGTATAGCTACGAACAAAATTCTGTTCTTCTTGCAGAGCCACGATCTATACGCCCAAGGTTGAGGAGAATCACCGTGTTGCCGAAACATGGCGCATGAAAAACCGTGCCATGTCCATTGACAACATCAGCATGGTTTCCTGCACAACTGACATCGTCCACTACCAGAGCAACAACAATCTTTCGAACAAAGAGAACAGCTCCACCATGGAGCTGAACGGACATTTACAGTCACAAAGCAATCATGGCAGTGAGAAGTCTTATGATGAGGAGCCACCCAGACACAATGAGCGAGATGAAGACAATGATGACAACATCATACCTTGGCGTGCGCAACTTAGAAAGACCAACAGTCGTCTAAGCCTGATCTAACTAGATGATCTGTATGATGTCAGCTCTAGATAATTATGAGAATTCATTTAAATTTTGCATTTGTTTTTTGCTCAATTTTTTACAATCTCTTCCCCCAGAACTTTACCGTGTATTACTCCTCGATACTGTATTTTTAAGCAATTTATAAACTAAGTTGATTTATATAACTGTATAAACTATTATTTATACTTCATACTTTAATGAGACACATTTTTAGTAAATATATAAATACTTTATATCTAAAGATAAAACTAAATATTTTATAGTTCCACAAATATTGTCCATCTATAATGATCTTACTACGAAATCAATGAGAAATCAATGAGAAATATTAACTTTTTGTCAAATTTTTTATTTTAATTTATTCATTATTTAAAGAATTGGGATTTTTGGTGCAATATATTCTTAACTTTTATATACCTGTTAAGGTGCTGCTTTTAAAATCATACATTTATATTCACACACACACACATAAAAACATTATTAATTTACACTGTTTTATTATTTATTTCATTTTTCATATAGATTGATGCTTAGACATACTTTATGATCGAGAGATATTCATAGATTACACTTTTTATACATTTATTGTTATATTGTTGTTTATAATGAAAGCTATTTAAATATATATATATATATTGCTGTTTGTATTTAACATAAGAAGCTGTGTTTTTAATTTAGCAGAACTTACAAAACTAAATCACATCGATAGACGATGCGATAGTTGGAAATAGTGGTGGAAAACTATCGATAGTCGGGACTGATCTGTCGGTACTGACACTGATACTGTCAACTACCATCTGTTAATAAACTACTGTCAAAATTTCAGCTCGCTGCGACGCACAATGGGGCAGAATGACCCTATTGGCGGCAATAAATCAGGGAATAGAGCTAGCAACCTGAAAATTTCTGAAATTGTTTATAGAATCAATATATTGATATTTCAAAACCCAACAATGACCACGCCCACCAAAACGCCCACTTTTTTAATTTCGGAACAAATTGTCAAATGAAGATACCCACCGTATTTAATATATAAACATTTAGGGCTGTCAAATTTGGCTATAAATACAAACAATTATATATTTGTTCTTTTCAAAAAATAAGTACACATAACATTTATTTTAATGCAGAAAATAGAACAGAATTGAGAATTGAATAAATGTATTGATTTTTCATTAATTTAGAATAAAATCATCCCTTTCTTCATCACTGCTATCTTCTTGTACCTCAGAATTTGTATTATCAACAGGGGGAGCTTTAAGCAAACTCAATGCTTCAATTGGGATGTGTTGTTGTTTTTTTTCGGGTAGTTTCCTCATACTAGTAATAATGGGATCAGAACTTAATAAAAAAGAGTTGAAAATATCTCGGTTAGTGTTTTCTGTACTGGATTTCCGAGAATGGTGCTCTCTATAATTTTTGAAGTCTTTATTCCTTGATTCTTGAGCTTCTTCAGACAGCTGCCCAATCGGTAACAGTGCATGGGCTATTATTTCCGGTCCATGAATGAAGTATTTATGAAGGGTAGGTGACATGTAATACCATGGATACTTTTCCAAATAAAATCTGGCAGTATCGATTGCGAAATTTTTGAACTTCTCTACATCTATTTCATAGCCACTAGCCACAACAATCATAATAATATGCATCTTTTTTATGAGTTGTACATCAATTTTTGTAATTTCAGCGGAAATTTCAGGATATTGAAAGAAACGCCTGGCTGTATTGCCATCATTCGAGTTTCCGAATCCGGGCTTTGGTTTGTCTATTATCAAACCACAACGATCTTTAAACTCTTTTTGTATCCTTTTTTTGTTTTCAGCAACAACTATCTTGTCATCATCCCCTCGAGCTTGCCATTTCTTAAGAGGCAATTTGTAGGCTAAGTGAAGTAAATTTTCGAAAAACCTTATCCATCCATGAAGAACGGACAGTCCAAACTCTAAGTTTTCTGTTTTAACTTCCCTTTTTAACATACTATCTATATCATTAAAGCTTCTAGATGACGCACCACATATGAAACACTTTTGTGTTGATGACGTTTCCGTAATAGCATTACAGACTTTGCCGTCAATCATTGTAAAAAGTAGAGTATGATTGACTTGCACTTCTCTTTCTTCAATTAACATTGTTGTCTTTTGCAAATTTTTCACCTCATTTTCAACTCTATTCTTTTCTGCAATAGAGATTTGTGTAGATTCCTTTACAAACTCTATTTTTAATGGCCTACAGTATCTTGTAGAACCTGGACGTGGATTTTGCCATACAATCCTAGAACTGGAAGAAAGTCTAAGAGGAACAACACAAGTAATGAAGACCGAAGAATCAGTTGCTTCAAGGCCATGGACAGCTTGTTTGTAGGAGCTGTGTCCCGAACTTCCATCAAAGCCCCACTTGCAAAACAAGCTCAGATTTTCCGTTTCAAATGTTGTTAACACACTAATTACTTCCATCTGTGATTCCAACAAACAAACAAACGCTTTGTGGTTAAATCTAGTAGTGCCTGAAGCGTAACCTTTACTAAAGTTTCGCTAACTTCGATGCATTCGGGGGGTGGATAACATTTTTGTTTTGCAGCTTGTAGGACCTTATATGCAGGAAATTTTTCTGGTGCACTCATTCTGATAACGTTGTATTGATGTCGAGATAGTTGCGCTTCAACTGCAACCCCTAGTGCTTCTTGGCCTGACATTTTACAACTTTTGGGTTCCAGTGACTCCTTATATGACTTCCGATATTTTTTTGCTCGCTCAGGGGTAGTTGTTGTTATATCCTTTAACACTTTAGAAGCACTAACCTGTCCCACTGCTCTCAAGCTCATTTGAGTAGCAAAACTCAACATAGAAATCGATGTAGACTCTCTTAGTTTTTCTGTTTTCATTCTTTTTGTACGTTCACTACTTTCATCGAATGAAACACTTGGTCGACCACGCTTAAGCTTTTCTTCAGGGCAACAAAGAAAAGAAACAGATGTCTCAAGCCATGAATTATTTGTTTTAAAAAACGTCTCTAATTTTCGAAAAGCCTTTTCAAAACGAGTTTTATACTCAGATTTGAATAGAGAAAGTGTTTTAGTTAAACCTATGTTATCGAAGTTTCCTGTTCGTTTTTTTAATTCTTCTTCCAGAAACACAAATCGCCCTTGTAAATTAATATTTTCAACTGACTGCATTATGTTGACAAGCTCCCTCCGGGTTATAAAAATTGTGTTTGAACTAGTACCTAAAGGATAAAACAAATACTATAAATTCTTACAGTTTTTTTTTTTTTTTTTTGTCAGAAAGCACATTTTGTAAAGAAGCTTTTTTATCAAAACCACAAAAATCCGCTGAATTTTCTTGCAGTTCCTTAATCAAGTTAAGACATGCTATCAATAAAAACAAAAATTGTTCTTGGGACTGCTTGGGAACACAACTAAACCGATCAATGTTTGCACAAAGAAGCAAAAAAAAAAGTAATTTTAAAGTTTTTTATGATAATTACGGTTTTATATAATTTAAATCACTTTCTCACAAAAAAAAAATCTTAAATAGATTAACATTTACCAGAACTTGAAGGCTCCATACCAAAAACTTTAATATTTTATGATTTCTATTTTTTTTATTTAATTTAAAACACTTCACAAATTTCTTCACACCCAACTCAAGCTAATCTGTGAACAAGAATGGCTTGCGCCGATGTTTATCATGCAAAATGTGTTTATGATAACGGTTTAAAACTTTTACAGTATTAACAGTGGGGTATTTGACTATTAAAATAAAATAACAATGGCCCCATACGGGCAGTTTCATTTTTCGATTTATTGCCACCAAAAGGGTCGATCTGCCCCATTGTGCGACGCACAGAGGTGCAAAAAGTGAGTTTTTTGGCATTTGGCGGTCAAAAATCTATAACTTCTAAGCGAATGAAGATTTTTTAAGCAGTTTTCGGCATATGAAAGAAAAAACTTACTCCTTTCGTTTGTAATATTTTTTTTGGTTGGGAAGTTGGTTTTAACGAAAAACTTTTGTATGAGAACTTGATATAATTTCAGGGATTTCTCTTCTCTATTTTTTCTAATCTGGTCTTTCAAAATTTTCAAAAATAAAAAATTTTTACAATAAAGGTTTTATTTTTGTATAGAATGTTTTATTGAATTGTTTTAACATTGTTTATATATTAATAAAAAGTATAATTTATCTAAGTATTTATAAATTGATTTTTGGTATCGATTTTCCTCAAAAAATTCATCAGTTGGTTGGAGAATTAAATCTCTTGCTTTTTACTTAGGGAAGTATTCCTGGTTGGAAGGCTGCTTTAAGACCCTTTTTGAAAAACTTCTCATTTGAAAACGCAAAGAGTTATTTAAATTCTCTTTTTTATATTGTATTAAGAACATTTTAAATTAAATAAAAATTTTTTTGTTTTTCTTAGTAGAGTAGTAGAGTAGAGAAGTTGTAGGCCTTCAAAGTTGGGCGTCGAAAAAAAAGGTATGCTGCTTGCGACCCGGATATCTTGACTTCGGATCATCTGAAATGGAAAAGTAAACGGCGTTAGATTAAGTACAGATATAATTCTCGTCTCTACCTTAATCATAATTTTGCGACTATTTTTTACAAAATGGCGGTCATTGAAAAATGAAAAACCGATTTTGGGTCTTTTTTTTTTGTTTAGTATAAAAAAACAATAAATCGTAAAACATTGTTTAAAATTGTGATTGAGGTAGCGACCAGAATTGTGACAATTCTGCGTCGATTGCACTTTGTTTTATCAAAATCGGTTCAGAACTACGGGCGCAATCTGGGTCGTTTGAGTTTGAAGTTATTTTTTTTGCATCAAAAAAAATTTTAATGAAAAATGTGAGCATGCAGTTTTAGAAATTTTTATCGACAATTCTGCGTCGATAGCACTTGGTATCATCAGAATCGGTTTAGTAGAACCGGAGAAAAATGGCTTCGAAGTTGAAAAACGTGATTTTGAAAAAATCAAAGAAACTTTTAGACAATAAATCATCGGCTGACAGTGCTTCGTAAATAGATTTGATTGCTCCCTGGACTCTCTGATTTAGTGGTGCATACATATGCTTGAAGCGCGCGCGTTCGGCTTATACCTCAATTCAAAGTGAACTAAAAGCTGCCAACATTCGAATACCTAAGCTCTAAAATGTGTATTCATTTATTTTTAAAATGCGTATACAAACAAGTTATTACCTAATAAAAAACGCGTTGAACGAAATTCGGTGGTTGCAAACCGTTGCATTCAAAAAGTAGCCAAATTAAGCAAATCGCATTTTGGCGAAAACATTGCTGGACAAAAAAAGCCATATCTCCTAAAGTATTTCCAATTTCAAAAAACCCTTTTAGCACGATGTTCTCAAATATCCAAGCTATAAAAATTTGCAACTAAATAAAATCGAAAAAAAATGTTTGCCAACCAGGAATACTCCCTTAAGGAAGCAAAACCTAAATATAAATGGATCAGATGATATCATTAGTATTCGAAATAGGTCCTCATTTGTTTTTTGCCTTGAAAACTTTTGGGTGTAATTTCCCTATAGAACCTATAATCCTTATTTCTTTTCCCTTGCGCTTCTTCAGATAGCTCTCCAATAGGTAGAATATGATAGTTTATGATTTGTTCGCCATGCATTAATGACAACGTATGATATATCATACGAAGATGATTTTTTTACAGTAAAGAGAAAGAATGGGTCTAAACAAAAAAAAAAAAATGTAAGAGTCAAATTTTCCTCAGAAAAAGTGCTGCCAAAAATAGAAAAATGGTAAAAACGGAAAACGCGTACCTTTTTAAGATAGCCTAAGGTGTCTTCTATGGAAGTAAAAAACCGACAGCGATTTTTCGACATTCTTGGAAATCTCACCTGCAATCTTGCCTTTGTCATATCTCAGGTGTGTGCTCAGGTACATTTTTTTTTATTTTTCCTATCAACTTCTATGGTCCCCCAGACACATATTACAGAACTGCATCAACATCGTAAGAGTCGATCTATGGGCAGGCTTTAATGGGTTAAAATCTCATGCAGTGTTAGAGATGATATAAATTACTGTATTATTCTGCTGTTTCCTTTGCATACTGTCCAAAACGCTCTGCTCGTATATGCTCATTGCAGCTAATAACCTGTAAGATGATATGTAGACCTTGATATGTAGACCTCATCAATTCCAGTAATTTTGATGAGGGATCAGCAAAAAATCTCCTGGATGTGTTGCCATAGTTGCTGCTGCCAGTTCCAAGCTTCGGGTGTCAACAATGAGTCCCACTTTGTGGAACTCAGATTGAATTTGTTTTTTTTTTTTTCTTCCTGCATGGTTTTGCATGCAGAGTTTTTAATTGTGCCCTTTCCACCAAAATCCAAGTCATACTGGATTTTCAAAATGTGCTCCATAAAGCGAATTTTGGCATGCAGCCGTGAAAGGACAAATGTATATCCTAGTTTTTGGCACTCATCAGTTGAAGGTTCGCTCAATTTGCTTCCATAAGCACCGCAAATAATGCACGATCAAGTGTATTTCGTGTCAGTTAATACCTGCGGTACCTTACCGTCGATCATTGTGAGAAACAATTTAAGGTGAATGGTGATGTTTTTCCCGTTGAAGACGCAAAATGAAGACGCAATCTTCCAAAGTGTCTATTTGCGTATTAATGGCCGCTACTTCTTCCTTAACGATTTCCGCAGTTTCTTTGTGAAAGGCAAATTTCACTGGTCTGCAGTATTTTGTGCGAAATTTGGTTGAAGTCGGAGAAACGGTGTCGATGGGAATATATTAAAAATAAAGTGCCACGCCCCTGTCTAGTACCACCCCCTTTTATAAACTACAGACTGATTCTTATGCCAAATATTGTGTGTGCAAAATTTGGTTTAAGGCGGACAAACTGTGTAGAGAAAGTTCGATTAGAGTTAAATTGGCACGCCCCTTGTCCAATCCTACCCACTGTTGTAGGCTTAAAACTTCTCATTATGCTCAAGAATATATCTAAGAAATTTAGTTGAAATCGGACAAACGGAGTAGATTGAGCTAGTTTAAAAATATAGTGTCACGCCCCCAGTCCAGTACCGCTCAATTTTATAAACTTACTCGTAAGATTGCTCAAATTACCAAGGATAATATGTGCAAAATTTTGTTGATGTCTGACACACCGTGTTGAATAAGTTTGATTAAAAGTAAGATGCCACGCCCACTTTCCAAGTCTAAGGACTTCACATTACACCATATGTGTATAAAGAATATATGTGCAAAATTCGGTATGTGTTGGATAAACGATGTGGGTGGAATTTGGAAAACGAAAGTTTTCTATTTTGATGACGTCACTTTGTATGGGAGGTAGGCGTGGTTTTCATCCGATTTTTCCAAATATCATAGAGAAGGTTCATACTTTATATCAAAGCTCATGTGCAAAATTTCAAGATATTTGTTTTGCCAATTTGTATGGGAGGTAGGCGTGTTTTTCATCCGATTGTGTCAAATATCATAGTAATGGTCTTCATTAAATATCAAAACCTATTTGCAAAATTTCAAGTCCTTTCTTTAATTTTAGCATCTTTTTAAGAGATTTTACGGTTACTATAAAGCCACTATGTATGGGAGGTAGGCGATGTTTTCATCCGATTTTTTCAAATTTCACAGTCAGGAGTTATATTTAAGATCAAAGCTTACGTGTAAAATTTGAAGACGTTTTTGTGGATTTTTTAGTGATTTTACTACAAAAATGTAGGGAGGTAGGCGTGGTTTTCATCGGAGTTGGCTCATTTTCGAATTTGACCTTAATTTTTTTAAAAAGAAGCTTATATTTTGAATTTTATCGCGATTGCTTTAAAATTACGGCTGTGTTAAATTAAATCGTGTTAAATTAAATCGTGTCGACAGACACACAGACGGACAGACAGAAGGACATACCGGTATCGACTCAGGAGGTGATGCTGATTAAAAATATATACACTTTTCTATACCTGCCACGCCTTCTATTGGCGTCTGTGCGACAAATGGAATGACAAAGTTAATATACCCCTTACGCAGTACGCGTTGGGGCATAAAAATACTAAAAGTTCCAAAAATGTTTAACACCTACATGGCCTACAATACCCAATTTTTGTTGTAGCCTGAACACAAGCTATTCTATATCACCTTGTTCATAAAGAAAGGTTCATTCACACTGTGAACCAGACTTAACTGTCCGATTCGAATTTTTTTTTCGACAACTTTTTTCGTGTCTTTGATTTTTACGATGGAAGAAAAAATTGAGCCTGATTCACTCGCCTGATGCCTGGTTTGCGTGTCATACTCGTATACCCATGTCTCATCACCAGTAATGCTGGATTCGATGAATGATTCGTCGTTTTCGACCAATTCCAGCATGTCTTTCGCGATAGTAACTCGGTCTCTTTTTTGCATGAAATTGAGTTCTTTCGGTGCCAACTTCGCAGCGACACTTCTCAAGCCCAATTCATTCTTCAAAATGTTCTGAACGGATCCAATTGAAATGCTGACGTCCACTGCTATCTCTCTAATCGTCAATTTGCGACTTTTGACCAACATTTCTTTGTTTTTTTTTCAACGTTTTCTTCGGTAGTCGAACACGATGGCCGCCCGGTACGAGGGTCGTCTTCTACTTCGTCTTGGTCACTCACAAATCGGTTAAACCACTTGTTTGCCTTCTGATACGATAGAGCAGAGTCACCGCAACATTTCTCCAACATTTTACGCGTATCGACGCAGTTGAACCCATTTTTAACCGACTTCAAAAAGGGGGAGGTTCTCAAGTTCGTCGGTTTCTCTGTTTATTTTTATTTTTTTTTTTTTAAATGTATGCACATCGATAACTCCTAAACCATATGCCATAATTTTTGGTGAACAGATAGATATCATAAGCATGGAGGTGCCCGTAAAAAACTAAAAGGGTGGTCTTCGAGAATTGGGCGTGGCAATAATAGATCTCGAAATACTAGATACTACTGTATCACGAATAATATTGACACTGGGGTACTGAAATTTAATGTAGTGGTAGGCACAATTATTAAAAATTACGGGGAAGAAAATGGGCGTTATTCGACAAATGGGCGTGGCAATATTAGAAAAACAGTGTATCTCGAATAATATTGACACTAGTGTACTGCAATTTAGTATAAGGGTAGGCATTATTATTACAAATTATGGTCAATAAAGTGGGCGTTGTTCGACAAATGGCAATATTAGAAAAACACTGTATCTCGAATAATATTGACACTAGGGTACTGAAATTTATTGTAGTACAGGGGTAGGCAGAATTATTAAAAATTACGGTCAATAAAGAAGGCGTTATTCGATAAATGGGCGTGGCAATACTAGATTAGCACTATTTCAGTTAATATTGACGCTGGGGTACTGAAATAAAGTACAGGGGAAGGCACAATTATTGGGAATAACGCTCAAGTGGGCGCTTATGCAACAAAGGGGCGTGGCAATATTAAAAACACACTATATCTCGAATAATATATACTAGGGTAATACAACACGTTACAGGAATGGGTATAATTATTTCAAAACACGTGACATCTAATTTAAATTTAAGAGACAGATATTTGAAATAACCAACAAACTTTCAGAATTTAATAGAACAGATTTTTCCAGAACATTTGTATTTACGTCGTTTATACACTTTTTCGAAAATTTATCATATTCTCCAAAAAGAAAGAAATAAAAACTTTTTAGAAAAAAACAACCGACTACAAAATCACTACAAAGTAAAAAATAATTTTAAAAATACTTTTTCTTTAAATTTTTTTTATCATATTTGATAATTTATTTAAACATATTATTATATATGAAATCTTATTAAATTCAATTTTTTTCTTATTTGTTTAATTATCATAAATATATTAATTTCTTGATGAATACAAATGCTCTGAAGTTGGCGCTTCTGATTAAAAGTCTGATTATATTAACGCCGACCTTAAAAGCTTTTGTAATCATAAAGAAATTAGTATATTTATGATAATAAAACAAATAAGAAAAAATTTAATATAATAAGATTTCATGTATAATAATATGGTTAAATAAATTATCAAATATGACCAAGAAATTAAAAGGCAAAGTATTTTTAAAATTATTTTTTATTTTGTAGTGATTTTGTAGTCGGTTTTTTTTTTTAAAAAAAAGTTTTTCCACACAAAATTTGATACAAACTCGTTGCTCAATTTTTTCATCCATCGTAAAAATCGAAGACACTAAAAAAGTTGTTGTAAACAAAACACTGTCACTTTACCAAATGTCAACGAGAGACGCTGATATTTGGCAGCCTTGTCATAGACACATGTCGCAATCTACTGAAAAAAAATTTTCGAATCGGACTGTTAAGTCCGGCCCAGAAAGAGAAAAGAGAAAAGAAAAGTTTGAAATGTGGGCTCAAACGATTTTTCATGGATTTGAGAGGATTTGAAAAAATACAGGTCTTAGAAATTTTCAGGAAAAAAACACAAAAAGACGCACAAAGTCAAAAACGCGTCACTGTCCCAAGAACAACAACCTAAAAAAAAAACACAGGTGCGTCGTTGGACACACGAGAGACGCGAAGTTTTTTCGCAGTTACATAGATTTGATAGCTTAATAATTTTTTCTTTTTTATAAATTAACTTTTAAATTCAAAAATTTAAGATAACATAAAATAAATTACATATATACAGAAAACCTATTTACTGCTTATTTTTCATTGAGGAATGTCAAATTTCCACGCCAATTACATATAATGCCAGCGGCTCTCCATTTTAACTCTCCACACATGGTTGTGAACTTAGCTGCACTGACTCATGCATGCGTTTGTTAACATAGAATGTAAATTATTATCTAGAGATTGCATCAACTCTGCTAAATCTCTGGCATTTGTTAACAGAGCTTAACAGAGTTTTTTTTTCATGTTTTTAAGTGAAATAACTCTGTTAACACATGGCAGAGATTTAGCAGAGTTGATGCAATCTCTAGATCATAATTTACACTCTATGCCAACAGCACCACAAACGCATTCACAATAGAAACAAACCGATGCTGGAGATACCTTGTGGCAAATTTTTGATAGTTGTAGCATAGCAAATACCCAATCCTCTATCTATTGATAGATGGTGACGATCTACTGCAACATAGCTTCTGTTATAATTAGGCCTCTGTGGCCTAGTGGATAGTGCATTGGACTCTCGTTTAAGAGAACGCTGATTCGATCCCCACGGGCGGCACACAAAATGTTTTTAGTATTTAATAATAGTATTAAATTTTTTTGTTGTAATAAGCGCTAGCAACAAAGAAACCATCAAATTTCCATGAAAAAATTTTCGAAAATTTTTCAGATTGCACTCCAAGCAAATCACAGAACGAGGAGTATAAATCTTCGCTTCAAAAAAATACACACAACTAACCCTCTGTTAATGAGCGAACATTGTGTAAAATTTTATTAAATATATTTTATAATTAAAGATTTCATGCGCATTTTTATTGAGTAAAATACATTTATTGAGTAAAATACATAAAAATTTCTTCGAAAAAGCGTCATCTTTGGTTGACCGTGGAGACTACATCATGCGGTAATTTAACAAACAACAACAATTTTCTGCAAAAGGAAATGTGTCTAGATTACAAAAGAAATTAAAAAATAAAAACCCCGTAACTTTCCAAATGCCGCTAATGCGAGAGTATTGCCTCTATTTTGCCCAACGTGCGTCGTTCGCCATCTGATCAGCTGTTATCGTTATTTGATTCTGTTCGAATTACAAATGACAAAAAAAAAAAAAAACGAATGAACACTGTTTTGCCCGAAACGATTAATCGGATAGCAATACAAAATTATGTTATCAATACAATGTAGTTTAATACTTAAAAACTCATTTAAAAACCAGCAACCATTCAGCTAACAATACTTTATAAGTTGCAAATATATTTTGTTGACAAACCTTAAGACCAGCAAGTAGCCAAATGGTAAGCTAAGATTATTTCAATTGCATTGGTTGCGATAAATAGCTGCCGTTATTGACCGTCGTAGATAATCAATAGTATAAAAAGATGGAAGTGGTTTCCATAACGTTCAATAGATAAATTAATACAATACTATTTACCACCAACACTCAACATGAAGTTAACTTTCTTTGCTGTTATTGCCGGACTTTGCTTATTTGCAGTCACCGTAAGTTATACGTAGCTGGTACATCAAAGTCCTTAAATAATGCTTAATTTATTAAATATATCTCTGAATAGGCCAACGCTATCGAATACTTTGAGCCCATTCATTATTTCGATACTGAAGTAGTATCTAACAACATTCCCGATGATTTTATTGATGAGATTGATTCGCAGAGTTTCACCAGCGGTATTTACTGGGTTTTGAAAAAAACCTTGCGTACATTGAAGGGTGTTAATTGCGCCATTAAAGGTGCTGTCAATATGAAAAATGCCGCACTGACATTCATTAGCGATGTTAAGGCTTGCGGTGTTGCAGCAACTAAGCAGGTGCAGGCTGTTATTAAATCCTGCAATGCCGTTGTTAGCACTACTAACGATATCATTAACGTTAATGAAAATATATGCAATAACAGCAGCAGCAGCTCGGAGAACAATGATGGCAAGAAGACTGGATGGAAATGTTTCTGGAAGTTGTTGAAGAAATTCAACACTTTGAAGAATCAAGTACAGAAAACTGTGAAGCAAATTAAGAATATACCAAGTATAGGAACAGGTGCCAATACCTGTGTGACCACTGCAGCAAACGAACTAACAATTCCGTTTACAGGCTTTCCCGCCTTTGTTACAGCCTGCTCTAAATTGAACTAGCATCAATAAAAAAAAATAATAACAGATGTGAAACAATAGAATATTGTCTCATTTATTTATTCTTATCTAATGACGTATTAAGGAAACGCCCTATTACACACTTCTGGAAGAAAAGGGGTGCTCAGATAAGGAAGTTTTTGTCTGTCCACTTGTCACTTATATCAGTCGTTAGGTATACATTATAAATTCATTACTAAGCATGGAGGTTATGGTGAAAATAAAGCAATAAGTCCGTTAAAATCATTTTGCACCCCATATATCCGGCAAATTTCGTGGATTGTATCCAACTCGAATGAAAAGTTGCAGCTATATATATCAAGCGATAATTAAACAGGGCAAGACTGATTCTGCGGCATGGGGTTTGTTAGCCAATTTTGGTACATATACTGATGAAGATCTAGGCCTATTATTTACATTATTTGAATTGAAGAAGGTTTCAAGACATATTTTAGCATAACTCAAGTACAGTTTGTCCGATTTGGTTAAATAAAACATTCGAAAATCAGCAGTTAAATTACCCTCGAGCTACGTCTACATTTGTTTTTTAATTAGCTCAATGGTTTCGAAAATATTCAGAAGTTCTTTTGTAAAAAACAGTTTTTTATGCAAAATTTAAATTTCTTTGTTTTGAAATTCATAAAAAATTAAAAACGTTGGAATTGCTCTTTGTTGATCTTTCTTTATAAACACAGATATGTTACAAATAAAACAAGCCATACTTTATTAAAATCAAGTTTTGGTTTAATTCACAATTTAGTGATAGTTTCTTATTTTGGATGGTTTTTCGTGGCGGCCGTGGCGTAGTGGTGAACCCAGGTTCGAGTCCCATCTGACACGGAAAGTTTTTTCAATTGAACTAATTTTTCTGTTCGGCCGTCACCTCTCTGCAGACAATGGTAAGCCTCAGAGAGTAAAACTGCCATGAACAGGTTCTTGAGAACATAAGCCGTTCGGAGTCGACATAAAACATGCAGATCCAATTCTCGCTCATTTGTATTCAAACATTTCACAACACACACAACACAATTGATCATAAGAAGCTCGGTCAAAGTCCTTTTAAGAGCTGAAATGGACTTTTCTTTTTTTTCTTATTTTGATACAAATATCTAAATGAATATCAATAACACAGAGAATAATAAAATTACATAATTATAAAAAACACGAGTCAAGAAAATAGTTTTGTATGGAATTTTCTTTGGAATTTTTTGTTGGGACAGTCAGTCTCTTGGCAAGTTCCAGAAGTAGTCTGCCATCATATGGAGGAAAGCCTTGATAGCTTTCCTCCATAATCTTGATGACCTGGAGGAATTGTTTCTCGCGTTCTTCACTTCAATTGCCAAGATTGTCAGGAAATTCATCCAAATGACTGTGCTAATAATGCACTTTGACACTTATAGTAGTAGCTTCTAGTTTTTGAAAACTCTGCGGCATTTTGCTTACAATTAGTAGAGTTTTTTTAGGCATAGTTTTCAGCTTCATTATTTCTTATCCATGCTTCCAGTTCCACCTGAGTCATATGATTTGAGTAATCATCGTCGCTTATAAGAGTCCAAAATACCTGCTCTTAACTTTTCTTTATTAAGACCAGGAAATGATTGAGAAATATATTAAAGCCAATCCTATCTATAGCTTTTACAGACAGTTTTATAAGCTGCATCTTGGATGCTGTTGCTATTCAATGTTTTTGTTTTTTCTTATGAATTTTAAAAGAACAAGAAAAATTTTAAATTTGCTTAAAAACATGTTTTTTTTTTAAGAACTTTCTGAACATTTTCGACGTAACTTCAAGATATTTTCTAATTAACTCAACTACAAGCTACTCCTACAGAATATAGTCATAAAATCTGAAGTCTACTGTACTCACCTACAGAAATTTAAGGATGCCATCAAATAGAAACGTCCTGAGCTGGTCAATCGGGATGTGGTGGTTTTTCACAATGATAACGCCAGGACTCATACGAGTTTGGTGACTACCTAAAAATGCTCGAGTTGGGATGTTTTGCCCCATCCACTCTAAAGTCTAGATATTGCGCTCTCGAATTACCATATGTTTTGCCCCTTGCAAAACTCGCTAAATAGTAAAACCTTTGATAATGAGTGCCTTATCAACAAACAGCACTTTGTGAAGTTTTTCGCAGAAAAAAGTTGAGATTTCTACTTGAGCAGAATAGTAAAGCTATTACAGAGATGGAAAAAGGTGATCAAACAAAACGGCGCACTGTGGCTCAAGAAATAAGTCCATTGGCCAAAATAGCCATTTTTTGTAGTAACCGATTTATAAAATTTTTGCGCAATTTGGTAGTAAATATATCCAAAGTTAGGTGCCAAAAATTTAGGTCAAAATATCTAAAATTGTAGGCGAGGTATGCGGTTAAACACAACTTTTTTTGCTAATTTCAGAAAAAGGAGAGTTTTTATTTTTTCATCGAAAATCAATGAAAATCGCTCGCAAACTATATTCAATAGAGGGTTGCATTTTTTTTTTTTTTTTTGTTTGTTAGGTTGGTTGGACTATTATCGTTAAATTATTGTATAAGGATGTAGCTGTACTATTTATGTTTTGGGTGTTACGAAATGATTTTAAAATGTTTTTTATATAAATTTTAAATTTAGTGGAATAGAACTTTTAAGGCTCAAAACGGATCAAAAAAATGAAAGCATTCAGATAAAGGCAAAAGTCTCCTCTTTCATCCCATATACACTTTTATACCCTCACGATCCCCTCGTAGAAGCTTTTTTTTTCGTTTTACTGAAACTACTCACACAAATATTCTAATGACGCTTATTTAAATGTATCCCTATAAGTATGCAATGATGTATTCTACTTAAACTTAAAGTATTTTATTGCATGCAATTTAAAGGATTTTTCGGTTTTATTTACCCTTTTTATTCCAACTCTATAAGACAGGTGCATATACAAAATATGTGTACAGGTTCTGGTAATTAAAAGTGCCTAGATTTTTTTTTAATTAACCCATACAGGTACAGGTACTGATACTTGATATAAGGCTTAAAAAATCACTACGTTATGGAAAGGCTTATAAGGAAGTGATATTCGGATACAATCTCAGTTGCTATAATATCTCAGCCATTGCAGTTGGAAATAAATAAATTGATTCAAAAATCATGAAGAAGTTCAGTTATAAAGAATTGGCTGAGGAGTATTTAAGAAACAAAAACCAGGAAGATGTTCTTAGCTACGTTCAAAAAAAAAAAAACTTCGAAATACCATTGGACTTAGAAGACAAATTATCTGTTTTCATCAAAAATTTAAAAAAGCGCTACAGCCAGTATAACTAAACGAAAGAAAGATTTTATAAACATGACGAAAAGTGGCTGGAATGTGAGATTACTGTGCAGCGAGCTTCAACAACGACTGACATATCAGCGCAGGAAGACCAAAAAAAGAACTTGACAACTGCAGCGACAGATCTAAGAGGCGGAAGCTAACGGATATCACTGATGAAATCGGCAGTCAAAATGTTCAAGAAACTTCCCTTCACTAATTAGGCCACGCTTTGACTGAAACAAAGGGTTCATCCAGCTGCAGCATATGCCAAACAACATCAAGCCAATTAAACCAAGTCCCAGACAAATCAATAGATAATACTGATGCATATGAATTCAGATTATCACCACTACATGCAAGAGTACGACTTATGGATCACATACTGAAAATCAGTTACGATTTGGAATTTGGACCTACAGGATCAGTAAGAAACAACGACACCAACAAGGAGTTACGAAGTTATAGATCAGCCAAAACAAGGTTCAAGCAATACAAATGATGGAAACACAGCAAGAGATTCTCCTCAGATCCGGAAGGGCATCTTCAAATTGCGAACAAATTGACGCGAAAAAATTTGGTGATTATGCTAAAGAAACTGTAAAAATGTATACAACGAAATACCCATGGAGAAATATGTCTGCAACAGTTCGCAAAATCCTTTATCATGGAGAAGATATCATTAAACATCATTTAGTACCACTTGGAGATCTTAAGGAGGAAGCTCAGGAAAAAATGAAGAAGGATTACAAATTTTGTAGAGAACACAACACCAGAAAAATGTCACGCAATTGCACAAATGAAGATCTTTTTAAAATATTATTGGCAACGTCAGATCCACTCATCTCTAGCATGCGACATCAAGGAAAGTTGAACACCTGAACTTAGAAAACGTAGCGAAAGAGCTAGTACAGGATGAAAATAGTTCAGAACTGGGAACGGAATATTTGCAATCAATATTCCAAACAATTAAGTAATATTTAAAATATGATTTTTCTTGATTTAGTAAGATATATATTATTATATCTTTTAATATTTATTATATATATAATACTAAAATATTAAAAAAAAAATAAGAAACGAAAAAATGTCCCAATGTAAAAAATCATATTAATAATTAATAATAAAATGTTTTATTTATCATAAAATGACTTTTTTTTAATAAAAGAAAAGATTAAAAAATAAGAAAAGCATAGTTATGCTTCAGAGTTCAAAGTTTCAAAAGTTCAACTTTCGATTCGACAATCGATTTTAACAAAATTTTAAGCACAAAAAATTAAAAGGATTATTTGTCAGTTAAAAAATTATTTAAACATCTCAATCGGTTTAAAAGTTATAGAATATTGGCCAATGAAAACCTATTCTGAGCCACTGTGCGCCGAATATTTAATTGATTAATGTTGATTTGATTTAAAAACTGCTAATAAAAACTGTACTGACTTTTTGAACAACCCAATATGAACATCATGATTTTAGGAATTACTTTATTAAAAATAAAAAATAGATATTTTATTACACTTTACACGTCAGTCGATGCAGCGCGTCCAGATATTTGCTTTCTTTTTTAACACGTGCAAAAAGTAGTCCTTAGGAAGCTCTCCCAGGTAGAAATCGATGGGGAATCGAATACGGTAGCTGAAGAAACAGTTAAAACGAATAATGAATAAGCAGGCGCATTGTCGTGATGATAGTTTTTTTATGATTTTGATTTCCAAACGACCCAATAATTATGAATTATATGGGCTAGTTATGCTTTTAAATTTTTCAAAATAATTGATGAATTTTATGCGCATACCAAATTATGGAAACCCTTACCTTTTCAGTTCATTGTTGCGTTTCTGGACGATTCGGAGCACTTTCATTGAGAGCAACACATTGTTTTGACTGTTGAATGGATCAATGTTTCATCCATGGCTATGAAAAACTCTGTTGGATTTCGCGTAAACATTGCCAAATTCAGCTGGGAAGTAGTAACTCGAATTACTGTGAGAAAACGCAGCACCCATCGCGTACAGATCTTGAACAGATATTGAACACACTGCCATACAACATCTTTGTGGTCTCAGCTCAATTAATTTCATTTTTGGTCGTTCAACAGAATAGCATGAATCTTTTTGACATTTTGTGGTCTACTGACGTCTTTTGAGTGCCCAGATCGTTCGACACTATCAGTACTTCATAGTTCAGATAATACTGCTCTAACTTGGCTTTGGTCTCGGTTATCGTTTTCTTGCTTAAATAATAGTGTTTAACCAGAGTACGAAACTCATATTTATCCATTTTAAAAAAAAAACTCGAAGGTTGGTTGTTCTCACTGCTGTAACTTGTAAATGGCTGAATCTTTAACAGACGTCTAATGAATGATGAAGTTTGTTATGATTGGTTCTCTTTGAATTATTCCAAAAACAAATAAAATAAATATTTTTCGACCCATTTTATGGGTCAAATTTTAATTAACTGCACACAACAAAATATTGATATTAAAAGAGTTTTTATTGGAAAAAATATAGAAAAAATAAAAAAACACGACTTGTTTGCTAAGACATCAAAGTGATGGTACTATTCTGATTGGCGCAATTCTTAATACAATCATTGAAAGTGCCATAAGTGGTTGTAAGATCTAGGGTAGCATTTTTCATACATTCAGCAGTTAAGGATGCATCTTCGGGCAAAGCCAGGATCAACTTCATTGCAACTACAATTTGATGTTCCAGGTTATCAAATTGTTTTAATAGCTTCCAGTAGCAACTCCATGCAGTAAACAGCTCTTCAGGCTCCTGATTATCTTCTGACTCAACAAGCATGACTTCACTTGGATCAGGATATTTGCAAATTTCTGTGTTAATATGGCAGATGGTCTGAGCTATATCAACGACCTGTTGCAAGGCCAAGACAGCATTCTTAACTTGATCGGTAAATTCAGCACTACAGGAGTGGAGTTTCGCAAGATACCTTTCTGTGGCTCGCTCCATTTGCAAGACGACTCCGATGGAGCAATGAAGATATTTAGCAGTACGCAAAACTTTCTTAAATGTCCAATACATGGGCTTCCAAAAAGTTTGACCCTCAATTTCAACATAGTCAACGGAGAGATCCTTGGCTATCGGGGATATTCTATCAGCCTATTTAAGGAAAATAACAAGTAAAAAGCTTATTAAGAACATACTCGTATAATATATACTAAAATAAATTTTATTACTAGAATAGATCAACCTCATGCAGACATTTAAGTTCGCATGGAATGCACAGAGTGTCTTACATTTATGGACATCAGACAGAGTCCAACAATTAAAGCGAGGACTGCAAACTTCATGTTTACTCTTATTCGTAGATACACAATGAGGTAATACTGAAATTTTTCGGATACAGGTCTATTTATACTAGTCACTTTTACATTTTTTTTTAATTTGTTATTTAAAAAGCTTTAAAGTCTCATTTTTAAAACATTTCACATGTTTTAAATGTTAATCGCTAGAAGTGCCAAGAAAGTGTCAAGTATGTTCTTTGTTTAATATTTACCAATTGCCATCATTTGATTATTGTGTGATCTTGCGTCAGATATAGAATTTTTTTCTATAAATTTTGATTAATGAGTAATTGGCAACATACCATCTTCCATATTTATAAAACCACTAAGCAAAGGCACTTTTTTTTCTGGTACAAAAAACTTCTTAAAAAATTTCTTAATTTTATATATGATTCCTTGTAGCAGATCCCATTGAAACACAAGTGAAGGTCCCAGCCGTAAATTTTCTGAAGCCTACCATTCAGCAGGCTTTCAAGTGATTTTTTGTCTTTTGCAAGCATCGATTGTCATTGATCACTCAAGAATATTAGCAGGTATAAACGTATTTTTGCTCATTAGAGCGAGCTTAAGGACCAGAGAACATCCCAGTAGAACACTTGCTCAGGCATGTAATAGTCAGAGTGGAATCAGGATAGAATTGTTTAACATAATCTTACCTCCATTATTCAGTTCCGATTGCAAGGCTGAAATTAAAATATAATTCAGGCTTTCCTTTTACAGACCTGTATTCAAACCTACAAACAAAAAATCAGTCCTCTTTAACCCATTTTTGTCCAGCGTTGCGTATACGCAACGGTCTGCTTTTCTTAACCTAGAGGTCATACCGTGAGGGAATTTCATGTTCTCAAAAAAGAATATAAAATTTTAAGAATTTATCTAATCGACCTGTTTTCGCTCAAGGCTAAACAATTACGTTTACTTACATTTTCAAGCTTGGGAAATTTGGGAAATTCCCATTTTTTTTATCTTTTATTTTAAGCCTCTAAAAAATCTAAAAAAAATAAAGTAAAATATTATTCATATACGATCGCCTGTTGTGAATTTTTATGAAGTTTGACTGACAAACGTGGCTCCAGTGGGTTGACACAACGCTGGTCTCTAACGAAATACGTTTTTGTATATTTTTTGTTGTTTTGTGGAAATTCATGTGATCAAGGTGGCAACACGATTTCTACATTTTTTTTTTATTTTTAAATTTTTTTTTTCTATGTAGATCAAACTAAATATTTTTTGGAAATTTCATTATTCTACCTCAACGGGAACATGGGTCAATCCATAATGGGATAATTTCAGGACTGATTTCATATCAGAATTTGAAAAACACATTGATATTCAGACCAGAAAACATAGATGAACATTTTAAAAAAATAATACCAAATTTCAAGTCTGAAGAGGCAGACACTTGTATGAAACAATCAAGGCTGTTTTCAAACAAAACTCAGGCCTCTGTCAGGCCTGAATTCTTGCCTGATCAGGCATGACATTTTCTGCTGGGGTTTTAAATAGTTCGAAATTGAGGCCTAAAAGAGTATACTTATAAGGAAATGTCCCCAGGTGTCACTCGCCGATTTAAATGATTTTCGGATATGTGGCACATATTAGATATCAAACGAAAGGTATTTAAAAGGCACACATGATAGCATCTTATTTTTATTAGAAATAAATTTTGTTGTTATTTTATTGTTGAAATTTTCAACAGTATTTAGTCGATATCATGAGCAGCCCGTACTCAAGTTTAATAATTATGATTAATTTATGGTAATTTTAAAAGTTACCTTGTTTTTTGTTTTATTTTTTTTAATTTTTAGCTTTTTACATTAAAATTTTCTTTATAAAAAAATGCACTAATTTTCTTAAAAATAAAATTTTTGTTATAATAAAGACCACATTATGTGCATCAAAAATTTTGATTTTTCTCGAACTTTCCATATGTGTAGATGTTTGATCCGAAAAATTGTTATTTAACAGAGCTTCCATACAAACTGTATGCTTCTTCTTGTTTTTCCGAAGGAATGACAAAAAGCATACGAAATTTAAAGATATGGTTTTCGATGCAAATATCTGTGCTTTTTTAATATATTTCAATCAATTTTTTTTTTTTGTTGAAAAGTTCAAAAAAATACTTTAATAAAAATTATAGCAGCTATACCGTTTGGTATGCATTTATATTTCTGATATTCTTTTCAAAAAAGATCTAAAATATTGAATGTTTTCTCAAAAAGTTACATAAAAGTAGTTTTTGTTGTAAAAATAATTTAAATTAAAAATTGCATTTTAGACTCCTTTCACTTGGCGAAATATTTATTAGCAAAAATTGTTTCAGCTTTACACAAAAATCAACTATCTGTTTCTGTCATACAAAAATAATGGTACTTTTTTGCTGAAATTAAAGCTCTATGCCGCATCAAAAATACTATATAATTTTTGTTTTGAGGAAATAATTGTACTAGACATTATTATAATATGTGTAAGTAATATATTTTAAAATTTAAAAAGTCCGTCCAATCCTTCTAGGCATATAAGAGATGCCTTTATTCACCCCTTTTACCTTTTACAAGCATACATCTCAAATTCCAAGGTAATCGATCTAGAGGAGGTGGCGGGGGGTGGCGGCCGTAACGCAGTGGGTAGAGTGTGTGGCCCGTACGCCAGAAAACCCTGGTTCAATTCCCACCTGAAAGTTTTTTAATTGAATTTATAATTCTGTTCAACCGTCACCCCTCTGCAGACAATGGCAAACCTCAGAGGGTAAAAACTGCCAAATAAAAGCTTCTTGAGAACATAAAGCCGTTCGGAGTTGGCATAAAACTTGTAGGTCCAGTTCTCAATCATTTGTGTTCAAACATTCCACAACACGCACAACACAATTGATCATAAGAAGCTCGATCAAAGTTATTTCAAGGGCTGTAAGGGTCATATTATTAATATAATCGATCTAGAGAAGGAGACGCGCGCCAGAGCTGACACGCACACTTCCTTTTTTTATATTATTGTTTGGCAATTTTTTGAAAATGAATGTCTATCGTAGGTATTCATCTCAATAATACCATATGGTCAGATTTTCCCAATTTTTTTTTAAAATATAATAACTTTTTCTATAATAATAGAAAATTGCTAAGCTAGAAACCCAAAAGCATCCTTGTTTATGATTAATAATATATATTAAAGGTCTGCAGAGAACCATCCATTCTACTTGTACAAACAGATAAAACAAGTAAGAATTCGATATTATTGATACAAATACAACAACGAGTAGAGCTTAACTTATGCTTACATGTTTTGGATTGAGAAAAGAGCGTATTATCACTTGCTCTGGCTCTCATTGTAGTGTAAACTTTTTTTCTCTTTATCGGCTCCACTAAGCAGAGTAACTGTTTTAACTCTTTTTTAAATGGATATATCCATTCAAAATGGATATTCCAGATAGTTTTTTTTGTGTTAATCTCGTGCTCTTACTTTTTCTATGCTACTAAAAAAAGTAATGCTATAATGGATATGGTTTCTGTGAATTATAGGTATAGGTAAGAATATAAGGTAATTGTGCCTCATTTATTAATTTTTAATTCACTAATTTATATAATCATTAAGTTGTCGACAAAAATGCATTTTTTATGTTTATTTTTTTTATGATATAAATTTAAAACTCGAATGCATTGCACTTATGTAAAGTGTTTCCTTTATTGTTTTATTGAAATAATTCGTTCTTTATTCTTTATGTTTTTGACGTCACATATCCAGATGTTCCGGTGTAAACTACCAAATTTCAACTATGAGTGCAAATTTCTCAGAATTTCGCGATTAAATGACTTTTTTTTGAGACCACTTTTGTAATTTATTTAATTCCCTTTTCATTGGCACCAAAAACATAAACATATCTTTCAAAATAAAAAAGTTGGCTGTACAAAAAAGAATATACCTGTTAGAAAATAATGGTATATAATGACATTACAATTACTTATGCAATAGATAATATCGTTATTTTCTAATAACTATAATTTTTTATAACTTTTTTGTTTTTTAAGATACATTTATGTTATTGATGTCATTGAAAAGAAAATTGAATAAATTACACAGTTGATTATAAAAAAAAATTCATTTATTACGCGAAGTTCTGAGAAATTTGAGTTCGAAGTTAAAATTTGGTAGTTTCAACCGATTGATTTCATCTTTGAACAAGCACAGCTTGGTAACGGTTATGTCGGTGCTGTTTGTTGATATACCGTTGAAAAGGTATTTATTGCCTTTGTAATGAGCTATCATACAAAGTTTACCGTAACTTAGTTTTTGTGCTAGGAACAATAACGTGAATCAAAGTCGTGAAATATTAATTAACCCTGTAGCTCCTAAGAATGGGAAAATAGACCCTCTCCTCCCATCCCATACGATTTTTTTGAGTGCAACTATTTACCTCCGTAAATAGTTGCACTCAATTGCGGGACACCCTGTTTATTGAATCGAATATAACTAAGACGTTCAATATTGATGTATTTCATTTAAAAAAAAATTAAATTAATTAACCCATGAACAAAAGATTAATTATAAAATTCAATATTTCACTGAATTGTAAACAAATTAAAGCTGAAATTTATTATGTAAAAATAAGTGATCCTTTTTCTATCCAAATAATAGAGCATTTATAAAATGCGAAGTAGTCGAAGAATGCAATAGAGGCGAAATATGATACTATACCACATTACGCGCCTATACTTCAATAGTCCAACTATTTCTTTTCTTGAGAGAGTACTAATTTTTTTGAAGCGAAGCTTTTTACACCACGTTCTGTGATTTGCTTGAGTGAAATCTCAAAACCAAAACTGTTTTTCGACAGATTTTTTCTGAGAATTTATGTATCTTTTTTGCTTGCGTTCATTATAACAAGAAAATGTTATATTAAAAATACTAAAAATATTTCTTGATCCTCCCCCTGTGGGAATCGAACCCGTACCCCATCATTAAGTAATTCAACACACTACCAACTGATCCAAACACATTTGTGACGCAGACTCAGTGATTCAATATTAAGTAGAACTACATCTACTTGCCACAAGATGTCACAAGCATCGGTGTGTTCGAGTTGTGAATGCGTTTGTGGTGTTTTTGGTACAAGAAAATATTAACAATGCCCACCAGTGCGTTGACAAGTGCGTTTTTTAAATGTCAAAAAAATAGATGATATCAATTAATATGGAATTAACTAACGCATTCATGACATCGGCAAGTTTTCTAAAATGTTTGTTAAATTTTGTTTCGTGCGAGTTCTTTAATGTATATTTTAATTTATTTTGTGTTATTATAAATTTTTGAATTTAAAAAGTTATCAAATCTACGAATCGAAAAAGCTACGCTTCACTCGTGTGTCCAACGACGCACCTGTGTTTTTTTTTATTTTGTTTGTGTATTTTTTTTTAATTTTCGGTAATTTTTTTAGATGAGATTGGTAGCTAATATTTTTTTTTGAGTGGCAATCCTGATCATATATGTGTTTCGGCTCTCGAATGAAGCCGTCGAGTCTCACCCCGCGTGGGACTATGTGAACATCACTGCTTTAAAATTTAATCCATTTCTTGCCAAAGGCTGCGTTTTCGCACCCAAAAGTTTGGATATTTTTTAATATGCAATAAATGTAAGTCTTATTTGATGTTAATGCATAAAAACAATGTTTGATATTTCAGCTTTCGTATTGCGAGTTCGAGATTAGCATTCCCCCTGCAATACTCTCTCCCCCTACCAGATAAAAATATTCAATTTTTGACCAACTTTTAAAAAAATTAAAATAAATACTTAACGGAGGAAAAATTTTTTACAATTACCTTAATGTGATGAAAATAAATCAAAATATAATAAATGATTTACTTTATAACTGTAAGGAAATGCAATTGTTATATATATACATTACCTTATGTTGGGTGCGAAAACGGAGCCGTGGCGCTTAGCCTGATTTTTCAATCATAGTTTTTCGTTGAAAATAGTGCAATGTGCCTCTGCGTTATTAATGTTTTATCGCTCGGCATAACATACGAACTAATTTGTTGTTTTTTTTTTTTTAAATAAACGTATGACTATAACGAAAATGTTGTTTTTTCATATAATTTGTCCCTGCTGCCCTAGGTGAATGGAAATGCGAAAAAATTTTTTGATCATTTGAAACCCGTTTTTGGGAACCTAGAACCTAGCCATAATAAGTTTCGCCGGGAAAAAATTTTTTTTTGTTTTGGCCAGAAATGGGTTAAATATGAATATGAATATGAATGGGCCAGAAACATTTGCTATTCAAAGGGTTAAAACGGCTACTTTAAACGGCTTTACGACTCTTTGCTATACGCTCCCTGTATTCCATTATAGATCGCACCTAATCAAGCACCTATTGACGTTTACATAGTAATCAGATATTTTCAATCATACTTACTAAAACAAATATGCCCATGCAGTTGCCCGATTGGCCCGCGTGTCCCGGGTGGCCTTTTATAAAAATTTTATTTTCTATCTTAATTTTTTCAAAACAACAACACAAACCACACTCATTAGGGCCCCCCAAACGATACTACATGTCGGATTGACCTGTCATGTCATAGCACATGTAGCATCGTTTGTGTGCAAAAAATCAAGTCGGATGGACACGTTCGATGAAAGACAAAAATTTTTGACTTTTCTGTCGGTCCATCCAACATGTAGTATCGTTCGTGTGCGTGTCCATCCAAATTGGTGCATTTTCTCATTCGATTAAAATTGTTGAAATTGTGATATGTTGAAATTTGTCCATCCACATGTAGTTTCGTTTTGGAGGCCCTATTCACTGTTCAGCACATTTTCCAGCGTGCCTTACAATAACAAATTCATGCAAAAACAATATAAGAAACGCACACTCTACTATGTCGATGCTTAAGCTGATTGTCCGCAGAGTTGCCAGATTTGTTTGTTTTTTTGAGAAACGCGCGATATTTTAAAAAAATACCGCAAAATCGTTCAATAAAAAAAAGCCGGAGGGTAGTTTCCTCTCCCCTGAGCATTTTTTTTTTTTGGAAATGTTAAAATAAAAACTTTTCAGTGTATTAATTTTAAATTTTTTGCAAGAAGAAAACTTTGTTGTTGTGTCCCTGTTACAGACGCCAGGTGTTTGGTTTTTGTTAACATTTTGTTTTTGCTATATTGTTCTTGTTTTTAGAACACCGTGCGCATGCTCCGACAGAGGACAAGGACGATGAGATCTAAGATGCTTTCTATGAGCGCCTTGAACACGCTTAAGGTGGGCAAAGAAAACATCTTGGGTCCAACAGTCGGAAAGTTCAGCGGATAACGGAATGAGGCTGATTGACTTCGCCGCAGCACGAAACATGGTCATAAGTTGTCCCCTGACCAAAAAACGCGCAGCCAAATTGATAACGTTTTGATTGACGGAAGACACTCTTCCTGTGTATTAGATGTACGCGCGATCCGTGATGCTAACATTGACTCGGATCATTATCTTGTCGCAGCTAAGATCCATACAAGTCTGTGCGCTGCAAAGAATGCGCGCAATCCTACACACAGAAAGCTAGACGTCGACAAGCTGCAGTCAAAATGGACAGCCAAAGCCTTCGCCACTCGACTCTCACTCCTGCTACAAGAAAGCACTTCTCCGATCGACGATATATGCGCGCAGTGGGCACACATCTCCCACTCTATGAGTGCGACTGCCGAAGAGGATATTGGCTACCACCGTCCCCGCCGTAACCAGTGGCACGACCAAGAGTGTCGTGACGCCACTGCAGAGAAAAACGCCGCCATCAAAGCCACCGTGCAGTCGGTTGTAACGCGTGGTGCTAAGGAGCGATACAGAAGAAGAGAAGGGATAAGAAATGTATTTTCAGGCGGAAAAAAAGAGAGGCAGAAAAGCGCGACTGCGAGAAGAATGAGATATATGGTGACAGGAATGAGGCCCTAATATTTTTCGAAAAGATAAGACGCCTGGCCGATGGCTCTAAGACCAAGGCCTCTTTCTGCAAGGATGAAAACGAAAATCTAGTGACAGATATCCAGAGTACACTGACGTTATGGAGGGAACACTTCTCTACTCGTCTGAATCACGATAATGACAACAATCCCACCAATAGAGATGATATCCTGGAAACCCCAATTATGGATGAGAGCGTTGAAATTCCGCTGCCCGACTATAATGAAGTCTTGACAGCAATAATACGGCTTAAGAACAACAAAGCCGCGGGAGCCGATGGTATACCCGCTGAGCTGTTTAAGAACGGAGGCGAAGCTTTGTTTAAGTGTATTCGCGAGCTTCTATGCAGAATATGGTCTGAAGAATGCATTCCAAACGATTGGAACCTCAGTGTACTCTGCCCAATCTACAAGAAAGGCGATCCCACTATTTGCTCCAACTACCGTGGATAAAAGTCCTAAATATCGTCGATAAGGTAATATGTGAAAGGCTGAAGCCCATCGTAAACCAACAGATTGGGCCTTATCAGTGTGGCTTCAGACTTGGAAAATCTAACTAAAAGACTTAATCTAGTCTAAAAGACTATAGAGAAGCAAATCGACACCCACCATCTTTTTGTCGACTACAAAGCCGCTTTCGACAGTCCAATAAGGAATCATCACCATGTCTCCACCTTGTCTGAATTGGGTATACCTGCAAAATTAATCCGTTTATGCAGGATGACACTGAGCAACACCAGCAGCGCAGTTAAAATCGGGAAGAACCTCTTCCCCCATTTGATACCAAACGAGGTTTCAGAAAAGGTGATTCCTTATCGTTCGACTTTTTTAACCTTATCATGGAGAAGGTCATTCGAGCTGCTGATTTGAGACAAAGCGGCACAATATTCTATAATCATCGGCTGCTAGCGTATACTGATGATATTGATATCATTGACCATAACACACTCGAAGTCAGTGCAGTACAGGGTTGTCCATATTCGAAGCACCCATTTCAAAAAATCGATTGTAGTGCGGCTTGTATGTGGTGGCGCGCCGTCTTGTTGAAACCAGTAGTGCCTGATACGCTTTCGACGAACGATTGGCATGAAAAATTTGTTTATCATATCGCGATAACGCTCCTGAATGACAGTAACTCTGTGGCCATTATCATCTTCGAAAAAGAACGGCCCAATGAGCATTTTAGCACAAACGCCGCACCAAACAGTGACTTTTGCATCGTGAAGAGGTACCTCTTGAATCTCTTGTGGATTTTCAGTTTCATACAAACGATAAATTGTTTTCTTGGAAGGCGCACTTTTCACTTTATTTATTTTTTTGAAAGCACGTTGAGTTTTCACTATTGACTTGTTTTGTTGAATGTAAATTTCAACAATTTTAGAGCGTTCGCGTGGCGTGTACTGTTCCATTGTAAATATTTGCTTGGAATGACGCTTCAAACGCGGTATGTCATTAGTCGATTTGGCATCACTGCGGAAAGTTACAGTGTTGCCAGATGGACGCTTCGAATATTGACAACCCTGTATTCTCCAAATACGAAAAAGAGACGAGTCGCATGGGTCTTGTAGTTAACGCAGATAAGACGAAATATCTGGTGCCAACAAAGAAACAGTCCCAGCGTATTGGCACCCACGTCACTGTTGACAACACCTCGTTACAGGTTGTGAAGGACTTCGTCTACCTCGGATCCAGCATTAACTCCACCAACGATATCAGTAGAGAGATAAAACGAAGGATAACTCTCGCCAACAAGTGCTACTTTGGACTCAGTAGGCAATTAAGAAGCAGAGCCCTCTCTCGACGAACAAAATCATACCCGTCCAGTTATATGCAGCACAAACCTGGACCTTGAGCAGCTCTGATGAAAAGACTTTGGGAGCGTTCGAGAGAAAGATCTTTCGTAAAATCTACGGGCCAATCTGCGTCAATGGCGAGTACCGAATACGATGGAACGATGAGCCGTATAAGCTATTCGCCGACATCGACATAGTAAAACGCATAAAAATCGAGCGGCTTCGCTTGCTAGGTCATGTTGAGCGGATGGAAGACGATGCTCCAGCGAAGAAAATACTCGAGTAGAGGACGACCGCATCTCCGTTGGAAGGACCAAGTAGAGGACAACCTGACGAAACTTGAAGCTTCCAACTGGCGCCAGCAAGTTAAGTAAGTAAGTAAGTAATTTGCTTCATACAAAATAGCGGCCCATAACTATAGGAAATATGATAAATTAACGGTTTAATTTAAACGTAAGCATAAAAATGAGAATACTTAATACGTGTTCGTGTTATATTAGTTATTTTGTGATAAAATTCCGCGTGGTACGTATTTAAATTAGGTGGAGCAAGGCAAGAATCTTGCTTTAAAGGATAAAGGCCTAACCATTCAAGCAATTGCAAAAATAGTTAAACGAAGCTTCCAGGTATTTAAAGTTTTTTAGCTGACACACAAAATTTCGGGGAAAAAAGCGCGGTGGTCCTAAAAAGAAGCTAACGAAGCGCGAGGAGCAACTTATTCTACGAAAAACGAGCCTCCAATCAATTAAGGGCGTTTGTGGACAATAAGGTTTTAAAAAAACACAGTAAAACGGTTGATTAGCACCTCCAAGCATCTAATCCTTCAAAAACTAAAGCAAGCTCCCCGTTTATCTCTAAACCATAAACATCGTCGACTCAGCTTCGCCAGAAATAACATGAATACTGACTGGTCTCAAGTAAGTTTTATTTTTTTTTTTTTACAAAAACAGTGTGTAGTTATCATGTATTAATTTAAAGGTCATTTTCTTGACGAAAACAAGTGGAATTTAGATAGTCCTGATGGTTTCCATCATTATTGGAGAGACCTAAGAAAGGAGCCAAAATATTTTTCGAAAAGAAACTTCGGTGGTGGCTCCGTGATGGTTTAGGGTGCTTTTTGCATTGATGGTACTCTCGAACTGCAACTGGTATCATCAAAAATCAAAAGTGCAGATTATGTTAATGAACTCCAATGCAATATGGTTCCATTTTTGAGAGAACACCAATAAAAGGAATGGACTTTTCAGTAGGGCAATGCTTCTATCCATGTCAGCAAGCTAACTCTTGATTGGTTTCGGCTCGAAAAAATAGGTTATCTCGATTGACCATCCTGCTCCCCCGGCCTGAGCCCCATTGAAAACTTCTGGAGCAACCTAACCAGACGCGTATACGCTAACAATAAACAATACGATACCGTTAACGAGCTAAAAGCTTCCATTTTAAGAGAATGGGACAGCTTAGATCAAGAATTGCTCAAAAATCTGGTCAATTCAATGCTCGATCGCATCTTCCAATGTATAAATGTAAATGGAGCTTTTATTAAATAATAAAAAAATCGAAAACCGCTTTGATATATTAGTTATCTCATGTTTTTAATTTTTTATTTCAATTTCCTATAGTTATGGGCCGCTAAATTTTTTTGCGGGGTATAAGGTGTTCTAAGAACAGCAACAATTAAGCAAAACCAAAAATTAAACCTAAATTTACACCTGTTATAACATCTTTAACAGGAACACACAAACAACATTTTTTGTTTGTAAGAAGTTTTAAATAAGTATACTGAAAACTTTTTGTTTTAAAATTTAAAAAGAAAAATGCTATTTCCTATTGTCATTAGCCGTACCTTATTATGCTATATTAAGAAATTGAAAACATTTTTTCTTATAATTAAAAAGCATAGAATTTAATAATATTTATTAAAGCTTGATTGATTGATTACAAACTTACGGCTAACACATTTCTTATTTATTTATCAGTCAAATAAAAACAAATAATTTTTCAACCCCTGAACAAAATCCTGGCTACGCCCATGTATATTTCAAAAATTTTTTCGCCTGCTACTGTTTTAATTTTGTACGCTGATTTCAAAAATTGTTCGCTTTTTCTTTTTCTCACTTCTTTTTTAAGAATGTTGCCCCATGGAAATGTCAACAAAGATTCATATTCGATTTCTGCTGCACGCAATTCTTCAAGAGATATGTAATATAGAGGAAGTTCTCGGAATGGAATTCTTAAATGACTTTTCAGGACATAAAATAGATGCTTCCTTAAACATTTCTAAGTAACTAGGTAATTGTTTTAACATTTGCTTGATTAAAACTACAACAAATTTCTGACAGTTTCTGAACAATATCCTAAGATGCTTATCAAAAAGTGTTTCAATCATTAATATTGCCAAAAATGGTTTTTTTAAATAACTTAAATTCAAAAATTCAAAAAACAACATTAAATAAAGTAAAAAAAACACACGTTAATATTTACACCAGTATATTTTATTTCATATTATATTATTTTATTGATTTTATTATATGTTACAGTCATTATTATTTCAACGCACTTGTGGCCAATTGTTAATATTTCCTTCGCACTATGCAAAAACAAAACAAAAGCATGTTCCAACAACAGCACAAACTCATTCACATCAAAAAAAAAAGTTAGTCTCCCACCGTGGGAATCGATCCCATGACCCATCCACCGATCTAAACAACTTAACTAAATTTTCACGCAGCTATGTTTTATATATTACGTATATTTTATAACTGCAGCTATGTTAACAAATGTTAACAGATGACGTAAAAAAATTGAGGATGATGACCAGTGTTGTCACTTGCATACCTTACATAGTGGTAGGTTGAGTCTAAAATGAGTGCTGAGTTTTAAAAAAGTTGGAATATATTTTTCTTCTTAAAGGAATATTCCTGGTTGGCAAAAATGTTTGCATATTTTTATAGCTTGGATATTTGAGAATATCGTCCTAAAAGGGTTTTTTGAAATTCGAAATACTTTAGAAGATATGGTCTTTTTTGTCCAGCAATGTTTTCGCCATAATGCGATTTGCTTAATTTGGCTACTTTTTTAATGCAACGGTTTGAAGCAACCACCGAATTTCATTCAACGCGTTCTTTAGTAGGTAATAACTTGTTTGTATACGCATTTTAAAAATAAATGAATACACATTTTAGAGCTTAGGTATTCCAATGTTGGCAGCGTTTAGTTCACTTTGAATTGGGTTATAAACCGGACGCGCGCGCGCATACAGTTTTGATAAAAATTTTTGTTTGTGCTAAAGAGAATGGATAGAAAAAGTAATAGAAATAAAAATAAAAGAAACACTGGTAGCAATCGAAAAACTCGTCCCTTGAAACGCCAGTTACGTGGTAACCAACACGAAAGAGATGAGGACACCGGATTCACAAGTACATCGGCAAAACAATTTTAAAATAATGAAATCGAAGACATAAGCATTGACAATATATGTGCTAAATGTGCTAAATGTGCTAAATGTGAAGGAAAAATCGATTTTAAAAAAGCATCGCCGTATGGAATTGGCTTCAAAATTGGTGTTCACTGCACTTGCCCGACCACTACATACATTTTTTCATCGTCTTTGGTTGGCAAATCATATTTGATGAACCGGCGCTTGCTTTTTGCCATGAGGCTTTTAGGCATTGGGCCAAAAGGCATTAACACGTTTTGTAGCCTCATGGATATCGGCAGAGTTGTGGGTAACTCGCTATACTACACTGCCCTGGAGAACTTTCATACAGCTGCAAGCACGATCTATGGATACACTCTTTCAAAAGCCGCGAAAAAAGAGAAAGATGCCATGGTCACAGCCGATCCACAGTGCGACCCAACAATGTTTACCGTATCAGGTGATGGCACTTGGAAAAAACGTGGCTTTTCTTCACTATACGGCGCTACAACGTTGATCGGCAAATACAGTAAAAAAATAGTCGACTCGGTTGTAAAATCCAGCATATGCAACAATTGCAAGTATTAGGAGCTAAGAAAGAAGAAGACCCACTGGCATATGGAATTTGGATTGAAGACCACGAAGAGGAATGCCGTGCCAACCATCAAGGAAGCTCTGGGAAGATGGAGGTGGATGCGATAAAGGAAAGGAGTCCAAAAGCATGGCGTAAAATACTGAAAGTATATCGGCGATGGCGACTCAAAAACATTCAAAGCTATTATAGATGACGATCCGTCCGATAGCGACCCAATCGCCGAAAAAAAAAATAATGTATATAGCACGTGCAAAAAAGAATGAGCACCAGACTCCGCGAGGCCAAAAAAGAGAACAGAGGCATTGGCGGCAAGGGTGCAGGCAAACTCACAGATAAAGTCATCTCTGAACTAACAACATACTATGGTCTCGCTATTCGTCGTCATCCAGAGTCGGTTGCTAACATGAAGAATGCTGTTTGGGCAACTTTTTTGCACAAAATCTCGACTGATAAAGCTCCAAAGTACCAAAACTGTCCGACCGGTGCGTCGAGCTGGTGCGCCTGGCAAAAAGCGGTAGCAGAAGGGACAATCAACAGCTTCAATCATACGTATGCACCACTAAATCAGAGAGTCCAGGAAGCAATCAAACTTATTTACGAAGCACTGTCAGCCGATGATTTCTTGAACAGATGCCTTGGCTCCGAAACTCAAAACAGCAACGAATCTTTCAACACAGTGCTGTGGTCATTCGCACCGAAGCATATGCACACCGGCGAACGCACTATTGAGATTGCCAATTATATTGCAACTGTCATATTTAACGAAGGTTTCTTGCCAATACTTCAAATAATGAACCTAATGGGCATCCCGATTGGCACCGTCACATATGATTTCGCCATGACTCGGAACGAAAAACGTTCGAAAAGTTCCGAAGCCAGAGCTTTTCAAACCGCATCAAAAATAGGTAGAACTGCCCGAAGAGCACAAAGAGCCGCTGAGTCCTCATTTTTTGAAGAAGAGAAAGGAGTTCTTTATGGGGCTGGCATTGCAGATTGATATATATAAGTATTTCACAAAAAAAAAAAAAATGTTTTATTGCCTAAAATTTTCTTTGAGTTTTTTCAAAATCACGTTTTTAAACTTTGAAGTCACTTTTCTCCGTTTCTACTGAACCGATTTTGATAAAACTAAGTACAATAGACGCAGAATTGTCGAATTTCTTAAACTGCAAGCTCAAATTTTTCATTTCAATTTTTTTTTTTGATGCAAAAAAATAACTTCAAACTTAAACAAACCACGTTTTTCGAGCTTGCGGCCCAGATTGCGCCCGTAGTACTGAACCGATTTTGATGAGACAAAGTGAAATCGACGCAGAATTGTCACCATTCTGGTCGCTACCTCAATCACAATTTTAAACAATTTTTTATTATATTTTTTCTTATACTAAAATACAAAAAAAAGACCCAAAATCGGTTTTTCATATTTCAATGACCGCCATTTTGTAAAAAATAATCGCAAAATTATGATTGAGGTAGGGACCAGAATTACATTTGTACTGAATTTAACGCCGTTTACTTTTTCCGAAGTCGATTTATCTGGGCCGCAAGCAGCATACCTTTTTTTCGACGCCCAACTTTGAAGGCCGACAACTTTTTGAACAGCTCTCGTACAAAGGAAAAAAAATTTTATGTTCTTAGTACAATTAAAAAAACAGAATTTAAGTAACTCTTTGCGTTTACAAATGAGAAGTTTTTCAAAAAGGGTTCAAAAACAGCCTTCCAACCAGGAATACTCCCTTAATGAAATTCATCAATTTACCTTATAATGAATTTATGTAATAAATATATTTTAAAATTTAAAAAGTATACAATCCTTTTACTTGCATAAGAGATGCACTTATTCACCCCCTTTACCTTTAATATACAATACATCTCAAATTCCAAGGTATTCGATCTAGAGGAGTAAACTCCAGTCGCGCGTCGGAGCTGACACGCACACTTTTTTTTTTAATGCATTGGCCCGCGCTTAAAATTTCTTGGGCTCCACTGTTATAAAGTTATCAATCTGACTTGCGATAAAACAATTATCACATCATCAATAGGTTATTTTTGTCAACAACTTTTTTGGCAGTTCTTTGACAGATCCAGCGATAATCATCCAACGAAATATGTGATAAGCTCAAAAAATAGATACGAGTAAACTCTAAATGTGAATTTTAAAAAAAAAAGGTATAAATAAACCAGTGCTATTCGAAAAAAATGTAGTTCTACCTCAGAGTTATTCTACGACGTAAAGTAAAAATGAAGTTCGCTGTATTTTTTCTAATTGCTGGATTTTGTATGGTAGCCGTAAATGTAAGAAAACTCGTATATAGTCTAAATATAATGATCTGAAAGTGTATTTAAAATAATCTTGTATATATTAAATGGAATTTTTATGCTTTTTACAGGCAGCCACTATAAATAATTTGGAACAAGACCTGTTGAATCAAAATGACATCGAACTTTTTGCCAATGATCTTTCCGCAGAGCCCGTTGAAATTCAGGGTCAGATTATAAATATTTTTAGCAAATTCTTTTGGGTAGTTTGGAAAGCTTTACGTGCCGTTAAGGGTGTCAATTGTGCAATTAAGAATGCGATGCATATAAAGAGAGAAGTTATCCGATATCCTATAAAAGTTTTCGAATGCAAAGTTCCATTTACCGATGCAGTTACTAATGTCATTAAATCAATGAGTGAGGTCGAAGTATTATGTGATAATATCATTAATTTGAACTCAAAAGTTTGCAATCGTGAAACTCCAAATGACAACGGTATCGGGGATTACGAGGAAATTGATGGACAGACTTTTGGGTTCTTTTCTTGCACTTTTAAGCTAATAAAAGCTTTTGACGCCCTGGAACATCAGCTAGTTGCAACCGCGAAAGTTATGAATACTTTACCCGATGCTGCATTCAAAGTCGGTGGATGTATGGGCGATGAAACTAAGAATCTATTAACAACTTTCACCGATTTTCCAGCTAATGTTACAATATGCTCCAAATTGAACTAATAAAATTAAATATTTTTCAATAAATATTCATTACACAGAAGAGTGTCATCTCTTTGGTGATATAGCAAGAAAAGTATTATATTTTTGTTATTGATGAAATTTTTGGTATTATTAAGGTTAGGAAGATTTATAGGGAAGTTTTTCTAATACTTCCTAGGTCTCTATCATTCGCAGGAGAGAATGTTTAATCATGAGTCAGATGCCCAGCGGCAAATTTGCAGAGTACTCCAATATTTCAAGTATGAAAGCCAGTACACTTGTGTTAAGTTATTCATATATGAATTTGTGCGTGAAGTTGTATATGTGAAAAGGCAGCTCGACTACTTGTTTGCATACTTTGTAATCGAAAAAGTAGCCTGTGCTCCTACAGGCAGTATACTTAAGTTGTGCCATTTATGTATGAATTTGTACATGAAGTCGTATTTGGGTGATTTCTGCTATTTTCCTTTTTATATACTTTTATATACTTAGACATACCTCAAATTATTTCAATATTTTTCAGTGGTTTTTGGTCATGTTGACTTCAGTTGCAAATTGAAGCGCGAATAAGAAGGTTAATCACTTTAAAACGGTTTAAAGTAATTAAAAAATAGCAAAATACAAGGATTTATTTAAAAACAATTTTAAATTATCAAATGAGTATGGCACGCAGATGGTGCAGAGAAAGAAATTTGCACCGATTTATAAAAAAGATTTATGGTAATCAAAAAATATTGGCACTACGCAAGAAACCGACAATACGAAGAAAATATAGCCGATTTGCTTACTATTCCTATACTTTCGAAGCGAGGTTGTAGGAAGCTCGACTACTTTGTAGCACACTTTGTAATTAGAAAATAATCCGGTTTCCCTACAAATCTCACTCTTTTAAAGTGAGGTTGTGGAAGCTTGACTACTTGGCATATTTTGTAATCGAAAATTACAGCCCGTCTGCCTACAAAGCGGCCATTGTCTTCTAAAAGTAAGTTGAAAGTGGATACGAACAAGTGTTCATTACCGCCTACGAGTGTATTGCCTTGCATCGATGAAGTGTTTTGCCCATTTGCCGCTGGATGGTTAGAAAGCAGACCATTTTGGGCAATGCCCTTTTGCCATCTTTCAGGCAGCATCATAATTCCACGTTCATAAAACTTCTGGTTTTATCAGCAAAAAACTGAACCAGGTACGATTTGACATCATCATTATTATTGAATTTTTTACTATTGAAGGAGTTTTGCAAAGATCGAAATAAAAAGTAATCAGATGGTGCAAGGTCAGGACTATATGGTGGATGTGGCAAAAAATCCCAACCAAGCTCCAAAAATTTTTGCCGAGTGACCAAAGATGTGTGTGGCCTTGCATTGTCATGGTGGAATACAACACCTTTTCGATTTGTCAATTCGGGCCTCTATTCTTCAACTGCATCGTTCAATTTTGTTAGTTGTTCAATGTAGACATCTGAATTGATCGTGCGGTTGGGTGGTAAAAGTTCAAAGTAGACAATTTCTTTGTAATCCCACCAAACTGATAACATAACTTTCTTTTGATTAATATCAACTTTTGATGTTGTTTGAGCTGGTCCATCTGGATTGCTCCACGATCTTTTCATTGATTGTGACGATTGTGACAATGACGATTGACATTGTTGTAAGCCCATTTTTCGGCACCAGTTATCAATCGTTTAAAAAATGGATCATTTTCATTTACGTTTCTTTAACAAATCGCAGATGTTAATGCGTTGTGTTAAATGATTTTCTTTAAGTTCATGAGGAACCCATATATCTAGTTTTCGTACATAGCAAAGTTGTTTCAAGCGATTTTTAATGCATGTATGTGATACATGAAGCTTCTCGTGTTGTACTGTGACGATCCGAATCGTTTCGAATCGATGCTTTGATTTGGTCGTCATCAACTTCAACTGGACGACCAGAGCGTTTTTCATCTTTGAGTAAAAAATCACCAGAACAAAATTTGGCAAACCAATTTTGACACTGCCGTTCTTTTAAAGCATCGTCACCATAACAGCACATAACTTTTTGTGAGCTTGCGACGCGTTTTTTCCATTCCGGAAATAAAAAAGCAAAATATGACGAAAATGTTCGTTGTGATTTTCCATTTTTCAACAGACGCCAAACAAAAACTACACCAACTTACTCACTTACTTAGGTGGCCGTAACAACCCGTGTCCGGATTTCGATCGACCTCATCAGCTCTCGCCAGGCGCCTCTGCTTTGCGCGCGCCTTCTCCAATCGGATACACCAAGTGCGGTTAGGGCTTCCTCAGCCTGGTCCATCCATCGGAGGCATGGTCTCAATCGTCGTCGTTGACCAGCGACCCTCGCCTCGAGCACCTTTTTCGCTGGAGCTTCGTCGTCCATACGATGGACATGACCCAGCCAGCGTAGTCGCTGCACAGTTATACGCCGAACTACGTCAATGTCTTCGTAGAGCTCATACAGCTCGTGGTTCATTCGGATGCGATAGTCATCGCCGACTCGAACAGGACCGAAGATTTTGCGAAGAACTTTTCTCTCGAACACCCCCAGAGCGGCTGCGTCAGTTTGCGAAACTACCCATGCCTCAGCGCCATAAAGCAGCACAGGTAGAACGAGCGTCTTGTAGAGTGTTAGTTTTGTCGATCGAGAGAGGGCTCTGGAACTTAGTTGCTTACTGAGCCCGTAGTAGCACCTATTAGCAATTATTGCTCTTCGCTTTATCTCCAGGCTGATTTCGTTGTTAGTATTAATGGCGGTGCCAAGGTATACAAACTCCTTGACTACTTCAAAGTTATAGCTGCCGGATGAAACGTGGGAGTCTAAACGCCGAGCTCCCTTGTTTGTAGACAGCATATACTTTGTTTTACCCTCATTTATCGTCAAACCCACTTTGGCTGATTCCTTTTCGATAGCGGCGAAAGCAGCGGTAACATCTCTCTTGATTCTGCCAACAATATCAATATCATCAGCGTACGCAAGGAGCTGGACACCTTTAAAGAAAATGGTGCCATTACGATGCACACCGGCCTTTCGTATGATCCCCTCCATGATGATGTTGAAGAGATCGCAAGACAGTGGATCGCCTAGCCTGAAACCTCTTTCGGTATTGAAGGTTTCGGAGAGGTCATTTCCTACCTTGACGGAGCTGCGTGTGTTGCTCAACGTCATTCTGCAAAGTCTGATCAACTTTGCAGGTATACCGAACTCAGACATTGTTGCGTATAGGCAATCCCTTCTCGGGCTATCGAACGCAGCTTTAAAATCGACAAAGAGATGGTGTGTGTCAATTTGATTTTCGTGGGTTTTCTCCAGGATTTGTCGTAGCGTGAAAATCAGTACGCTTGAGAGAAGTACCAAGTATTAAATAACAAAATGTGTTTGACATTTCGATTACGTCAGCAAACCTAAAAATTCAACTAAAGCCATCTATGAGTGAAATCCGCAATTACTTAGTTGCCAACCCAATACTTTTCTTTGAAATTCCAAGCCGAAGGCTGGCTTACTTGTTTACTTTTTTTTAACTAGTTTTTGGTTTTGCTGTTGGCTTGGTTTTTGTTTTGCTGCTTTTTGTATGCTATTTGTTTGGGTGGATTTCGTCGATAGTCAGAAATTATATTTTTACGATTTTGTGATTTTGTCTATTTTCAAGCCTGAAGGTATAGAAAAATTGCAATAACTTCTTTATAGCAATACTCATAAAACCCTTATTTTAAACAAGTGAATTAATGCAGTAAACAAAGAAAAAAGCCAACACGAAAGTGTGTTTTTCTATGCTCCTATGCTTGTGGTTCATAAAGACTATTTTCGCCGCATATTGTTAAGCCAACTTTATTAATTCTAAACCATTTCTTCCAAATCAAGGTTGATTAATATAGGTTAAGTCACTTAAGAGAAGCTCGGTCGAACTGTCAGAATAGATGAAAGGAAATCAAGAAAAAAAACTTTGAATCTGTACAATTTTCAGCTAACAGCTACTTTGACAGTTCGAGCAAAAGCGGAAAAAGAGTACTTTTCTCTCAAGTGACAACCTATATTAATTACCCTTGTTCCAAATTAAGTTCTCTACCATCCATTTTGCTTGTGCAACTTTATGCAAAAACTTTAATCGGTGTGATACTGATGAATTACAATCGATCAATATTCAATTTTTGGGTAACAGTTTAAATAACATAATAAATGCGTTAATAACAAAATAACCATTTAAAGAACAAGGGAACATTCAAGCAATATCAGATACGCAATCATATTAAATTAATACCAAATGTTTTTATAGTACGAAATAAAGTGGAGGAGAAAAAGTATTGTATTTAGAAGAAATGTGAAACGCAGATTGGCGTGTCGAGTGAGCTACCAACAATCAAAATTTAAAAGAGTGTAAGAAAAGTTCATTGATTGCCAATCAAACAATCTCGTCTGAGTTGACCACAAGCAAATCGGCTCTACCTTACCCTGCGTCCACACGTGCAAGTAATCACTTGCAAGTAGACAATAAATATTGTATTCGAATAAGTGCGAAATTAGCTGCAAGTAGTTTCAGCAGCTACATGTGCAACTGCAAGTTCATTTAAAAATGCCGTCGAATGCGAAGGTTCTTCTTGCAATTGCAGTATTGCTTGAAATGAAGACGTTAGAAAATCAGCAAAACATGTTACCAGTGTTGCTTCTTGTATTAAATTGCGGAAATTCCGGAAAAATTCCAGAAAAGCATCACTTTAATCCCCCTTTTTGATATTTACTTGCAGCAAGTGCCAAAATTCAATGCCTCTGAAATTTTATTGCAAGTTGCGCTGCAAGTCCGAAAAATTGAGTGTGTTAGTAAACATGTGTAGATGTATTGAGTTTTTCGAACTTGCACTTGCACATGTGGACGCTGGGTTACGCTGCAGCCACACGTGATAGTATTGGCAGGCCAGCAAAGAATATATATTAACTACGAAAATGTTTCGAAATAATCTACAAATCTACGGCCACACGTGAGAGTAAATGTTCATTTGCAAAATGTCGTCAAAGGCAAAGGTTCGACCACTTTATTATTTCGGTTGCTTTTGTTCAGTGATGCTTTATATGCCAACACAGCACGAAACTTAAATGGGATAAAAATGGGGAACTAATTATTTTGTAGAATCTGTTTATCAATATATTCCAAAATGAAATGTAACTTATTCACATGATATTTTATGTGTCAAATAAGGGCAATTAAAAAATTGCATATATTTCACTACAAGACATGAAAGAAAAGTGCATATTTAAAGTTCGAATTTTTTTAGGGAGAAAAAACAACAATGTTTCCTTACTTCCTTACTTCGATTTCGCACTGGCTGTGGTTGTCAAAATTCACTGTCTCAGTAAAAGTTGTTGCCAGTGGACTGCCACTGATGTCAAGGTGTGAGTGTATTAGTGAAAAGTGAGAGTGTATTAAGTTTTTCGAACTGTTAGTGTCTTCGAACTGGCACGAGTGGCTAGGGGGTTATAATTCTGTCATGGTCTGCATAAAAGTGCAAGAATACCATCACGACGAACGTACTCGTACACAGAACCTACGAGTAGCCTGAGTCGAACTGAAATATTTAGGCTATTGGCAGAGTTTTACGTCATTCAAATTGAATGAAGAATATCGCGTTTTTTGTTCTCTCTTAGGCACTGTGTACACGTCATTCAAATTGAAGGATTATGAAGGATTATTTGTTGTTGTTTTCCTAGCGAAAAAAAGATGAACTCTGCGAGAGCAGAAATGAACTTTCAACAGCTCCTCGCATCAATCAAAATTTTGATGGTGCTCAAGACCAGCATCAATCAATCACAGGGTTGCATAAGCAACTTTTCTGGTACTTACAACACATTTAGTCGGCATCGGCCATTCAATCAAAATATCACGTGTGAGCAGCTAATCAATCAAATATCTCAAAGAGAGTAAAAGTCCATTTGAATGACATATAAACTCTGCCTTACTCTCTTCTATATATTTGAAAACAAAGCTTTAAAATCACATAACAGCGATTTATTTCATTGTAAATACATTTGTCCGAATTTATCATAATTATCCAACAAACAATTTCCTTTCTTATTATTTGTCCCACATTTATCAATAATACACAAAAGTGGCAATGCTAAAACACATTTTGACACTCGAGGTCGGTGTGGTGAATCTCTTTACCCTACCTTATTAGGCCCGATCACATGATCAAATTTTTCATCCAACAAGTCATCAAAAAATTTGACCAACAGAAATATGTATGGAATTTGACGAAAAATTTGGCATGTGAACACTCACCAAATTGTTGGTCAAATTGTTTGACGAAAATCAAAATGTTTTGATTTTTCGGTTGTTTGACCAACGATTTGATGAAAAATTTGACGTGTGAACACTCGTCAAATTTTCTAGTGCGATTTCATCACTTAAAAAAGATTTCAACGCGAACACATCAATTCAAAATGCACGATGAAGAAGATTTTTGTATTGATTTTATTGAAATTTATAGACTACATCCATAACTGGCAGATTAAATCGGAAATTTACAAAAAAAAAAGATTATTTAGAAATAAAGCATATGGAGTGCTGCTGATGTGTTCACTTCGGTGTGCAAGACAATAATGAAATTTGACGAAAAATTTGATAATATGAGCACTCGCGTGGTCAAACTGTTTGACCAATATTTTGATGAAGAATTTGATAATGTGACCACCCTATTATTGTGTCAAGGCTGCACTCATAAAAAACTCATATAAAGTTCAATAAACTCCTTCCAAAATTCATTAGAGGCTTTTGGTCCAACAAATTGGACCAACATGGCATGTTGGATGACAAGTAATAACGTGCTCAAGCTAAAAACGACAGTCAGTCCAACATGTTAGACGAAAATCAAACATTTTTGATTTTTCTGGCGATCATCCAACAAATTGGACCATGCTAAACAACGACAAAATAACGGGGATATTTTGATGACTTCATTTTTTTTGCAGATTCTCGCGCAGAACACATAGGCGTAATAGCTAAAACATTTCTGGATGCTGTTAAAATTTACCGATATTTTACACTATTTTTGTATGCTTTAATTTGAATTTTACATTTTTCAAGGAAACTAATAAATGCTATCCAAAATTCAGTGTTTGGAACGCTTGCTATATTTATTTTCGTCATTATTTTTTCCGCTATGTTGTTGTTTACTCGCTGACGATTTAAGTAAAATTTAAAATGCACCGAGTCCGACCGACATGCTTTCACATGAACGACATGTCGGACGGACAGGCAAAAAAATTAAAATTTTTTTGATTTTCATCTGACATGTTAGTCCGACCGTCTTGTTTGCTTTCGAACGATCGTACATGTCATCGGACATGCCCCTGACCGCTGACATTTACAATGCAATCCAATTGTCAATTTAGTCTTTCAATTGAATTAGATCTCGGTCACACACTGTATTAACTGAATTAAAAGAGTTTCTTCATTCATTTCGTTTTTATCTTTATTATTTTAAATCAAATGAAATTTAAGACAAATGTAAACACACTTAACACCCAAAGAAAGTCATCCAATGGCGTCAAATCACATGATCTTGGTGGGCAATTAACAGGACCATTTCTTGAGATGATGTTTTAATCAAACGTTTCTCTCAATAAAGCGATTGTTTCTCGATTGGGACTAATTTTGGTAGTAAGTTTGTACAATAAATAAACGTTGTCCAGGAGTAAATCTACTCATGATTCAGTCGTATTGAATACTGAACACAAACGTCATATGGACAAGCTATTTGACTCATAACAGCTGTTAAAATAACACAATTGAAAAAGGGACCTCGTATTGGATCACCCTTTATATGTTGACAGCTCTTCAAAAGATTAGATCATAAACAGCACAATCGAATTGAAAGACTTGCGAAGCAACTTCGAAAAATCAAAATCTTTTGATTTTTCATCAACAAACTCGACAACAACTGACTGACTGGACGAATGGATTGTATTGTGTATGGCTCGCAAAAGAAAAAACGACGGTCGGTCCAACACGTAGGAAACATTTTTCATTTTTTTCTGCCGGTCCGTCCGACATATTGGACATGTGAACACAGTCGGCTAAATTGGTGCATTTTTTCATTCTGTTTTGGAGCCTGTTGTCACGCGCCTTACGTTAGGTGGCGTATCAGATTAATTTTGACGTATACAGGTAAGGTGGGAAGTTAGAGGTGGCACGTGACGTGAGGCAGCATTTTTGAAATTTTTAAAATTTTCGACTCATTTTGATGTTTGTTACTTTGAAGTTTCATTATTTATCATTTTCTTCTTTGTTTCTCTTGTGTTTTGGCTCAATTAAATGCTCAAAATTGCCAGTGAACATTGGCACCGGTCATTCCAAACACTGAATTTTCGAAAGAATTTAATAAATTTTATAAAAGTCTTACTAAAATATGGAAAAATAAAATTGAAGCGTATGAAAATAAAGTAAATATATGGGTGCAGCCAAAAATTGTTTAGTCGTTCCGATGATGTAGAGCCATATGTCCAAAATTTAAGTTTTATCCAACTTTAACCAGTTTGTCATTTCCATTTTTACACCACTGCTTCAGCCAAACTATTTATTTGTAAGTTTTTTAATGCAATTTGCTAATGAAATTTATCCTATTGTCTGTGTTTCTCATCGCACGTCTGTTTTTTCAAAACTTAAAAAATAAACAATGAAAATTTAACGGTTTGATTGATGTGTGTAAGGCTAAGGTCACAGGATGTTTGTGTATACGACGCACAATGAACTTTTTTACTCTCTTTCACATTTTGTACGCTGTTAGGCCACACGACAGAAAATGTAAGGCAAAACACTTTTGAGGTTTCCTCAAATTTCAGTACTTTTTTTGCTCTACTTTATTTCGTAGTATGAACACAATTGGCTTTTAATAACATGATTGATTATTTTCCATAGTGCTTGAGAGTTTTCCTTATATAAATTGGTTTATTGTTTGAAACCCCCTTTTTAACGGCATTTAATAGGGGATTTCGGACTATACAACATGTAGGATTAACTTGAGAGGCCGGATGGACATGTAGGAAGTGAAAGCAAATACTACAGTCCATCCGAAATGTAGGATGAAAATCAAAAAGTTTTGATTTTTTCTGTTGGTCCATCCTACTACATGTGTAAACACTTACTACAAGTGTGAAAGCACGTTCATCCGACTTCATATATTTTCTCATTCTAAAAAAAAACGTCGTGGAGTCCACATATAAAAAAAAACGTAAATAAAGCGCAAAGTTGAATATATTAATATGGCAGCTGTTTCGCATACTGTGTTCTTTCCTTTTTTTTTTTTTATTGTATTCTGTCTTTTTCCAAAAATTAATCAATTATTAGAGCAGCAAGAAATTGTTTTGCCTTTACACAATAAAATCTTCTTAAACGCTGAAGAAAAATTAAGACCATCCGACATGTAGGATAGTTCGAAAGCTCGAACAGACTTTCCCGTTATTCTGCCGTCCTACAGTGTCCATCCTACATGTAGCATACAATGAAACACCCTAATGAACTAGTTGTACTCTCTTTCACATTTTGATGGCTGGTAGGTTCATAAACTTCATAAATTTCATTACTTTTTCTCCTCCTTTTTTGTTTCGTAGTATCAAAAATTGCTCTTACATGAGCAGTTGAGTTTAGAAAGTATTAATGAGCCCATGCATGATGCAGTTAATAAGGTAGTAGTGTCAGTTGGCTACACTCACAAAAATATTACTCTATATTTTGTCATTTGTATGTATAACATTTTGTTTTTACAAACGAAACAAGTAATTTTTCTACTTTGCACCATTTTTGACAAACTATTATCACGTAAAGAACTGTCACTACCACCTTTTTTGTTACATCATGCAATTAAATTGACATAAACGGCGACTATTGGTTGTCAGTTGCTTATATGTTAAACTTTTTATTTATTTATTTTTTTTCTTATTTTCTACTTTCTTCCATTCATAACAATCTCTGAAAAATACAGCATTTAAAAAAGTAAATAAAAATAAAAAGTTAAGTACACAAGCAAATGATAAGATATGTTCGTCGTTTGTGTGAACATAGCCAACGACTCTGATCTTTATACAACTCTTTCTTTATTATGGTATAATATGTAAGTAGTACTTTTTCTCAAAAATTTACTTTTTAGCTACTAAAAGCCAACTCGTTATTATTTGCCACCGAGAAACACTGTTTTGAACGTTGATTGCTGTAATTTTTAGCGTTCAAAAACTAATACATTTTGATTGCTCTACAATGTGTTCATCCGCTCTCGCTCTCACTGTGTTTTTACAGTTTTACATTGAAAGCAAAAGCAAAACATTTTCGACCGCCGTTCAAACAATAACCGTCTGACCTCAGCCATACTTAATATCAAATGGTTCACCGTGCAAGATTCGCGTGAAGTTCAAATATACCATCACAACGAACGAGCTCGCACGCAAAACCGACGAGTAGCTCGCAAAATGAACAGCAACACAGCTTTTGACAAATGAAATAAGATATAGTTATCTCGCTCTCGCGCGTTCCGCTGGTTCACAGACGACAAAAATTCATCACCATATGTGCTACGGTGTTCATTGTGAAATCAATTTGTGTGCGACACGGACGTGTTGAAAGCAAAGACAAGACAAAACAATTCAAGAAAAAAAAATTAACTTCAGGTACTAAGCAATTTAATAAGCAAAAGGTGAGTAGAATTTAATTTTAAATATAATGAAATTGTGAAATCATCATTTGTATTATGTTGGAATATGAGCATGCTAACTCTTATTAAGTTTTGGTTAAATTGGTGCTCCGCTAACTGGCGCTCCGCTAGACAGTCATTCTTTCAGTGGATACACATTCTGTGCAGCAGTTGGAAAATATATCTCGATTTCTTGTTAGGGTTTTTTCAAAATGGCGGACGGTAATGTAGTCCAGCGTAGAAAATGTTTTTAAGAGTTGTGATTTTTTCAACAATTGAATAGAGGTTAAAGGCAGAAATGATCAACAGCTTATTGGTTTATTGAGACAAGTAGTATCGTTAAGAGTTTTGATTAATTTGTTTTTCGTTTAACTTTCCAACAATTTAAATTTTCTACTTTTCAGAATTTTATAAAGTTGGTGAGGTATATTTGGCCGCGGCCTACGTGCCTGTGTTTGTGCGCTCCAAGCACATACACATGCGCATGCACCATGTTGTCGTATACATACACATGCACACCTAGTCTCTTGGTTTTTTCTTTCATGTTAGCTGCTTCGCATTTCGTTGATTTTGGTTGATGTGGAGTTTTCCACATTTTGTCTTTCCCTCCAAAAAGTAATTGCGTCACCTTTGCTCCATGGCTTTCTTAGCTGGTTTATACATATTTTTTAGCTACCAAAAATTAAACCTTCACTTGTATTGTCTTGGGTAGTTTACAAAGGCGGGAATAATTTTATGTGTGTTTGTTGAAGCAGCTAAAAGAGCGCACATTGATGAATGTTCAAAACAAAAATGAGTAAACAAAGTGACTTGTATTCTTCAAGTTTTTGCCGCCAAATTTGACGGGCTTTCTTTGGCTAAATGCTTTTAAACAAAAGTCGAAACATATAAACCAAGGGAAACCTTTTCCTACGTGGTCTCACCCTTTCTCCCAACTGTTTGATTTAGTGATATGTTTCTTTTCCCACTGTTAATAGTTTAATTCTGGAAGGTCTATACGGGGAAATAATTTATTTCCTTAAAATGTAATTCCCAAAGACTAGGATCTTAATTACATCTTATGATATTTAGTGGCTTGATTTAGCTAATTTATCTGTTTTTTGTTGTATCATTGTGTTAAGTATGACTGATAACACTAATGCCTCTAAATCGAATGATGCAAAACCGAAAGGGTCGCTATCAAGAGACTGGAGAAAAAAAGCCATAAAATTTGGGAAAATTAATGATTTTCGATATGAAAGCATGAATATTTATTATATTTAAAATCTGTACAGTATGCTTCAAAAAATATTTCTCATTGCATATCTTTGGAGTCGAACCATTGGGAACACATATGTGCATTACAATGCACTCAAGATCCGGTAGCATCGAGAAAATCGCGATTAAAAAAAAATTCATTCATTTTTTGGGGTATTTCTGCAAAAATTAGGGGTAAAATGGAAATTTTATGCACTTTATTCGGAAGAGCGACGTTCAAATAACAAAGTATATTTGGCTTTTTCAAATTGTATTAATTTTTTCATCATGTTACACGAGGTTGAAAGCCAAGGTAAAAATCAGAACATTTGGGTGTTAAGGAGTTTAATAATGACTAAAAAGTTTGAAAAATACGCAAAGCATAAGGATAAAGTATGTAGAGGAGCTCAATTACCATTAAGTTTTGTGCAATATTTTGTCTAAAAAGCTTTCAGTTCTTGATAAAATTTTTAAAAACATCCTAGATGGACTTTTGTGGGAGATAATGATATAAGAGAGCAAGTATTATTTTAAATCGTTTTCTCATACTTTTTGACTATAAATACTGTTATTAAAAAAATGAGACTTTATTTTCACAAAAATCGTTATTTTTAATAAAAAATATCACTTTAATTTTTTCCACTTTCATTGTATTCATGGTAAAATTATCATTTTGATCAATTATTATCACACTTAACTCCCTCAATGCTATTTTTGCTATTCAGCCATTTCAAATTGTCGTGAAATTAGATAACATCAATACTTTTTTATATATAGTAGGTTGGTCCTTATTTCTAAGAATAATTTTATCTTTCAATTTCACGGTGCAACACATTTGCATATATCCATTAGTAACTAGAAAAATTTTTAAATGTTATTTTAGTTAGGGGTCAATACCAATGCACATTGGTACAAATGGCAGGAAAAAGTAGCCAAAACTAGAAGCGACCTCGATAAACTCGAATCTAGAGTCAAAAATTAAAAATATTTTATGTATAGGTTTGCATAAAAAATTTTCAACTTATGAAAAACCCCCACTTATGTAAAATTTTCGGACGCCATTTTGAACCTTTAAACCTGAGTTTCCGCACCTGTAAAGAAAATATGTGTAACTTAGATTTTTGTCCTCTATCAAATATCAAAAGCTCATTCAAATCGGTGAATGACACCAAGGGGCGCTTTCTTGTGAGAGGAATCATTCATTTTTAAATCATTAAAAAAAAAAATCTAATATTTAGATGTACACAATCGAATAATGACATGCCGCGATGATAACTCAAAAGTCGAAAAATAATGACCACGCTAATATATATCTTAGGGAATTTCCTCCAAGTTCCTAAATTTCTCAAAAATTTCATTAGATTTTACTATGCTTAAATATGGCCTAGATTTTCTTAGAATATTGCGAACATCTGTTGTTGATTCAACAGTTTTACACAAAGAACCTAACTGCACTCTTAAAAAGAACTACTGTTCAGGTAGAATTTCCAAAAATAACCGTGCTCCCATGCTGATGACAAACAATTAAAAAGAAAAAAATAAAAACTTCAAATCTTACTACCCAAGGTATATTTAAAAAGGTAGTGTCGTCTCGGAGCGGTGGGTAACGCAGCTGTCAAACACATACAATATAATTTACAAATTTTGTTATTTGTTTTGCTTTTATTCGTAAAAACCAGGTTTTGACAGATGCTGCACCCACCACAAGAGAATTTTAACTACTAACACTACCTTATCTTATTATATCATGTTACTACCCAATTGTTCTTGAAAATTACCAGCTGAAGCTCTTGCTTTATTCAATTCTAGATATTTATCCGCGTTAACTCTCAGTCTGAGTTCGTCACTCCCTGTGTGGATTTCGCATAAGTTCCTTAGATTCACGATATTTACTTACATCGCTTCTTTTTACTTACAGTTTTGACATCTAAAACATGGCTCGTACTAAGCAGACAGCTCGTAAATCCACAGGAGGAAAGGCTCCACGTAAGCAGCTGGCCACCAAGGCGGCACGTAAATCAGCACCATCCACCGGCGGTGTCAAGAAGCCACATCGCTATCGTCCCGGTACAGTCGCACTTCGTGAAATTCGTCGTTACCAGAAGTCGACTGAGCTTTTGATCCGCAAGTTGCCATTCCAGCGCTTAGTTCGAGAAATTGCACAGGATTTCAAAACCGATTTGCGCTTCCAGTCTGCCGCCATCGGCGCTCTGCAGGTAAATTTTTTTTAAATAAATGAAATATTCTATTTGCTTATTTCTCTCTCTCTCGCCCTCTGCCTTACAGGAAGCCTCTGAAGCCTACTTGGTCGGCCTCTTCGAAGACACCAACTTGTGCGCCATTCACGCCAAGCGTGTCACCATTATGCCAAAAGATATCCAGTTGGCTCGCCGAATTCGAGGAGAACGTGCTTAAATTATAAACGTTTATATTATCTACTTTAATCATACATTTATACACTTTTTCTTAATTTTAATATATGTAATAATTACTTGTAAGTAACTCGAAAAGGACATTTTTTGTTTGTTTAAATAGCAGCAAATCCTGAAACTGCTACAAAAATAACTGCTTATACATCTAGCGACAATAGCAGATACCCAAAAAAAAAACTGCCTGCTGTCCAATGTCAACGTTTCAACTTGGTGTTCGGTGTATCGCCCAAGTTCTGTTAATACCTTTCATTAAACAATTTAATTTATTTTTTCTAATGCCACGTTTTCTTTAAAGCATATATTTTGTCGAAAGGTTATATCAAACAATCTGCTGACTTACGACATATGTTTTCATCGACAAACAGTAAACAAAACGGCCACAGGCAGTATATGATTTAATTATTTTCAATTTTAACAACGCAGACATTACATTTAGATATATAGTTAACGTCTAATGATTATTATACTTTGAATTTATGAATTATTTACATCTGTGTAGTTTGTAAAAATAAAAACAAAAGCGATTTCAATAAAATTACACAAAACTAATGTAAAGCTTGAGCTCATTTCTCGTAGACTCGTGGTTCAGCGTGTTACCATTTCGTATAAGTTATTTGCTATAGCCTCCAAAAGTACAGTCACGACAAAACATTTCTTGTGCAGTTTTATGTATATAATTCAAGAGAGTCGAAAGTACGACGACTTGTAGTAGTTGGCTATATGTTCAGCGGCGACTCCATCGGTGGAGCTTAGTGCGAAGTATGCGCTGCATTTTGGGGGTGTTTAGGTCATTGCAATTTGGAGCTTTGCTTTTTGGCTTTATTTCTATTTGGGCCATAAATTGCTATTTTTCCTTTTAAAGCACGGATTTCATAACACATGGTGGTTGATTCTTATCTACCAAGGAATAGTCAACATTTGCTGTGCGAAGATAAGAAATTTGATTTCAGTGTGTGTTTTTATTACGCACTATACGTAATAGAGGATAGAGGAGTGAAAAGAGGATAGGCAAGCTATTGTAGATAAGAGTGATCTTTTGCTATCTAGATGTGGTTGTCCCAGGCATAATTAAGGTAGGGTTAATAGGTCATGTACTTTGTGGGAATGTTTGTAGCATAAAGAAAGTGAAAATGAATGGTGAAAAATTATTGCAAATAGTTCGAATTGAACTACCTTTTAGCAGCGGCGAATCTAGTGAAATATGTATTACTCGCAGAACTAACAAGTTTTTTCAAAATTACAAAACACAAATTATAATAAAAATGAAAACTTTAAGTGGGCAGCTTGGAACTGCATTTTTTCTAGAACTATTTTAAGGCCGGCGATACATTTAGAGGAGAGTAAAAAAGAGTGATACTGAAGTGATGGTTTTTATTAGAAAAAATTTGTTTAGAGTTTTAAAATTTTCAAATTTGGTAAATATACATTTATGTTTAACAAAAATATTTTGTTTTATTCAAAAACAAAGATGGCGCTGGCTACAACGATTGCTGTAAAAGAACTTTTTTCGCACTGCTGGCACTCTGCTGGCTCCTAGGTTGACCCAAAAATTTTTTAATTTTAAAACGTAATGAAAATATCTTCATCTGAATGAGACAGAATTTTAAAAAAAGTCTTAGAAATTTATACATGGAAAAAGAAAATTGCGTATTTTACTAATTTTTTGTTTTAAATTTTGAATAAAAAGATTTTAAAAGGCTATTTTAAAAATCAGATCTTGCCTTGTAGTATTATATAAATCAGGTCTATCATATATGGACTGATCATGGATTATTAGGGAATGTTCCCAATATCTATTTGTGTGTTTCGGACATGTTTGAAGTATGTCGGATTTTGATTCATGTTGGACTACGTTACTGAACAGCTATAGGCTTCTCTTGAAATAAGTTAGTCAACTGCCACGCATATTCTAACGCCAATGGAGCACATAAAAAACATTTGTGTAGGCCGGTACTGGAATTCAACTTTTTCAGTATAACTCATCAATAACGATTACCACGCCTACAAAATATGAATGGTGGTAAATATATTATTTGGAAAGGGAAAAATACTTTTTGTACGAAGCAATATAATAGAAACATAATATAATATTATGGTATATGTTATCAAAGTTAATATCTCGAATAATAAAAAAAAAAATGGCACACCCCCCATTACCGCCCACGAATCAATAAAAATGCTTTATTTCAGACAAATTTGGTTGTATTGGACTAATATTTTTTAATCTAGTTCGTATGGTTACTTTTGGCAACTGTACTATAAATGGGTGTCGTCGAACTATAACAACACCCACTTCCCATAAATCATGATTCCTGAGTCCTTCCAATTGGCGGTTACTATACAGTATGATGGGTCGCTACAAAAAATGTTCGATAAACTCGGTCTAAAATGTACCTTGGGTCATTGTTGTTCCCTCCACAATACGATTTCGCAATGTGTTAACCCTTAGGCTTCCTTGAATTTTTTTAAAAAAAGTGAATTTTTGGTCAAAAACCCACTTTTTGTGTGGATAAGTTTTTGTTTCGCTGTATTTTCAAAAACAAAAAAAAAAAAATATTAAAAATGATTACTATCTGCATAAACAATTTTGAGAAATTTGCTCGTTCTGTATTTTTTTTTTTTTTTTGAGTCTTTTTTTTTAATACATTTCGGCTCAAATCTTTATAACTACGCTATATCTCGTCCGATTGATGTCGTTTAACCAACGTTGGAAAGTTAATAAAATATCCTTAACATATCAGGGGCTTACTTGTTTATTTTTGAACAAAGTTACCCATTGAATTTATAAATAATAGAAAAAATCGACTTTATTCGTTTTTTGCTGAAATTCAAATAAAAATGGTTTTATATTTTATTTCGGAGTACTCATTTTTATATAAATTTTATTATTATAATAAATTAATTATTATAATAAGTAATTATAAAAATTTTTATAACTAAAGTTAATCTTTTCGCGATTCCAATTTGCTCTATCGTTGGCGTGATTCGATTTTGTTTGCGATATGTGCTAACCGATTTTTATCAACGACAGCCAAACATGATTCGCTTACAATATTTACATACCTCTCGGTACTCTGCGAATGGCAGGGAAATTCTGAAATAAAAATAATATTAGTAATACGTTTACCTGGAATTTCAATAATGAATCGGTATATTTGTTCAACTCATATTGATGGTAGAATTGGATGCTAGGTGGTTCATTTAACGGAACTACATCCCAATCAATCATCAATATGAATGATTCGCAATCGAATTTTATAAGGGTCAAAACAAATCGACGAACTTCTGCTGGATTTAGTCGTGCTTCTATAATTTTTTCAAAGCCAGCATCTCGAATACTTTTATCTTCGTCAGTTATCATGGACTTACTTACTTAGGTGACCGTAACAACCCGTGTCCGGGTTTCGGCCGACTTCATCAGCTCTCGCCAGGCGCCTCTGCTTTGCGCGCGCCTTCTCCAATCGGATACACCAAGTGCGGTTAGGGCTTCCTCAGAATCCTCGGTCCATCCATCGGAGGCATGGTCTCCCTCGACGTCGTTGACCAGCGACCCTCGCCTCGAGCACCTTTTTCGCTGGAGCTTCGTTGTCCATACAATGGACATGACCCAGCCAGCGTAGTCGCCGCACAGTTATACGCCGAACTACGTCAATGTCTTCGTAGAGCTCATACAGCTCGTGGTTCATTCGGATACGATAGTCATCGCCGACTCGAACAGGACCGAAGATTTTGCGAAGAACTTTTCTCTCGTACACCCCCAGAGCGGCTGCGTCAGTTTGCGAAACTACCCATGCCTCAGCGCCATAAGGCAGCACAGGTAGAGCGAGCGTCTTGTAGCGTGTTAGTTTTGTCGATCGAGAGAGGGCTCTGAAACTTAGATGCTTACTAAGCCCGTAATAGCACCTTTTAGCAATTATTGTTAATCGCTTAATCTCCAGGCTGATTTCCTTGTTGGTATTAATGGCGGTGCCAAGGTATACAAACTCCTTGACAACTTCAAAGTTATAGCTGCCGGACGAAACGTGGGAGTCTAAACGCCGCGCTCCCTTGTTTGTAGACAGCATATACTTTGTTTTTGCCCTCATTTATCGTCAAACCCACTTTGGCTGATTCCTTTTCGATAGCGGCGAAAGCAGTGGTAACATCTCTCTTGGTTCTGCCACCAATATCATCATCATCAGCGTACGCAAGGAGCTGGACGCCTTTATAGAAAATGGTGCCGTGGTAGGGTGAAAATCTGGTTTATGGTGGGCTTTCCAGGTCGAAAGCCACACTGATAAAGTCCAATCAGTGTTTTTGTAATCGGCTTTCATCTTTCACACAGTACGCTTGAGAGAATCTTATATGCGATGGAAATAAGACTGATCCTCTATAACTGGCGCTGATTGTTGGGTCTTCTTTCTTTAGTATAGGTCACAGTACGCTGAGGTTCCAATTATTGGGCATGCTTTCTGATACATATCAGCCATATTTTGCTGATGAGCTGATGCATGCGCCTTATCAATTCATCGCCGCCGGTTTTAAACAATTCAGCTGACAGGCCGTCAGCACCCGCTGCTTTATTGTTTTTGAGTCGTTGGATAGCAACTTGAACCTCTTCATGGCTAGGTGGTGATACTTCAACTCCGTCATCGTCGATTGGTGACACTGAACTGCGCTCTCCATGGGAGGCATTGCTGGAATCGTCGCCAGTCAGTAAATTGGAGTGCCGTCTCCACAATCTAAGCACACACTGTTGTGTATCCGTATTCAGATCTCCATTTTCGTCTCTGCAAGTGGATGCTCCGGGCTTGAAACCTTGGGTTAGACGCTTAACCTGTTGATAGAATTTTCGTGCATCCTTCTTGCCCTGGTATACCTCTAGTTCCTCACGCTCACGCTTTGCCTGCTCTCTTTTCTTGCGTCTGAAAAGGCGCCTCTCTTCCTTCCTCCTTTCGCGGTAGTTTTCTCGCACGGCTCGCGTTGCAGCTGACTGCAGCGTTTTTTTATATGCGGCGTTTTTTACTGCTGTCGCGATGCGACACTCCTGATCGTACCATTGGTTCCGAGGTTGCGGGCGCCGGAAGCCAATGGCTTCTTCAGCGGCAGCGCGCATGGAGTGGGATATATGCGCCCGAAGTCCGCCGGCATCGTCGGGTCTAGAGGTTGGTTGGTTGAGCTTAACCGAGAGTTGAGCGGAGTAGGCCTCGACAGTTCGTTGTAATTACAGCTTAGCGACATCTAGCTTTCGTTGCATTCCTGTGCGTATGTTCTTCGCATTGCATAATCGCATGCGGATCTTGGCTGCAACAAGATAATGATCGGAGTCAATGTTGACCCCCCGAAATGTACGCACATCTAGAACACTAGAGGCATGCCTTCCGTCGATTATAACATGATCAATTTGGTTTCGCGTTTTATATATATATTTCCTCCTAAGAGTAGTGTAGAGGTCTATGCAAGCCTTGCGGAGTGCATAGATTACATAATTGATTTACGAGCTGTATGAGCTCTACAAAGACATTGACGTTGTTCGGCGTATAATTGTGCAGCGACTACGCTGGCTGGGTCATGTCCATCGTATGGACAACGAAGCTCCAGCGAAAAAGGTGCTCGAGGCGAAGGTCGCTGGTCAACGACGACGAGGTAGACCATGCCTCCGATGGATGGACCAGGCTGAGGCGCCTGGCGAGAGCTGATGAAGTCGGTCGAAACCCGGGCACGGATTTTTACGGCCACCTAAGTAAGTAAGTAAGTAAGCACAATGAGCCAAGGTACAGCTTAGACCGAGTTTATCGAACACGTTTTTTTTTTAAGGAGATCGACTCGCCCTACTATACCGGGTGTCCGGCAACTGAGTGCAACTATTCACGGAGGTGAGAGGTTATGTTGAGATGAGCAAAAAATCGTACGGGAGGGGGAAGGGTGGTATATAGTTTCACATTATTAGTAGTAACAGGGCTAATTAGTATTTCACGACTTTGATTCACGTTATTGTTTCTAGCAGGAAAACTAACCACAGAAAACTAATTTTGATAACTTTGATAACAGTATATCAACAAACCCCACCGACTTAATCGTTACCGAACTGTTAAGTTAAGCTGTGTTAAAACTACTGTGCGGTTGAAACTACTAAATTGAAACTTATACAAATTTCTCAGAATTTCGAATAATAAATTAAGTTTTATATGATCAATTTTGTAATTTATTCAATTCTTTTTTCAATGACCAAAACAAAAACATTAACATATCTTCAGAATAAGAAAGTTGGCTCTACTAAAAAAATATACTTATTACAAAATAATTATATACACGTACAATGACATTGCGAGTACAATTAGTTATGCAGTAGATCAACGACTGCCATCGCCTAACTCTTTCCACTATTTTACAACAACTCCAATATTTTCATGATTGTTGCTATTCGGCGAATCGTTTACAGGCGCAGCTGCACCTGCAAGGAGGCGTAGCAGGTATAGACAAGTATTTATATTTTTGATAAGCATCACCAGTTGAGTCGATTTTCGTGTGTCCATATGTCTGTCCGTCTGTGGTCACGATTACAGCCGTCATTTTAAAGTTATCGCTTTGAAATACAAAATGGATATCAAGTTCGAGAATGAGCCAAATCAAATGAGGATAAAAACCACGCCTTCCTCCCATACAAAGTGACTTTATATTAACCGTAAAATCTCTTAAAAATCGACAAAAATTAAAGAAATGCCTTAAAATTTTGCACGTAAGCTTTGATATTTAATATAAATCTTGACTATAAAGATTAAAAAAAATCGGCTGGATACCACGCCTACCTCCTATACGAATTGGCTTTATATTTTCCGTGAAATCTCTAAAAAATCTGCTCAAATTACAGAAATGTCCTGGAATTTTGCTTTAATATAGATTTTGATAAATAATATAGACCATCACTATGATATTTGGCAAAATCAGATGAAAACCACGCCTGCTTTCCACACAAATTTGCTTTATATAAAACGTAAAATCGCTGGAAAATCTGCAAAAATTAAAAAAAAATTTTTTAAATTTTACAAATAAGCTTTAATATTTAACATAATCCACCTCTATGATATTTGGCAAAATTGGATGAAAATCACGCCTACTTCCCATTCAAAGTAACGCCATCAAAATAGAAAAACTTTGAAACAATGGTTCAAATCTGGGAAACAATGGTTCAAAACTAGTGTATCACTGCGGCCTACTTTCTCACAAGTGCGTTCATTCTAGAAATCTGCAAAAAAAAAAATTTAAATACTACGAGTTTCTCTTCACAGAATCGTGGTTTTTTTCTCAGATACGGCATTTTTTTTTAAGTGAAATTGTGCCTATGTTTAGAATTTTTTGCATATTTTTTTTTTTAATGAACATACGAGAAAGCATGCCGCGGCGATTCACTAGTTCTGAACTATTGATTTCTAGATTTTGGTTCACCTTGTTCATGAAAGAACCGAAATATCTTCGAGAAAATTTTTGACCGGCCGTAGCATGGTGCGATTGCAGTGGATTTTGAGTCGATTTAATTTTTTTATAATAGTCTATACTCCGGGTCGACTCTAGTCTTAACTTTAAAGACCACATTAATCTCATTATTAATAAATCCAACTCGATGCTAGGCTTTTTGATTAGAAATACAAAAGAGTTTAAAGATCCCTACACCCTCAAATGTCTATATTCATCTTTAGTTCGACCTCACTTAGAGTACTGCTCTCTTTTGTGGAATCCATCGTCGCCCTCTCAATCTCTACGAATTGAAAGAGTTCAGAAAAAATTCACAAGATACTTGGTATTTAAACTGAATTGGAATCTCCATCAGAATTTACCATATATGACTAGATGTGCTTTAATTGATATATGTTCCCTGGAATCTAGACGTAGAATGCAGTCTGTAATTTTTATTCGTGACTTGGTCCATCACCATATCCAATGTCCTACACTGCTTTGTATGTTAGACTTCATAACTCCGCCTCGCCAGCTTCGAAGCCAGTTTAATTTCTGTGTCCCTTTTCACAGATCTGCTTATGCTCGAAATGAGCCAATCACGCGTTGCACCATTGAAACAAATTTTGTTTTGCCATTGATTGATATATTCAATTCAATCTCAAGACAAAGTTTTAAAACCAATCTGAAACTTCTCCAAATTTTCCATGTCCCGTAGTGCTATTAACTTTGGGTGCATTTTTACTCTACTTATCTCTTTGTTTAATTTATTTTTTAAGCCATGATTGTTTAATTTAAGAATAACCCATGTGATACTTCTAATTCTTGTTATAATAATAACCTTTATTGTTCAATTAATTCTTACTGTATTATAAGTAGTCTATAAGAGTTTTTGTTCTCTGATTGACGAAACTAAATAAATAAATAAATTATGCTTAAGTATTTTGCAATTTTGTTAAAGGATTTCGTTTCAGGGTGCAATTATGTGAGTCCAGCCGATTAAAGCAGATCTTAAAACACAATTAAGTAAGAATTAATAATCCGTATTCTAATGAGAAGCAAAACAAATGTAAATGTATCGCTTCTTTTCGCCGAGTTTGCTTTGAAGTTTAGTTTAGCACAATGCCCTGTATGTAGAGTGTTGATTTAAATTTTTCGTATTATTGTAACTTTCTTGTTGAGTTGATTAAGATCAAAGGTTTGTTATTTTTTTCTTTACTTAAAAGTCATCTCTAATTAAACTGCATACTTAACTTTTCATTATGTTTCATGAGTTTTGCGGAAATCAAAAATTCTATGTTGTTTGTCGACTTTTGTCCTTCACTGTACAATCTGTACATAGTACATAGAGTAACCAAAAATAAAAATTTGTTTGCTATTTGGCACGTCCCCTTTTGCCGCCTGAAATTTTGGCAGTAAATTTCCTTCAAGTACAGTCAGCGAAGTAACTATGTGCAAACCTTTTTTGTCATACATTTTAACTTGCGGAAGTCATCTTAAAATGGCCATAATTTTTGAAAAAAAAATCATCGCACGGCACCATTTGAAGGTTCATTTCGTTACTACATGATAATAAGTATAAAAAAAAAAAAACAACCGACTACAAAATCACTACAAAGTAAAAAATAATTTTAAAAATACTTTTCCTTTTAATTTCTTGGTCATATTTGATAATTTATTTAAACATATTATTATATATGAAATCTTATTATTTGAATTTTTTCTTATTTGTTTTATTATCATAAATATATTAATTTCTTGATGAATACAAAAGCTTTTAAGGTCGGCGCTAATATACTCAGACTTTTTATCAGAAGCGCCAACTTCAAAGCATTTGTATTCATCAAGAAATTAATATATTTATGATAATAACAAATACGACCAAGATATTAAAAGGAAAAGTATTTTTAAAATTATTTGTAGTCGGTTGTTTTTTTTTTTTTAAAGTTTTTATTTCTCCTTTTTAGAGAATATGATAAGTTTTCGAAAAAAGTGTATAAATAACATAAATACAATTGTTCTGAAAAAATTTGTTCTATTTAATTCTGAAAGTTTGTTGGTTATTTCAAATATCTGTCTCTTAAATTTAAATTACATGTCAAGTGTTTTGAAATTCTTATATCCATTCTTGTAACGAGTTTTATTATCCTGGTGTCAATATAATTCGAGATATAGTGTTTTTCTTATATTGCCACGCCCCCTTTTTAAATAAGCGCCCAATTTCTTGAGCGTTATTTCCAATAATTGTGCCTACCCCTGTACTTTATTTCAGTACCCCAGCGTCAATATTAACTGAGATAGTGTTTATATAGTATTGCCACGCCCATTTATCGAATGACCGTAATTTTTAATAACTCTGCCAACCTCTGTACTCTAATAAATTTCAGTGCCTCAGTGTCAATATTATTCGAGATACAGTAGTATCTAGTATTGCGAGATCTAGTATTGCCACGCCCATTTGTCAAATAACGCTAACTTTATTGACCCTAATTTTTAATAATTCTGCCTACCCCTGTACTACAATAAATTTCAGTGCCCTAGTGTCAATATTATTCGAGATACACTGTTTTTCTAATATTGCCACGCCCAGTAGTCGAATACCGCCCACTTTATCGACCGTAATTTGTACTAATAATGCCTACCCCTATACCAAATTGCAGTACTATAGTATCAATATTATTCGAGATATACTCTTTTCTAATATTGCCACGCCCATTTGTCAAAAAACGCCCACTTTATTGACGATAATTTGTAATAATATTGCCTACCCCTATACTAAATTGCAGTACTCTAGCCTCAAAATTATTCAAGACACACTGTTTTTCTAATATTGCCACGCCCATTTGTCGAATTACGCCCATTTTCTTGCCCGTAATTTGTAATAATTGTGCCTACCCCTACCCCCCACACTAAATTGCAGTACCCTAGTGTCAATATTATTCGAGATACAGTAGTATCTAGTATTGCGAGATCTATTATTGCCACGCCCAGTTCTCGAATACCACCCTCTTTTCGGCGGGCACCTCCATGCTTATGATATCTATCTGTTCCCCAAAAATTATGGCAATCAGGCATATGGTTTAGGAGTTATCGATGTACATACATTTAAAAAAAAAAAAAAAAAAAACAGAAACCGACGAATTTGAAAACCTCCTCCTTTTTGAAGTCGGTTAAAAATAACAAAAAAGTTTGGGCAGACTTTATCTAACCTCAAAAGTAGCCATTCTTCGTGTGCATATCCTCAAAATCCTGACATGACGCGCCAATTCTGAGCTTGGACTTGGATTCTTCGTAAAAAAATTACTTCAAAATTATCCACAGCTGACCGGTACATTCGCAACCTCATTATTTACTAGTAGTGGCAGCGTTACCATATGGGCAGTTAATCCTGTTTTGGGCAGTATTTTGAGCAGGAAGACAGGATCATATTTCTCCCAGGATTTGGGCAGATTTTGTTTTAATCCAGTTTTTTAATTTTCGTTGAATAAAAAATATAAAAATTTTATGTTTATAAATTATACGAGTATGTAAGTACTTATATAAAAGTAGCAAATAAAGTTGCTACTACTTTTTACATCCTTTCAAAAATTTGATCATGTGGCAGCGCTTTTCCTGCCATTGTTGCTGTCATCGTTTTTGTTAATTTCTTTTCGCTAGTCTTTTGCAAATTACAAATGGACAAATACTTAACAAAACCTGGTGAGATAAGGAAATTGTCGTTTATTTAATGTTTTAACTTAATTTTTAAATTTTTAGACTCTAGTAAAAAATTTATTTGATGTGCTACATTCAATGTATATGATCACTACAAATAGTTTAAAATTACAAAGTAACAATTTGTAAATTTTGAGTTGTGACTATTTTGTATTTAGTGTGCGATATGTTCAATGACCTCAACATTGCGAATGAATTGCTTTAAAAATTTATTATTTAATCTATTTTTGTTAATTTTATTATACACCCAACAAAAAAGTGATATTTTTGTAAAATTATAACTATAAATAAAATATTAAAAATGTTATAATAAAAAAATTTTAAAATATTTGTTTTTAGTCCTTTTATAACAGCAGTATTTTCTCTAAAAATACAGGATTTTTTTTTGAAAATTACAGGATTTTCAAAAAAACATATGGCAATGCTCAGTAGTGGCCAACTTTTTAACCTTCTCCTTCGGCTTCGGTCCAAAATAGCCGAATATTTTTGCCGAATGCTTTTGCTTTGTAATGCGGGTTGATATATTTTGCAGACGCTTTTGCTATCATAATCAGGGCTCGGAAATAACTCTTTAAAAATAATTTTTTGAAGTTTGGTCTGTCTGTTAACTTTTTCATTTAATTATTAAAGTTAAAATTTACTTTCAATATATATACATAAAAACATAAGTTAAGAGTTAACTTTTACTTTTAAGAATAAAAGTTATTCCTCATTTCTAACTTTTATTCAAAAAAGTTACAATATAAGAGTCTTCTAAGACTTTTAATCTTAAAAATAGTTTTGAAAAGTCTTTAATTTTTTCATTTCAAAAAGTTAGTTCTAAGAGTTGTTTCAGACTTTTATATTTAAAAGTCTCCATAAAAGTCTTTATAGAAAAAGCTCTGAAAAAGATTTAAATTAAGTTTTTTAAGCATTTAGCTGTACTAATATAAAACTTTTTAAATAGTTTTTTCTGATTGCAGTTCCTTTATTGTTTCAAATTATTTTAAGTGCCGAGAATGCTCGCATTTATTCTGCAGACTGTCTAAAATACAAAAAAAATTCCAAAATTTGGATGAGGTGTCACACTGCCCACACAGAAGTGTCACACTTAAATTAGAAAAAATTATGTTGAAATGGTTCGTATAAAATTAAGTGCAACGCCCCTTGTATAATAGCGCCCACTTTTCTAAACTATGGACAGCCCAAAGAAGATGTAAGTAAAACTTGGTTGAACTCTGACAAATTGTGTAGATGGAGCTTGATTGGAGCATCTCAGCAAAATTGATTGAAATCGGACAAACGGTTTAGTAGTTCGATTAAAATTATAAAAGCGCATAGAAGCAGTTGAGGCACCATGATTCTCAGCTTTATATATTAGATGGTTGGTTAAAGGAGGCGTGGCAAAATTTACATACATATATAGGGACCGCCACTTGGACTTATATCACCTACGCACTAAGTTTGACTATCAAAACATGCACCACTCAAGAATTAGAACGATTTGTGAAAAGTGGGCGTAGTTGTAAAGTGACCACGCCCATTTTTAGTGCCTTTGCCGACAGTAACCATTCAAACTAAATGATAAAATTTAGGTCTTGTACAACAGTACGAACGATTTAATGTATACAGATAGGAGGCACAAGTAGGCTTGGCAAATAAGTATAATATTTTTAGTACAGCTAAATTGTTTTATTTTTAGAGATATGTTTATGTTTTTGATGTCATTGAAAAAATAATTTAATAATGATTGAGAATTAATTGATGATAAAAAAAATTATTTATTATGCGAAATTCTGAGAAATTTGCACTTAAAGTTTAAATTCAGTAGTTTCAACCGATTGATTCCATCTTCACACGAGCTCAGCTCTGTAAAGGTTAAGTCGGTGTGGTTTGTTGATATACCGCTAGAAAGGTGATTTCATTAGGTGTGTTTCCGTACTCTACACTGTGTAAGATTTGTGTAAGTTCAAGCTGAGAGAGTTAAAATGAAATGTGAGGATAGTTGCAAAAGTACGGAAACAGCTTCTAAAAAGTTTCAAGCACAAAACAGATGATTTTGACTGCAGACATGTCAAACGCAAATTGCGCCAATTAAAATGATCGTCAATTTGTTCGTGAAGTTGATGTTTGTTCTTCTTGATGCTTGTTCTTACTTTACTCAGAGTCTTGAGTTCTAGCACTCTCTGTGCACTATGTGTGCTCGAGAGAGCGGTTTTATGCTTGTTCTTCTTCTCCCATTTTAAGCACAGAAAGTACGGAAACAGAAAATAGTGTCCCACAAGTTACACAGTGTGAGTACGGAAACACACCTATTGCCTATGCAATGAGCTATCAAAATAAGTTTTCTGAAGTTAGTTTTTCTGCTAGAAACAATAACGTGTATCAAAGTCGTTAAATATTAATTAACCATACAGCTCCTAAGAATGTGAAAAAATTTTGTAAATTTATTCGACCTCTTTTCATAAGTTTTTTTTTTGTGTTATGTGTATAACCCTAATAATTTTTCAATTATTAATCAAGAGATATATTTTTGAGCCAAGGTCTATGTTGCTTTCTGAAGAAAACAACCAACAACAACAACAACAATATCTTTTGTATAGAGTGGCAATCATACAGCAGGCTAGACAGCTGTTTCGTTGGCCGCTACACCAACTCATCAGTAGCCTTTATATGATAGCGATGATAAACTATCCTCCGATGAAAATAATTCCTCCTTCCCCCCTCCCCCGCCCCACAAATACAATTTTTTTGCTCAGCTCGATGTAAACTTTCACCTCCGTAAATAGTTGCACTCAGTTGCGGGACACCCTGTATATAGATAATAGGTATACTCAAGATTCAGAAGATTCTCTTACTTGGTTTCTCATCATCATAATAAAAGTCAAGAGGTAACCAAAATTTTTTGCTTTTTATTATGAAATGCATACTCGGTACGCTCTCTGCTTTTTAGACATAACATTTCTTCAGTGATTTTTTTGGTATCTGATTGATTCAGATATTCATTGGCATAGTTTTCAGAAATACACATTTAAATCGTAGTTAAAATTGACAAAAAATTATTTCTTGAAAAATACTTTAAATTTGTTTGCTTATTCCTTAAGTCGCAATTCTTGTCAATTTGGGGCGAAAAAATTGTTCCCCAAGATTAGCCTGCACTAAACTGAAGCACTGAAAGCCACAATCTTAATCTTATTATTTTTCTTCAGTCAGTTGCTCGCAAACATTCATTCAAAATGTACGCTGACATGAAAAACAAAACTATTCTCGTTACCGGTGCGGGACGAGGTAATTGCTAGCTATATATTTTTTCAACTATTTCTTATCGGCTAACTTTTCTCCTCGCCTTCGCAGGCATAGGAAATGCACTGTGTAAGCAGTTGGCGACTGTTGGAGCCAATGTCATCGCGGTCACTCGCTCAGAGGAGCATTTAGCTAGCCTGAAAGCCGAACATCCCAGCATTATGACCGTGAAGTTGGATCTTACGGACTGGAATAAGACTCGCGAGTGTCTAGCTGCAATGCCTGAATTAGATGGCCTGGTAAACAATGCTGGAACAGCAATAATTAAGCCGTTTGCTGAACTCACTGAACAGGATTTTGATGAGTAACTAATACGATATTCTTAAGGCCTAACCAAAATAGACGAAACGAGACGATTGCAACTTGCCGAACGTCTGACGAGTTGAGACGCTAGCAGTTCGGTTCTTACGGAACAAAACGTATGGACAAGCCGTTTCGTTCAGCTTCGTTAAATTACGTTTGTTCATTTTGGGCAACAACAGTGAATTGCATTAAAGCGAACATTTTCGTCTCTACTCGTTACGGAGCAACACGTCTATTTTGGTTGGGCCTTTACTTTGAAACATATTCTTAAGCAAGTTTTATTCATGGCAGTACATTTGATGTCAACATCAAGGCCGTTTTCTACGTAACGCAAGCATTGGACAGTAAGTTAATCGATGGTGCCAGCGTCGTTATGCTTTCCTCACTAGCTGCTTCTCGTTCATTCGCTGGTCATGCTGCATACGGTGCTAGCAAAGCTGCTGTAGATTCGTTGACAGAAGCGCTGGCCCTTGAGTGGGGGCCACGCAAGATACGCGTTAACTCTGTGAATCCTACCGTGGTTCTAACGAAAATGGGTCGAGATAATTGGAGTGATCCACAGAAGTCTGAACCGCTGTTAAATCATATTCCTTTGCGTCGATTTTGCGAAGTTTCTGAAGTGGTCGATTCTATTATTTATCTCTTAAGTTCGAAATCGAGCTTTATCAATGGTCATCATTTAAATCTTGAGGGTGGCTACTCGGTGTCTTAGGTTTCAGTGTTGCATATCTGGAAGTTTTATACAATTATCTAGTTTATAAAAAGAATTTGTATTTTTTTAATAACACTGGCTTAAAAAAAATAAAAATTCATGTACATTCAATGCGACTATTTTTTCATATGGATTATTGTCCGCTTAACTCAAAAAGCACATGAAAAAAATTTGTATGGATAAGTTTTCGAGGTATGAATTTTTGAATTTTTTTTTCCGTTTTTATTTTTGGAGGTTACTTCACATAACAAACCGTATCTTGATTTAGAAACGTCGAATAGAGTTGCATCAGATATTATTATAAAAGTAATTAAATTTCCTATTTAATTAATCATTTAATCATTTTAAATATTATTTTTCAATCAGTTCATTTAAGTGTGATAGACCAAAATATGTGAAAAAACTTGAATTTTTTACTAAAAAATTTAATAAAAATATAAAAAAAATTGTTGAGTTATTGATGTTAAAAATCTAAAGATAAATACCAGAGTTATGGGCAATTGTGTGATGGTATCAAATTCACTATATATCTCTCTATCTATATCTCTACCCCGTAGGCCAGAAATTCGTTAACAAATAATCGTCTATGAGTCCAAGACGAATTTTCACACCTTTTAATGATTTACTAATGAATTTTCTTACAGTTTTGTCTTACCGACACATGGTCGCATGGTTTTAAATGCTTTTTGGCAAATGTGATAGAAGAAGCACGTAGCTGTCAATGCTAATCCATTGTCAAACAAATGTTCAATTTTTAGTTTTTGTGTAAAGTTGTGTAAAAATATTAAAATTAAGAAGTGAATATTTAAAATAAAAAATGACAAGTTTAGTGCTAAGTCAATTAATCGAGAAATTTTAAGGGAAAAAACGTGAATATTTAAGAAGATTATGGAACGTTTGTGAAGAAAACAAAGAACAAAAACTTCAGTGTACAGGAGCTAGAAATGGACATTGGGCAAGCAATAGAAGAACAAATTTAAGATCTTCTTAATATTAATATCTAATTTTTTAATTTAATTTTTAATTTAATTTTAATTTTAAATTTTTTAAAAAAATATAAAAATAAATTGAATTAAAGAATTATATTAATATTAACGAAACTTTTTTCATCATTCTATTCAGCATTGCAATAAGAAATTTCTTAAAAAAATTCATCTCTTCGTTGCAGAAATTTCTTGCATCTCTCCAATATTATTTTGTTGACGAAGTTTCCTTTGAATTTAGTGTTATTTCTTCGGCGAAATTTACTACATATTACCATCTTGCTTTCGTTGACGAAATTTCCAACATTTTATTCTGATTGTTCGTGGGCGAAAATTTGGACACTGGTTTGAAATTTTCGTGCATGATTTGTATGGGCGACTCCGCAAGTTTCTTCGACGATACGGAATTCTTGTGCATGAATCTTCAATGAATCCTTTAGGAAATAGCCAACTGGAATATATCTATATCACTCTATCTACAGCACGATTACTTTCGTTTTCCTGGGCGCCGCGATTTAAAACTGTTTTCTTATTTAAAACATCCAAAAAATAGGTTTGGTCGAACAAAAAATCGATACCTCAGCTAGTTATCGAGTTATCGATTTTATAAAAAATGTTTCCTTGCTGCAAGATCTGCTCGAAAAACATCTATATCTTTGCCAATATCCAATTCAATATTGGATATTCAATATTGACGCGTTATTTGAAAGATAATTAAATTATCTCTCAGAAAAAATGCAAATCCAATTTATTTTATCAATGCATTGCATTTTATAATCGTTTCATTTTATATTTACTTTTTATTGCTGATAAAACCGTTATTTTTTCTAAAATTTGCAGTATTAAGGTTCTTAATTTTTTTTTTTTATTTTTAAAGCCTGAAACTTTACGTTTCATGATATACAGAAACTTACACTTTTTTTAAATCAACACTAGATTTGATATATTTGTTGTAGATTTGATGTATTGTTATAATAAATACAAAGCTATTTCGTGAATAATTGCTCTTTAGGTGGCAAGCCCCAAAATTATATTAATTTCAACCTCCTAAGCCCAAATATATAAAAAAAAAACCCGTTCACAATTGGTATAGGAGATAAAATTCGTGAAAGTTTGAAAAATTGCCATTTCAAGCTTGTTTTTAACATTCCTCACGAGGGCAAATCACATTTACCTCGATATAATTATCCTTTCAATAGAATTTTATACTTTATAATCTACTTTTTATGGGGACATAAACAGTTGCTTATTGTAATGGTGATATGAGGAAATAACAACATTCCGTACAAAGGCAAATTATTTAATCTTAAAGAAACACCAACAAATATCAATCGTAAACGCCGAATTTGAAGTGTCATAATTTGTATAAAATCTGATATTCTGCATAGTTTTCAGTTTTCCGCACAATTTTAATGCGTAAATAGCGCCGAATACTTTCGGCAAGCAATTGCTGCCACCTTTCAAATATTTTACATATATTTATTACAAAGTCCCGGTCAAGGCTCATTAATACAGGTTAAGTCACTTGAGAGAAGCTCGGTCGAACTGTCAGAATGGATAAAAGGAAATCAAGAAAAAAAAAACCTGAATCTGTACAATTTTTAGCTAACAGCTACTTTGACAGTTCGAGCAAAGGCAGAAAAAGAGTGCTTTTCTCTCAAGTGACAACCTATATTAATGAACATTGGTCCCGGTTTCCACTCGTCAAGTCTTGACGGTCAAGTTTTTGACATTCCCTTTTAAACTTTACACACATCAAGAGTTGACGATCAAATCCGAAAGAATAAGAAAGAGTTGCACACAAGGTTGATTTATAAGGTTGTCGCAAGGAAGAGAGCGAGTACCCATAATTGTCAAATCGAAGTTGACAGCTCATAGAAAATCTGCAAGTGCTCTCTATTATCATCTGTTTTTCTTTCGTAGTCATTCGCAAAATTGGCTGCTTTTGACAATTATGGGTACTGAGAAGAGAATGCGATCAGCCCTGCGACAACCTTATAAATCAACCTAGGTTGCACATAAAAAAGATTATGTGTGCAAGGGAAATAGAACAAAAACTTGAAGGTGCATTCAAGACTGTTCCTTCCCCTTTCCTTATGTTCCGTTATCACACAAACTCGACTTGCTTTCATAAAACTTGATGTGTAGAAAAGGGGACAAATATTAAACCAAAGTTGCCACTTTTTCAATGCAACTTAAAGAACAGCTGATTGATATACGGCTTTCCCCGATAACTACAAAAAAGATATACGGCATCGGAAACTATTCGACGTTGCATAAATACCATTATTATATATCAAATGAAAGATAAATTTTCAGGCTTCAATAATTTATTTCTCATAATTCATAGCAATATCGGTACATTTTGAGAAAATTACGGTTTTGTGCACGCAAATATTTTACTTTGCGTACAAGCAGCTATAAAATTTTATATAATAAACGAATTTAGTTTGTATGGATAATTATTGAAAGCTTACTCTATTATCTTTAAAATGGGATCATAATCATAAATACCGATTATATAATAAGAAAAATTTAAGTTATTTTTTAAATGATCTTATAAAAAGGAAATTATTTTAAAAAATCGATAACTCGAAAACATATCGATAAATCGATATTTTCTTCGCCCATTCTTATTTATTTTGAAAGTAATTCACTAATCCATTGTCAAATTGCGACGCCCAGGAAATCGTAATCTTCTCCACCTATCTACAAAACAAGCATAACTCAAAATTTACAAATTTTTACTTCTTTATGTTAAATTATTCGTAGTGATTAACTATCAAAATTGTTCAGTCATCTTTTTACTCTTTAATAAAAAAAAAAATTATTTTGTCTCTTTGTTTTATACGGTCCTTTGAAAAAAATGATTTTTTTAGCTTTTCCTGAAATTTTTAAAATTTCAAGTTGTGTCTATTTTGTAGATAGAGTGCGATACACTTTATAAAAACGTATTTAATGCACAGAAAGAGCCGTGACCTCTGTCTCTAAATATAAAGTATATTTTTTTTTTTTGATCAGCAGCCTCCCTTGAGTAATTATTCTTTCATGGACATTAATTTTTTGACGCGAGGGATAGATCACCCGGCACACCGCATGGGCTGTGCAGCCGTTCTACTAAAAAATTATTGGAAGAGCAGAAAGTAGCAGCTAGAAATCGCACACGACCGCTACTTCTTTTTTAAGTTTCTTTGAGCCAATTTTGCGTCTAGTCGAAGTTTTCAATTTAATTGATCGAAGATTTACAAAATTTGCAAACAAAAACGAGTCTGAGTACTTGAACCATCAAGATTATTTCCGTTACGTGTGTGAACATGAAATTCGGCGTTCTAATGATTTGAAAAGAAGCATTTTGCCACGCAACCGAATGTTATTTCTGTTATGTCAGGATATGAATACATAAACTGAGTACGAATTTTTGATACCATCTCTCAATTGCTCATACAACTGGTATTTATCCATAGATTTTCTTCATCAATAACTTATTTGCTTCTTAAAGATGAGGTCAAGACGTAAATAACTTTTTTATATTTTGAGTGAACTTCTTACTATTTTTTATAACGATCAGTGATCGGCAACGTAGACTAAATGATGTCGAGAATAACATTTTCGACAGTGTCGTGTTGACCAGTGGAGACATGTAACTTCGAAAGTTTCGAAGTTGTCGAAATTATCGAAAGTCGGTATGTTATAGCACTTTTGACAGGCGATAATTACGATAAAATATCACTTGAATTTTGCGGCTGTGAAGCAAGAGAAGTGTAAGTATTTATTCATTTAAAAATGGTTTTGTTAATTAAATATCAAAGAATTGTTAATTAATGACAAAGTTATTGAAAAAATAAATGTAAATGCTTTAATAACAATATATGTTTCAAGTTCAACTAACTAACTACACTTAACCTTACTTTCAGGAGATCTAAAAAAAAAATACTACTTCAAAGCAGTTTGAGCTGTTGGTGGAATTTTTGGAGTGGCACCCCGATATGGTCGGTGGGGCGTTCATGCGTACCAACAACAACCAAACAATTCATGGCTTATGGCAGGAGATTACGCTTACATTGAATGCTGAAGGGCCGCCTACAAGAGATGAAGATAATTGGAAAAAAGTAAATAAATATTTTGAAGACTTAGATAACATTTTAAAGCCAAATTTTTCTTTTCTTGCAGGTGTGGGCTGATTTAAAGAATAAAATTTTTAAAAAAATGAGGAAGTCATACACAGAGAGTAGAAAAACGGGAGGTGGAACTAACTAACTAACATAAAAAATATGTGTGCAGCAGCTGTCAAACGTTCGATCATAACTTCGAAATCAACCAAATCGAATGTCGAATGAAAATGTTACAATATACTGCCAGAGCGAAAACTTCGCTTCGATTATCGCTTCGATAGTGAAGTTATAACATGCCGCCACAGGGGTGTCATGGCAGTGAGCTTGCAAATTGCAAATGCAAATTTAAAAAAAATGGACCTCTTTTACATTAGGCAAGACTTGATTTCAAGTCTTTGAATTTGTAGGCAATGGCGACGAAAAAAATAAAAAAACACTAACAAAATACACACAGCAGCAATAACCTTTAATTTTTCGACGCAAGCAAATAACAACAATGCATGCACATTTTTATCATGCTGTCACGCCAACGAAGTCAATTCTTGGAATTACAACACACACGGAAATATTGAAGTTGTTGTAAGTGAGCTAAAACTCTGGTGCATGGTAGAATAAGACAAGGTAGTGTTAGTAGTTTAAATGCTCTCTTGTGCTGGGTACCGCACCTGTCAAAATCAGGTTTTTACGAATAAAACCAAAACAAATAACAAAATTTGCAAGTTACAATATTCTATGTGTTTGACAGCTGCGGTACCCACCGCTCCAAGACAACACTACCTTGTTAAATATACCGTGCTTTGCAGAATAAAGCGGGCTAGATGTCAAAATCCGCTGTTCATCTCGAGTTTCTTTGTGTTCATGTTTCGCAGTTGATTTTAGGTTAAAATTTGTACATGTTTTTTTGCCAATTTAAGACTTCTTTCACATTTTATAGTTTTGATTACACTGTTTTCATAATATTTTCACTCAAATTATCACAAATTCAAAACACGCGACCGCACTGTTTGCAACTTGGAAACGTAAAATATTTTCTTCATTTGCAATTCCTAGGAAATTCGTCGTTTTGACAACTAACCAACCATTTCATTATCCAATATTCGTTGACGCGTGAGGACAGTGAGCCAACCGGCCCTACCTTATAAATCTGCCATGGTGTAGACAATCACTATTAACGACGGGTCGACAATACATTCATGTGTAGATCATTAAACATTTTTAGGCAACCCTATGATACAATGATAAGGTAGGGCCGCTTCGCTGAGTACTCTCACGCGTCAACAAAGAGTGGTTAATAAGAACTAAGATATAAGTCAAAACGACGAATTTCGTAGAAATTGCAAATGAAGAAAATATTTTGTTTCCAAGTTACAAACTGTGCGGTCGCGGGTGTTAAATTTGTGCTAATTTGAGTGAAAATATTATAAAAAGAGTGTAATAAATACTATAAAATGTGAAAGAAGTCTTAAAATTGCAAAAAAACCTGTAACAGTTTTAACCTAAAAACATCTGCGAAACGTGAGCATAAAGAAATTCGCGATGAACAGCTGATTTTGACATCCATCTCGTTTTATTCAGCTTTCTACTCCATTCCACTACGAGTCGGCCTTACCTTAAGGCCCTTATAGACGAGCAACTAATCGCAAAACTGATTGAAAAACTGGTCGATGGTTTTATCTATAGTCGCATGGACCAATTTTTCAATTCCAGTACAAAAAGTTTTTCTTCTTGAAAACATCGCGCATATTATATTGAAAATGAATGATAATAATTTTTTTATTATGAATTTGACGATTAGTTGTTGATTTTGCTACAAACACATCACCAGTTGAAGAACTGGTTGATGTGAAATCGCAAAAAATTAAAATTTTTTAATTGTTGCCAACTGATTGATACACTGGTTGAAAAACTGAAAATAATACCTCAACTCATCTACACACGACTTGTTTTCAACAACCAGCAACCAGTTTATCAACCAGTTTTGCGATTAGTTGATCGTCTATAGGGCCCTTTATAATTCTACCATGGGCAACCCAAAACCTTAGCTATTAAGTGTTTTATTGACTGAGCAAAGTGGCAGCTTTTTATAGCAAGCATTTTTCATTTTAATATTGTTAAATTACATCATGGTGCAATAAAAATTGCAAGGTGTTACAGGCCGGTTACACAGGCCAGTGACAGCGAAAGTGCGAAAGAATACGTGTGTTCGAATGATTCGAAGAATTTCGAACTTTCATGCTTTCATGCAAGAGGTGCTACACATGCTAGTGAAAGTTCACTAAAAAATTTCATCGTATGCGAAGGTTCGCTGCTATTGAATTAATTTAATTTAATGATTTGTTTTAAGTTATTTTTTTTCCATTGTTTATTATAAAATATATACAATTTTATATATGAATACAAGTATTATATAAACAATTGTATATTTTTAACTTTTATTTGAAACTTTTCACATTTGTTACATTTGCTTTGTAAATGTAAGCAAGTTATCAGTGTTGCTTCCTATACGAAATCGAGGAAAACCCGAAATAAAGTACGAAATCGAGGGAAATCCCGAAATGAATCCACCAATAGTAATTAAAAACAACACTGATATACCCCTTTTTGACATGCACTAGCCGCTGCTGTCAAAATCCACTGGCTCTGAAATTTCGTTGCTAGTAGCGATGAAAGTGCCGTGAAAGTGAATCCAGTGTGAGTGTATTTGTAAAAAAGTGTGAATGTATTGAGTTTTTCGAACAACAGGGCCATGGCAGAATTATAAGGTAGGGTCGACTCGGAGAGGAATGGAGTAGAAAGCAGAATAAAGCGAGATTGGTGTCAAAATCAGCTGTTCATCGCGAATTTTTTTATGCTCACGTTTCGCAGTTGCTTTTAGGTTAAAACTGTTACAGGTTTTTTTTGCAATTTTAAGACTTCTTTCACATTTTATAGTTTTTATTACACTTTTTTTTATAATATTTGCACTCAAATAAGCACAAATTTAACACCCGCGACAGCACTGTTTACAACATGGAAACATAAAACACTTTCTTCATTTGCAATTTCTACGAAATTCGTCGTTTTGACATATATGCTTCCTTCTAATTATCCTATCTTCGTTGACGCGTGAGAGCACTCAGCGAAGCGGTCCTACCTTATCATTGTATCATGAACAGGGCCAGTATACAGGCCTGTGTAGCATGCCTGTTAGTGAGTTTGATACTTCTCTCTCAAAATGATAGATTTATGTTTCCCCGTTCTTGTCTAAAACAGCTGACGGCAAATTGGAATGAAAATAAATTTTGTTAAATTTATAATTTATTTAAAGATTTTATGTGAGATTTTGATTTAATAAAGTGTTATGGAAAACAATAAAAAAATATATGAGACGTTGTCGATATGTTCTTAACACAGACGATGTGAATGCAAGACAATTTGCATGCTGGCCAAAGCTTGATGTCGGTGGCATCTCCCAGCGCACTTTTTTGATAAAATGGCAAAACCATTCAATGGCGAACTTGAAAAATAGGCGAAGACAACTGCAATAACTTTTTGTCAATACAACACAGCACAATTAATTGCAGTAAATATTAATTTATACTTAATTCGCACAATAAACTATTAAAACTATAGCACGTCGTCATCTAGCAACTCAAACAAATTATACAATTTGACAACTATTAACAATACTGCTCTTTTGCTCACAATTGTTTGACAGTAATAAAAAAAAAATGTATGGTGTTGTCAAAAAACTCACTAACACCTTATTATTTTTACACCATGAATTACATTAAAATAAAAGTCTTAAAGCGGCAAAACTACTAAAGTAAAGCATAAATTCAATCTACGTGGAATTGCGATTAACACTTGCTAATGCTTAATTTTAATTTTTAACAAAAACAAATAAATTCTTTGACAACTGTGTGGGCAGTTCATTTTTGACATTTCTGCACCAATCCTGCCATTCCTCACATTTTCGACATTGTCTACACTATTGTCGACATAGTCAACATTGTCTACACGATTGTCTACATTTTCGACACCAAAACGTCGACAATTAAAGTCGACGCGTTGAGGAACATCACTGATGGCGATAGAATGAATTCTAAATTTTCATTTTGTCCAAAAAATTAAAGTTTTTCCATATATTTCCCATATTGGAAAATAATGTTTAAGACGATTGTTGAAAATTGTATTACATTTATAATGGTATCACGTTCAACTCTATTAGACGTTTCTAAATCGAGGTTTGGTCTGATATATGAAGCTACCTCAAAATAAAACGAGAAAAAAAAATTCATATTTCGACAACTTGTCCATAAGAAAAATTTTTAATGTAATTTTTGGGTAAGGTAGACCATAACTTATAAGAAAAACAAAAAAATAGTGGCATTGAATGTACGTTTTGGCTATAAGCCAGTGTAATTGGTATTAAAACTTTTGTTATCCGCTGATTCATCTAGTTGGTAATTCAATAGGTAGCGCCATTGCAGTGCACAGCAGAGATAATATAGCATGTAATGTAAAAACAGCAGAGACAGCAAACTTCATGTTTTTCAAGGTTATTTCAGATTTCATCTTTTCAACTCTATATGAGTTTGAATATCCCATGTTTGAGGGGAGTTTCTGTGATTTTTGTGCTTGTATTGAACATTTTGTATTGAACAGTATTTGACACCATCATAACATAAGGCTATCCCTTTCCCACAGTCCAAAATCGAAGCTTAATATCTCTTTATTTCTGGTGCACAGCGTCTCATCAGCTTTTTACTGTCTTTAATAGGCTATGCATTTTTATATTATATATATTATTAAAAATTTCCGTAAAACATAAATACCACAAACTTCGATTTGCTAATTGGTCGTGCTAAATGTGTAAATTTACCATCAGCTGCTTTTGACAGATCTAGGGAAAATTTTTGTGAGAGGTGAAAAACGCGCTATCACCTTGTCTTCTTATACCCTTCATGCTATTAACCAATATGCAATTAATAAGGTGGTAGTGGCCGCTTGCTATTTTCTCACAAAAGGCGATCAGAGCTTGTCAAATGCCTTTCTATTAAACATTTTATTTTTGTCTTACTTTAAAACGGCCAAATGTTGTTGTTTTATAAAAATTAATTTGTGTAATTTTTTTGTGGCAAAATTTGTTGTTCTTTTCGTGGGTAAAGGGAATTTTAGAGAGCTTCTATTTCATCCAAACACTTTAAAATAATAACAATACTATTGTCATTTTTGCCAACACTCCTGTCACTATCGGAAATTTAAGTAGATACACAAAAAAAAAATCAATACTTCCAATCAGCATTACCTGGAATTGAATTAATAATATTAAAACTCTACAAGAAATATTTTTTCACCTTAATTGGAAGGAGTGATTTAAAATAAACTGGTTTTATTCTACTTTTAAGGTCGTATTGTTCAGCTCTGGATATCTTCAACCAGCTGATATTTCCAAGGTTTCCAGTAGTTTCGTACTGTTCACCTCTGGATAGCGCTATTACCGAGCTTATGTCAAAATATAACCAGCTGATAAAGATATCCAGAGTTAACCAGTCGAATTCGGCTGGTCAACTGAGATATCCAGAGGTTTATCATGCCTTTTGCCATATTTCATATTGTTGACTTGTTTTTTGTGGTTGACAGAAAATTTTTTGTGTTTGGCATTTAATAGTGCTCGCGAAATTGTGTGTTGCAGACAACAAAAATAAATAAATTACCGCGCAGCTGCTAATTTTCTGATTTTTAAGGAAATCGCAAAACAGTTTTCGAGTAAGAAAAGGTAATTGTCTATTGCTGAAGAATAGTGCTGTTATATTTGTTGGGCGGCAGAAAAATATTGTTGCCAATTTAATGCAAAAAAAAAAAAGAAGCAAAAAGCTACAAATTTACAAAAGCAGCAGTAAAAATTCCTCATTGGCACATGTCGTGAGTGAACATTTTTGGAATGGCACTGAGCCTAATTAAAGTATATGACAGACTGTCAAAATCTCGGGATAACTTTGACGTTTGGCTGGAAAAAAACTGGAAAAATCACTAACCAGCCGATAAGATCTTAAGTTAGCTGTTGAGTTGCTATCCATAGGTAAACAATACCAATTTTTTTCAGAGCTTTTAACCTCTGGTTAAATTTAAAGCCCTGGATAAGCTGGCTGGATAGCGTTAAATATCCGGAGGTGAACAATACGGCTCTTAACGAGTCTACAGTACATTTATCCATCCAAATATTATTTATACTCTGATAGCGTGTTGCTACATACTTCTTAAACATTTTTCCGAATATGTCTGCATTCACCACTCATTTATTTTGTTTTGGTTTTGTACGAAATTTGTTCGCCAGCAATGAAATACACAGACATTGCACGCAATAAAACCGGTTTCATAACAAATTTACCTTTGCATGAACAAGAGAACCCAAATATATTGTTTATACCGGACAATTGTTCGTGCATGTTGTCTAAATGTAGCGTTATAAACCAACATAGGCTCGCAGTAATTTATTTTTTTTAAATACGGCAGCTCTTTCCAAGGTTCTGTTTAGTAAGCACTAAATAAAGAATTTCACATAAAGCAAGTGTCAACTTAATTTCTGACAGTTCGTTTTACTTTTGCTTCTATTTTGATCTATATACGCGAATTCCGATGAATATAGTGTCCTTGCAAATGGGTGGGGAACGCCAAGGATTGCTTCCTTTCTTATCTTAGAGTTTAGTTCTTGTTCCGCGAGGAAGCTGTTCTAAAGCAATTCGTAGTCTTATATTATAAAACAGCACAAAGTGTTCCAATGGAAAATATTAATAGTCTGGCATGTTGCAGTGCCAAAAAAGTGTTCAATAAATATGCGAAAACAGACTGAGTCGATCAAGATTGAGTTCCTCCGGTATTAAAAGTGCCAAAGATCAAAAAACGCGTGTATTTTTTGTTTTTGTGCGTGGATATTGGCTGCTGCGTTGCCTCGCCTCGCTACAAGTGCTGCCAAAAACAGGATAACAAACGAAAGAGCAAACAACAAAAACACCTAAACCAATTAACGTCCTTGGAAAAATGGGTAGGAACAACAATAAAATAAATACAAAAACACTGTGTCAAAAGAGCCGAAAAAAGAAAAACGAAAATTGCATTTTCCATCGTTGGTTTAGTCTTTGTCTTCAGGCTAGGTTGGAGCTATACACTGCTCTAGGTGCACATAGTTGTGTTTTCAGTTTTTACCAAAGGCTGCTGCAGTTAACATTTAAGAAAATTGTTTCTTTCTTTTTTTTAACCTATCTAAATGTTTGGCTCGTCTTCGTTCTGTCACAGATAACATCGAAATGCTGAAGGCGCTCTACGACTTCCAGGCTGTCTATCCCAAGACCATCAGCTTTGATGAGGGTGAATACTTCATACTGTACCAGACCTCGGCACGTCAGCGGAACTGGTGGCAAGTTGTTAGCATGAAAGGAAATATTGGATTCGTGCCATCTAATTACGTAATGAAAATAAAGGTGAGTCCTATGGGATAGGGTTGCGTGCCGTTTTCCGGCCAAGAAATAAAGTGGGTTAACTGCATTTACCGTTGAAGTCGGGTAAACGCATGAAAATGCGATGAAGGTGCAAAAGAAAGGAACGCCTTGACGAAAATATTATTTTCATGTTAGCAAGATTATCTAAATAGTTGACCAAAACCGATCGAAGTTTATATATATCTTTAAATTGCTTACAATAAAACTAAAAAGAAACCAGCTACATAAATTTTCTCAACTTTATTGCTGAAGTTTAAAAGTTTTTTTGTTAAGTTTTACTCTTTTACTTTAATTTATATAACGCTTTTGGATAAAAAACATCCTGTTTCTTAAAATAAATCTATGCCAAAAATTCAGTGCGCACTCCTTGAGTGTTCTTAAAGCAAACACACTGTAAAGGTCTTACATAGATAAATTAAGGGTGTGACGTTGAATATATTGCTTGAGATGTGTTTTAAGAGTTAAATTATTAAATTACTGATTGTTTTTTTTATATCAAAAAATCATATAAGATTTAGAATAAAACGAAGGTAAAATGAAAAATAATAAAAGAACAAACAACAAACGTAACGAAATAAAAAGATGCATTCGATAACAACTTAAAAAATGTTGAACACCAATAAGATTCATATATTTCCAATACAATACAGGGTAAATAGTAAAATAATTACGGGGTTACTTCCACTTGCGGCGTAAAAAAACAAAGTTAATTTCCAGACGAAAACTACATAACTCCTTTAAACGATCAATAAATCATCTTAAAGTACATACATATATTAAACACCTTTCAGTAATTTTAAAAGCAATGTGTTCAAAAAAATAGGTAACAGTAAAATTGTTTTGTTATTTTGAAAGTTACATTGTCCTAGCTTAATGTTCCATTGACAAAATTAATACAAAAAAATCTAAAACTTTTTTCAACTTAACGAGTCTATGTTATCGTGATGAACATATACACTCAGTTCTGTTTTTACACGGTAGATACGTTTCCAAAGATTTCGTGCAAAAAAAATCGTGTAAAAAAATGCATGCTACTTATGGAAAAGTAGAAGATTGGTTCCAAATTTAACAAATCTGTAGAAATAATACAATAAACCATTTTTAAACTCATATTGGAGCGTTTAAGCTAATATTTGCGTATATTTTTATTTCATAAACTTATAAAAGAATGCAAAAAAAAAAAAACAATTTTATAAACTTATAAAGTAAACTTAAAAAGCGGTGAAAACTGTTAGTACTAAAATTGTTATTTTCAGAATTTGGGTCAATCGTGTTAAATCAAAATAAAGCGTGTAAAAACAAAATAAAGATTTATTTTTAATTCGTGTTAAATCAAATTCGTGTAAAAGTCGTGTAAAAACAGAACTGAGTGTACTTTAAAAATATTAATATACTAGCTGAATACCCGACTTAACTCGGGAATTGATATAAATAATTTTTGAACTGATTTGTCGGTTTGAAAAAACTTTTTACAGACTTTATAAGGAATTTTATGTGCATCTTTCGGTAACTTCGGCGAAATGAGCAAAATATTGCTCGAACATCTGAGGAAAAGTTAGGGAAATCGCGATTTGTTTATGCGTGCTGATCGCTGCAAAAGTATATTTTCAAATTTTATATTGTATTCGATAGAATGGACATTTTTGAAAAAATCAGATCAAAAACAAATTTTTGGCAATCATTTCTGTAAATTTTCTCATACATAAATGCTCTACTATGACCTCGTGTCGTAATATGTTCAAGCTACTAAACTTGTGGACAGTTCATGTGTTAGTATTGTTGACGAAACCTTTGTGTGCTGTTTTTAAGGCTGAAAAATATTTATAATTCACAGATACTATCTTAAAGAAATGAAATAATTCACAGATACTATCTTAAAGAAATGAATATACATACGTATATATATATATAAAAAATTAACCAAACATTCTAAATGTTTCTTATGATTTTTTTTTTTAATATTTATTGCGAAAAAGCCATTATTTTGTAAGTCTTTTTTTACTGGATAACAAATAAATAAGCACTGAAAGTAGAAATTGAAATGTCAAGACAACGTCAACGTACGACGCAACTAACTAGCGCATGTGGTGATGCGAACTCAAATAAAACAGAATTCAGCATCAGCTGTCCTGATATGGGAAAATAAGAATGTTGAATATAAATACACATAGAGAAGAAACGAAGATATTTATCACCGTTCGTGCTTTGCTACGCCTTACTGTATTTTGTAGTACAGCGCCCTCTGGTGTTTAAGATATAGCAAAATACACAGCGCAAAAAACTCACCGCCAAAGCCCTTTGCATACTTGAAAATCCCTATACACAAATTTTCATCCTAATCAGATCAGCGGCTTTGGAGTGTTTTACCATGTCTTAAGAGATTTGTACTACAGCGCCCTCTGGTGCTTAAGAAAGCAAAAAAAAAAAAAAAATATGAGTGTTCTTTAGTCCAGACGACTAGAGTAAAACTTCTTTAGCTCCATATATATGTATAATATACACATGTAAAAGAAAGGTGGCAACACTGAACAAATCAGTCGTCAGTCGGTTTCTTTCCTCGCGGCGGACGGTCGTTTGCTGTGCCAAAGAGTTGATTCGTATTGCTTTAAGAAAGTATTTTTAGAAGTTTATTCTTAAAATTGTTATTAAATTGATTTAGTTTGTATTCTTTTTTTTATATTCTTAATTAAACTGCTTAGTAAACAAACGCGATGTTTTTTAACTTCACTTTGAATCGGTTTTTCTGATCGGTTTTTCTGACATCTATATACATATACATATCAGGGGGCAACTTCCCTCCCCTGCCCTACCGTTACTACGCCCATGTATATGCATAACTGTTTATATACTGTATAATATGTAATATATACATAAACATATCAGGGGGCCAACTGCCAACTACCCTCGCTACGCCCATGTATATGTTTATATATGTATAATATATAGATGTATGCACATATACATATCAGGGGGGCTACTGCCTCCTCATGCTCTACCATCGCTACGCCCATGCTTATATATGTATAATATATACATGCATAATCATATACATATCAAGTGGGGAAACTGATCCCCGTGCCCTATTCTCGCTATGCCCATATATATGCATATATCTTTATATATGTAAAATATGTATAATATATTTATTTATTTCAATTCATCTACCAGGTTGAAAACCTTCACATATTACATAGTTCAACTTATATACATGTATATACATATCAGAGGGAAACTTCCCTCCCCTGCCCTACCCTCGTTACGCCCATGTATATGTATGTATATTTATATATGTATATATGTATGTATAGTATATGCATGTATATACATATCAGGGGGGAACTGCCCTCCCCTTCCCTACCCCTGCCACGCCCATGCATATGTATGTATGTTTATATATGTATAATATAAATATGTATTCGGATAAGCGGCTTAGGAGTTTTTCGACGTTTTTGAAAATATTTGTACTACAGCGCCCTCTGGTGTTCAAGACAGAACGAAGTAGATAAGTCATGAAAACTCACCGCATCCGAAAACCTCTATATACCAATTTTCATGCAAATCGGATGCACGGCTTAGGAGTTTTTCGAGGTTTTTCAAAATATTTGTACTACAGCGCCCTCTGGTGTTCAAGAAAGAACAGAGTAGATAAGCCATAAAAACTCACCGTGTTCGAAAACCTCTATATACAAATTTTCATGGAAATTGAATGAACGGTTTCGGAGATAAGCTAAAAAAAAAGAATTCCCGATCGCAGCGCTCCCTTCCGGATCCAACCTTTTTTACTAAATAAAAAGTAGCCTATATATTGACCGGGAGTATAAGGAATCTAGATGTCAAGTTTCATTTAAATCCATCCAGTAGTTTTCGCGTGATGCCCTAACAGACAGACAGACAGACAAAAATTTTAAAAATGCGTTTTTTTATGCGATAAATTAGAAATGCGAAAAGAATTTCAAAAAAATATTTTATGTACAGATTTTTTTTTTTAAATTTTTTATATACAGCCATGGACACATAAATAGCACAAATGTCAACTTATTTTCTAAACGTTTCGTTTGAACCTAATAATGCATATATTAACTGTAGTTATTATTTTTTGAGACTCCAGTGTGACGTTGTTTCAAACTCCGAAAGAGATGTAAGGTTACTTACTTTTATTTGCTCAGGCCACCTCTTTCTGTATAGGCATGTACGATCTGCTGTGGTCATATAAATAGCACACATGTAAGATGGTGAATAAAAGTTAAAAATATCGGGTGTTTGTAAAAATTGTAGAGTTTTATTCGGTTAATTTCGCCGATTCTAAATAAAATGGGTCGTGGCAAACATTGCACTCCGGAAAAAAGGGTCTATAATTAACGAACTAAGTGAATAAGCAAAAAACCATCTGAAATCGCGGATATTCTCAAAATTTCGCCAAAAATGATCTATAATGCACTCAAGCTGGTTACATCAAATGGTTAAAATAATTTCGAGAATAAGCCGCGCAATCCTAGACGTAAAACCAGCGCTTCCACTGATTTATTGTTCTCAATGACTTTAGTTCGCAAAAGTAAGGCTGATCCTTTCAAGACAGCAAAGCAAATTATGAGGGAAATAAATGAAGAAAAGAACCTAAATGTTGCAAGAAAACTAGTATCTAGGAGACTACATGAAGCTAATCTTTATAGACGCATTAGCCGAAGAAAGCCGCTCTTAACCAAAAAAAATTTAAAGGATCGGTTAGCGTTTGCAAGGGCCCATGTGAATAAAGAAGACCAATTTTTTAAGAACGTGCTCTGGACTGACAAAACTAAATTTAATGGGGTTGAACCAGATGGAAAAACTTTTGTTCGGCGCCCCAAACGCCAAGAGTTGAATCTGAAGTATACAAAAAAATCCTTAAAGCATGGATGAGGGAATTTAATGATTTGGGGACCTTTTTCCTGGCACGGCGTTGGGCCAATTTTTCGTATACCAGGAATAATGGACAAAAATATGTATTTAGATATTCTTAATAACCAGATGGAACCATTTGCATTTGAGAACATGCCTATTAGGTGAATTTTTATGCACTCTAATGATCCAAAACACACAGCAAAGGTTGTGATTGATTGGCTAAAAAAGGAAAAAATAAATATTTTGAATTGGCCGGCTCAAAGCCCAGACCTCAATCCCATAGAAAATTTATGGAATGATGTGAAGGTCAGCATAAGCAACCAAAATTTCGAAATTAAGATGAGTTATGGAGTGGAATTGAGAAGGCTTGGTACTCTATTCCGAAGGATTGGGTCAGGAAGCTTGTGGAGAGTATGGGACGAAGAAGTCGGGTTGTTTTGGACAATTCGGGATACAGTACCAAGTACTAGTAAACATATTCGTAAGCTCATTGTAAAATAAAAATAAATTACTATGGCTTCTTTTCAGAATCCAAATTGTGCTATTTATACGTCCACTTCAGCTAAGGAACAATTTCAAATTTTTCATTAATTTTCTAATTTTTAATTCGTAGTTACAAAGTTACTACTGATTTTAAGTTAATAATGTTTAAACTCAAATACCATGAAATAAATTCTTGTTATCCTCTATGTATTTTATTTAAATTTATGTGAATCACCCTACATGTATTTTTGTGCTATTTAATTGTCCACGGCTGTATATAGATGATACTTTGACTTGAGTATAAAAAAAAAATTATGGGTAAAGAAACTTTGGCTAATGAAAAATTAAATTAAATCATTAATATAAATGTGAAGTTAAACATCAAAGAAGTAAAAAAAAAAAACAAAATGGCCATTTCAGCCCTTGAAAGTACTTTGACCCAGCTTCTTATGATCAATTGTGTTGTGCATGTATGAAATGTTTAAACACATATGTTCTCAAAAAGCTTTTCATGGCAGTTTTTACTCTCTGAGGCTTGCCATTGTCTGCAGAGAGGTGACGGCCGAACAGAAAAATTAATTCAATGGAAAAAACTTTCTGTGTCAGATGAGATTTGAACCTGGATTCTATCGCATACAAGCCACGCATCTCAACCAGTATGCCACGGCCGCCACAATCAGAGCAAAACTATGGACTAATTAGTCCCTTCTCCTCCAATACTTTAGCTCCGACAGCGAAATTTTAAACGCGTTTTTCTCGAAATCTCATTTCAAAGTTGATATATACTTTCAACACATAAAATACCTTCCCCCAACGATAAGTTTTAGAATTTTTTTTTTAATTACGAGGGTTTTCCACTGACAAAATGTTAGGATTTTTCGTGAAAAATATTAATTTTCACTTCAAATGACTACAAAAAATTTAAAAATCTAAAATATAATAATCAGAAAACATTGGGGGAGGATTTGATGATACTTCGACTTAATTTTAATGTTCTTTGATTTCAGATAATTTTCAGCTGACATACAGTGAACACCGCAAATCGTCTTTTTCCAAAGACGTTATGTGAAAAGCTTTTTCACCGCGTTCGATATTTTTGCGTAAAATTGCAGGATGTTATTAAACTGACACTTTATAACGTACAAAAGGTTTCAATGAACTTGCTCTATCCATATTTCTAAAACAAAATTCGCAAATAAAAGTGCTGTTTTACGCTGAAACCTTTATTCTCTTCTCAAGTGATTGTGTTTTTAACTTTCAATTAAATAAAATTAAAACTAATTTCGTTTAATGACTTTTTTACATTATCTTAGTTCACATTATCACAAAGCTACTGCACATCAGTGCTTAAAGACCTTGCAACAAACAAAGACATATGTGAGCAAGCTATATGAAAGTGGTTTCTTATGCATCAGCCGCTTACAATTTTACCCCACTTTAGGACAATTTTTCACACTAAATGAGTACTCTCGATAATTGGAAATTGTTTCAATAAGTGTTTGACTGTATCTCAAGGGCAGCTACTACTGTACTGTCTCTTACTCCCTCCTTACATGCTTGCATGCCAAGCCAAACCTAACAAACACAACAAAATCTCTACCAACATCTAGTAAAATCGTTAAAAATTCTTTGAAGGCTATTGACACGTTTTCAATCCTAAAGCATAAAATAAAGCTTTGCTGCTCCTCGGCATGCAGCATAATGCAGTAACGAGCTGCTGTCTGGCACTCGTTATTTAAAGGCAGGAGGCAAAAAATATTGGTCGAGTAAATAATGGAACCCACCCCAACGCCCTGATTAAATTTTTAATGGTTTTTTATCTTATAATAAAGTTAAATTACTGCAGGATAAAAACTTTCTATCGAAATGGTTAAAGATTTACAAGCATTGATCAAGCAGGAGGAGAATTTTGAATAATTTAAAGTATTTCCTATTTGTTTCGTTGTGATGTTATGTTACGAGCTTGTTAAGGCCGATCTTAAAATACGCGACCCCTGAAGTACACCACCCAGCAAAAAATGCATGAATACAGGAGCAAAGAGACAAAAAAATTAAAAACGTGTCTACATACAATTTTTACATCCTTGCATCGTTACATCCACACCGTCAATTGCTGCTACCTGTGCTGTTTTTATTAATACTTCTGCGGTTTGTTTTGCAACATTGCTAGTTAAATAATGTAATATTTAGGTAAATCCTTGAGAACTCAGAACGCTTGCACTTGACTCATTGCTTCCCAGAGCGCCAACACCATGACACCTTGTAGACATCAGGAGCATGTGCATGTAAAAAAAAAAAAATAAATGCAATAATTCGCAACAAGGACATGTAAAAAGTGGGAATATGTTCTGTTTTTGAAGTTATTTGCACATCGTTTGCAGTCGTTTTCGAGCTGCGTGAGCTATTGCCTTGGCAGTTGGAACTAAAGAATAATTCATATGTAGAACAAACAATTCTTACCCCACCAGTGTTTCTTTTTCATTGAAGTCAATGTATAGTGTTATGTGTACAATAGAAAAAACAGGCATATAAGTCTTTAAGGCTTTTAAGATTTTGTATGCCTTATGTTATCTCTCTCTCTCTAATCTTATAAACTGGACATTGCCTTTACCGCTCCAAAGTTTACGCTTCACGCGCTAATGATAAATGGTTTTACAACAAAAACAATTCTAGCACCATTTTTTTAGAAAAAAAAAATTAATACTTAGGACTCTTTAAAATATAATTTTACATTTAAAATATGAATGAATGAATGAATCTTTATTTAAGTAGTTAAACATTTAAATGTCGATATTTCTTAATAAAAAATGTACAGAGATTTGTGCTAAATACATTACATCTATAAAATAATATCACAGTTATATTGAGAGAAAAAAAAAAAAATTGTAGGTACATTACAAAATAGCGATATTTGCGAAGGAAAAAATACTACAAAAAACCTTCGATTAAAGGTGCAAAAAAGAAAGAAAAGATAAAAATATATGTACGCATATATGTATCATAATAAATGCACCATTTTACAAGAAAATAATATAAATGCATTAATAAATAAATTAGGGTGGAAAATGCCTAGACTTACTTATTTACTTAGGTGGCCGTAACAACCCGTGTCCGGATTTCGACCGACCTCATCAGCTCTTGCCAGGCGCCTCTGCTTTGCGCGCGCCTTCTCCAATCGGATACACCAAGTGCGGTTAGGGCTTCCTCAGCCTGGTCGATCCATCGGAGGCATGGTCTCCTTCGTCGTCGTTGACCAGCGACCCTCGCCTCGAGCACCTTTTTCACTGGAGCTTCGTCGTTCATACGATGGACATAACCCAGCCAGCGTAGTCGCTGCACAGTTATACGCCGAACTACGTCAATGTCTTCGTAGAGCTCATACAGCTCGTGGTTCATTCGGATACGATAGTCATCGCCGACTCGAACAGGACCGAAGATTTTGCGAAGAACTGTACTCTCGAACACCCCCAGAGCGGCTGCGTCAGTTTGCGAAACTACCCATGCCTCAGCGCCACAAAGCAGCACAGGTAGAGCGAGCGTCTTGTAGCGTGTTAGCTTTGTCGATCGAGAGAGGGCTCTGAAACTTAGTTGCTTACTGAGCCCGTAGTAGCACCTTTTAGCAATTATTTGAGAATTATTTTTAGAGAATCGCTTTATCTCCAGGCTGATTTCGTTGTTAGTATTAATGGCGGTGCCAAGGTATACAAACTCCTTGACTACTTCAAAGTTACAGCTGCCGGATGAAACGTGGGAGTCTAAACGCCGCGCTCCCTTGTTTGTAGACAGCATATACTTTGTTTTACCCTCATCAAGCGTCAAACCCACTTTGGCTGATTCCTTTTCGATAGCGGCGAAAGCAGCGGTAACATCTCTCTTGGTTCTGCCAACAATATCAATATCATCAGCGTACGCAAGGAGCTGGACACCTTTATAGAAAATGGTGCCATTACGATGCACACCGGCCTTGATGATGTTGAAGAGATCGCAAGACAGTGGATCGCCTTGCCTGAAACCTCTTTCGGTATTGAAGGTTTCGGAGAGGTCATTTCCTAACTTGACGGAGCTGCGTGTGTTGCTCAACGTCATTCTGCAAAGTCTAATCAACTTTGCAGGTATACCGAACTCAGACATTATTGCGTATAGGCAATCCCTTCTCGGGCTATCGAACGCAGCTTTAAAATCGACCAAGAGATGGTGTGTGTCAATTTGATATTCGTGGGTTTTCTCCAGGATTTGTCGTAGCGTGAAAATCTGGTCTATGGTGGACTTACCAGGTCGAAAGCCACACTGATAAGGTCCAATCAGTGTTTTTGTAATCGGCTTTAATCTTTCACACAGTACGCTTGAGATAACCTTATATGCGAGGGAAATAAGACTGATACCTCTATAACTAGCGCAGATTGTTGGGTCTCCTTTCTTAAGTATAGGGCACAGTACGCTGAGGTTCCAATCGTAGGGCATGCTTTCTTCTAGCCATATTTTGCTGATGAGCTGATGCATGCGCCTTATCAATTCATCGCCGCCGGTTTTAAACAATTCAGCTGACAGGCCGTCAGCACCCGCTGCTTTATTGTTTTTGAGTCGTTGGATAGCAACTCGAACCTCTTCATGGCTAGGTGGTGATACTTCAACTCCGTCATCGTCGATTGGTGGCACTGTACTGCGCTCTCGATGGGCGGCATTGGTGGAATCGTCGCCAGTAAGTAAATTGGAGAAGTGCTGTCTCCACAATCTAAGCACACACTGTGTATCCGTATTCAGATCTCCATTTTCGTCTCTGCAAGTGGAAAATGCCTAGAACCGAAGATTTATTATATTTTAACTGACATCTAACTTTATTATATATAAAATTTAATAATTACGGCATTTTAAAGAAAAATACTAATTTGGAACAAAGTTATAAATAGGAATAGCAATACAAATATACATAAATATTAAATATTTTTAAAACATAGACTTTGAAATCTTTTTATATATTTGCTAAAGATGTTATAGTTAACTTAGTATAGATTAAGTAATAAGTAATAAGTAATAAGTAATAAGAAGTTTTCTTGTGGAATAGTGCCATGGTAAGCTGAGTGCAATTTTTGACTAATTTGAAGTTTATTTAAATGCATTTTGGCACAAAAACCCCATACAGGGCAGGCGTAGAGTAAAATAGCCTGAAATACAACTTTTACAATAATAATTTTATTTTCATTGCTGAGCTTAGAGTTTCTATTTAATAAGGGGTACAACAATTTTTTAGCTATAATTGAGTTTAGTGATATTATTGTTTATGTGATCCCTAAATAATAATTTTTTGTCTAGTATGACACCAAGGTAATTATCGTTGTTGGACCATGGGATATTAAAATCATTTATTCGAAGTTCAGAGCTAGGAAAGTAACAAGGATTTCTTTTTCTAGTAAAAAAGATTGCTTGTGTTTTACTAGCATTAAGTTTAATTTTCCAATTTTCGAAATATAAAATTAAGTTATTTAAAGCGCACTGTAATTTTGTCACAATGGTTTGACCAAATTCGTGCGAGTAAAAAACTCCTGTGTCATCTGCATATGAGCAATTTCGCAATCAAAGTATTTGGGCATATCAGAACAAAAAATTATGTAGAGAAGAGCACCTAAAACAGAACCTTGTGGGACGTCTGCTGGAACTTCAGTGAAGTTTGAGGGCTTATTTCCTATATACACGCAAAAAATCGGTTAGTTAAGAAACTTTGAATTGTTTTAATAAGATAAAGGGGGAAGTTTAAATTAATTAGTTTAAAGATCAGACCATTATGCCAAACTGAGTCAAATGCTTTTTCGACATCTAGTAAAACTAGAGCAGTCGACTTTTTACTATTAAAATTTTGCTTAATATGGTTAAATATCCTTTTAACTTGATGAATAGTGCTGTGAAAATTTCGGAAACCAAACTGTTCATCTGGGATGATTGTATTCTGCTGCAAAAAAACCCATAACTTTGCTTTTAAAATTTTTTCCAAGATCTTACTAATACTACTCAGCAAGCTAATTGGACGATAGTTGGCTGGATTGTTTAATAGCTTGCCAGGTTTAGCAATTGGTATTACCTTAGCAACTTTCCACGTGTCTGGAAAATAGCATAGCTTTAAACATAAATTAAATAAAAAGCACAGGTACTTCAGAGCCGAAGTAGGAAGCTGTTTAAGCATGAAGTTTTTTAGCTCGTCAAGACCCGCAGCTTTTCGTGGCCGAAGATCCTTCATTAAGACTTTAACAGTTTACACAGACACGAATTCAACAAAAACAGAATCTACAGTGTAAGCATTGAATTGTCTGATAGTTTCATTAACTAGATCTGTATTTGATTGGCTACCTAAGTTTTCAGACACTCGGTGGTTATTCAGGAAGATTTCAGCAAAAACATTAGCTTTTTCTTCATTAAATAATATTGTATTGTTATCTTTAACAAGAGGTGGAATATGCACATGCTTCTTTTTTAAAAGTTTGGTAATATTCCAGAAAGGCTTTGAGCATTTTTCAAGACTACTGATTTTATTATTCCAACTCTTGTTTCTGACTTTTAATAACATTTCTAATGATAACCGTATAACTGCGCATAATGTTGTAATCAGATTGCTGTCGGTACCTACTCCACTGCGATCCAATGGGATGGGGATTACAAATGTAAATTAAAATTAAAAATATAAATGCTCACCAAACGATACTGTTGAAATAATTTTATTACCCTTTAGGACAAAAAGAAAAGTTAACCCAACAAACAAAATAGTGTTCACTAATGTTATCGAAGTGCGTGAAGATAAATTCGTAAATCCGACGCTAACTTAGCAAAGACACAAACCCATATTTCCTAAAAGTATTTAAAACTTTTTAAAACTTTTTAAATACTTTTTAAAAGTATGAATTTAACTATGCATACGAATTTAAATAACAGTACGAATTTAACTTTAAGTACGAATTTAACTTTATGTACGAATTTAACTTTAAGTACGAATTTAAGTTTAAGTACGAATTTATATGAAAAAACTATGAATATGACTCCGTTTGATAAGAAATCTTTTTAATATCAATCAGGAAACTTAAAATTCAAAACATTTTTTAAAATATAATAAAATTAAGGGAAAAATTCAAAATTAATTCAGCACTAAAAATTCGAGGCAGCATTGATTAAACTTCCGATTCCGGTCGTAAGAAATTTTTTAAAAACTCACGAATCATATGTTTATGATACTAAATTTGAAATTAAAGATCGTACTATCTACATTTAGGATTTTTATTTTTTATGAACCAATGGACAGGTTATTAAAGCACCTTTTCAAGGGTATATGACTAATTGTGACGCGCTGAGGATTGTGATCAAAGGAAATTTTTAAAAAGTAGTGGAAAGTAATGCAAAGCTCAATTCATAGTACTTACTTTGAATTAAAAAAATCTCAATACCTACTTGTACGATTTTAATATTTTATTAAATATTTTATTTAATATTTTTATTTTAAGGATTCATTACTCATTGTGGCCCGGTAAGGATTTTGGCCAAAGGAAATTTTTAGAAAGTAGTGAAAAGTACTTCAAAGTTCGATTCATAGTACTCACTTTAAATTAAAAAAATCTCAATACCTACTTGTACGATTTTAATATTTTGTATTTTAATCCTATGTTGTTGTTCCATATCTCGAAGGGGAAGCAAAATAGGTAAAATCTTACCAATTTTTGGGGGTTGCTATGGAAGGAAACATTTTTGAGACACACAAATAGGGGGTTTATCACTCATTTTCCATATTTTTAGAGGGGACGTTGAAACAGGTGTTTAACTGTCCACTGTAAGTCAAATTGTAAGTCAGACACGTGTTTCGGTCCCTCCCTAAAAATATGGCGAATGGGGGCTAATATACCCCTCTATTTGTGTGTCTCAAAAATGCTTCCTCCCATAGTAACCCCCAAAAATTGGTTAGATTCCCCTTCGAGATATGGAACAACATAAAATCGAAAGATATCGAAAAATCCTCGAAAAATGCTCGAAAAATCTTCGAAAAAATAGAAAAAGTGCCATATCTCGGAGGGGGAGCAAAATAGGTAAAAATTAATAATTTTTTGACGTTTCCAAGGGGGAAAGCAGTTTTGAGACGCACAAATAGAGGGGTCTATCAGTCACCCATTTTGCACATTTTTAGGGGGAGACGTCGAAACCAGATAACTGCAACGAGTCTATAAATAAACGAATGACTATAAACCATTCATCAAAAACCGAATGCGAGTGCGTGCGGTTGCGTTCAACAACCACCGCTTCCACGCGAAGCATCCTCATAACAGCGATGAGCGACGAGTGCCGCCGCTTTCACTCATCGCTCATAAGAATGCCGCTCAATGATTCCAATGATTCTAGAGTCATTCCTTATGATTCTAGAGTCATTAAGGGAAATCGCATACAGGTTACCGCTGACATACTTTATTATACATATAATATATAAATTTATTATTATATACATACAATACTAGCTGACTCGGCAAATGTATGAAAATAAATCTTAAAATAGTATTAAAAAAAATATTTAAATGCATATACTTAATAAAAAAAAATTTTAAATAGTATTGGTAGAAATTAGTGAAAAATTGCGAAAATATTATTGAAAAAACATATTAAAAATTTTTGAAAAATTTTTTAAAGAATTATTAAAATTATTTTAATGAAAGAATTAAGAATTATTATAATTAAAATATTAAATAAAATCATTTTGTAATATATAAATCATTAACAGTGACAATCCTGTTTATTTTGGATTACCGCTTTCCTTATGGCTTCCATAAACAAAAAGGTTCTCTTAGGTTCTTAGAGGTGATTTCAAGAATTGATTAAAAACAATACAATAACAACAATGAACAAATAATACACAACATACAAGTATAAGTAAGTTTGCTACAATTTTATTCTTTGAACTAGCGATCCCCAACTTAGAAGCTGGCTATTTATCTTAATCAACACGTAAAACACAAAACAAAAGTAAAACAAGGAAAACGCACGCCAATACTGAAGTGCACGCAAATCATTCAATGACTCTAGAGTCATTGAGGCTTCTTGGAATCATATGCTTAGAATTCAGCAGTCTTTATAATGAGCGATGAGTGAAAGCAGCGGCACTCGTCGCTCACCGCTGTTATGAGAATGCTTCGCATGGAAGTGGTTGTTGTTGTGCGCAACCGCACTCACTCGCACTCGGTTTTTGACGAGTGATTTAGAATCGTAAAAAAAGATTCGCTGCAGGTCTCTGGTCGAAACACGTGTTTAACTGTCCACTGTAAGTAAAATTGTAAGTCTCCCCCCTTTTAAGATCCGCTTTTAAGTACTGTCTGTCTATTTAAAACATATTTTTAAGTGGTTACCCTCCCTAAAAGTGTGTGGCATATAAACAATGAAAAGCAACAGTTACCAAACCCAAAATGAAATGGACAGCAACAGTTAACGAAACCAAAATGAAATGAAATGAAAAGCAACAGTTTCATAACAACAGCAAAATAAAATTAAAAGCAACAAATTAATTTTATTGCTGTTGCTTTTGTTGTTGCTATTGCATTTACAATAATGACAGTTAAGGTTTGCTGCCCACCTACGGCACGTAACGAAACTACAAAATATAACTGCAAAGTGTTCTTATGTATTCATGCACACTAACAGATGACGAAACGGCAACGACCGACGAAAAAGCCGGTGGCTATAAAATCAAAGAATTCTGACCGGCTTCTTGTTTCGTTTCGTTACCTGCCGTAAGTGGGCAGCAACCTTTAAGCAAAAGCAAAAGCAAAAGCAATTGAATTTTTGCCAGTTTTTTAAATTCTGCTTATACAGGTCTGAATTCCTTTTTATGTGTTTGAAATCATAAATAATATTGCTTAAAATCGGAAAATTGTTGCATTTTTTTTTTCCTATTCTCGAAAATCTACAATTGTAAACCAGTATTTTTCATGCTTCTATGTGTTTATTGTAATTTTTTTGATTTCAAAACAAAGTTCGAATCTTAAAAATAATAAATTTTGATAAAAATTGTCAGTTACTTTTCATATATTGACAATATCATTGAAAAATTTTTTCAGTTTTCAGTCCAAAATATTCAATATAATAAGTAGCTTAATAAACCAAATTTATATTAAAATTTTTTATTGGAATTAAAGCGAAAAATAAAAAAAAAAATGAGGTTACATTTTGTTCGAATGCCATAAACTTTAACCACATATGTACGCAATTAGATTACAATTTTTACCAAGTTTGAGTTCCGTAGATAAAACATACATTAAGCTGCAACTTTTTGCAACTTTTATTTTAAATTATACCTGTATTTCTTAAAATCTCTACGATGTCCTACAAAATGACAATACCTCACGATTTCAAAGTATAATTTTGTGTTTTAAGGTTGAACATTTAAAAATATTATTATTAAATATATAGAGTATATTTTTCAGTATAGCCAATTTTATGAACACCTTACATAAAGAAGTGTTTCAGATATACCCTAACTTCTGAATATTTTTTTTTAAGACAGAAAATGTGAATCTTATTACAAAAATTTTTAATTTTGTGCTGATAGTTCGGTCAAATTTCACTCAGTGAAACGATGCCAATTGCAACAATGTTCACTAAATTTTTACCAAAAAATCTTTTTCAAGGAGCATTTCTAAATAATTACCAAAAATGTGAACTTTCCACGTATCTTTGATCCCCCTAGGAAAAATCCTGTGGACGCCCATGGCCGAACCTGTTGGTTTTTCTTTATTTTTATGTTCATATTCGTAATAAAGGAATAATTTTATATAGCCATGTCAACCAGTAAGTGGCTCAAATATTGAAAACAAGATAGCTTCAAATTTTAATTAATTTATAAAATTTAATTTGAAATTTATTGAATTTATTGATTATTTCCGCTTCCAGCGGCTCCATAACTACCTCGCTAAAATCGATGAAACTTCGCCTTACATATAGCCCCAAATTTTGTCTGGCATAATTTAAAATTTTTACCTGCATAGGTAAGAGCTAAACGACCTCTTGCATTTTTCCACCACTGGCTCCATCACTTACCTTTACAGTCGTACCTACACAGTCAAAAACGGCAAACAAGCTCTAAATTCGTTTTCAAACAAAATTTCAAACTTATCATAATTGCTATTGAAAGGAATTTTCGATATCGCCATTTAAAATATTGTTCCAAAATTTTGAAAAGCTAAAACAAAAAAAAAACGTAATCGTTCATAATGAACAATCGTAAAAATTTCCAAAAATGTACAAACGCCCAAAGCAAAGAAATTAGGTAATCGTACATCATTAACGAACGCCAAAAAATCGTGGCCGGCGTGATCACCGCGACCTTGTGCGAAATCTCGTGGTTTTTAAAAGAATAATTATTTTCATTGTACGAAAGGAATCACGTGGAAAATTTTACGAAAACATATAAACATTTTTTAAAAGGGAAATAATTATTTGAAAATGTTTAATCTTTATTTTTTTCGTACAAGTAAGAAATCAGAAGATTTTTTAATGAAGGATTATTTCCCTTTTGCGAGATATTTGAATGTTTTCGTAAATTTTTTAACTTTGCTTCTTTCGTGCAAGGAAAATAATAATTTCCTTTGTACAAAATATTTTCTTTCGTTAATGCTTTAAACTTTTTTTAACAAAATACAATTTTGGATAATCGTTCATTGTCGTTTTTGAGCGAAAGTTGATTTAACAAATTTTGGGCGATTATTCATTATGAACTCTTATCCAAAATGTGTCAAATTAACAATTATCACCCAAACATTCTTCGGAGCGATAGTTCAATTTCCGATTTTGAGCGTTAGGGTTTTGGGCGATCATTTGCATGATCTAATTATACCAGGTAGCCTTGACAACTGGCTTTTTTCTCAGGGCGCCTACCACCAATTGTTAAAATCAATACAAACTTTAATTTGTCATCTGTTTTGCTACTTATTCGTTTGCTCTTTTTCGATGTGTTTTTGACAAATGATGTTCGGCAAAACAACTACCTTCTAGCTATAGATTATTATATCCAGAGCTGGGCGTTAAGAATTACAGGTGTAATTGATTGCGGCAAGGGTTAAGAGCATTTTAATCCTAATTTCATAAGTTTTTAAATTAGGATTGCGGAAATCGTCCATAGAACGATCTGAGATAACGATTGCAGTAATCGTAATTTTGAAAAAGTCGAAATTAGTATTACTGTAATCGTAATCTTAGCTCATGCGATGAAGGATTACTTTAAGCGTAATCCCGCTTTTTCTCTGATTAGGATTGCCGTAATCGATTGCAAGGATTACTTTTATTAACTTTTCACTGTACTTCTTAAAATGTATTTCAATAAGAAAACATTTTTTCATAACTAAGTCTACCATCAATAGCAACATATTAAATCTCTATATATAAAACAAAGTGGAAAAAGCGTCTGTTTACCTCTGCTGCCCGTAATTTTCCACCAATTAGATTGATTTTTTTTTTAATGCAGATAATTATGATGCGAAGGTTCGGTGATGGGAAAACATAAACTAAAATACGGACACTTTCATCTACACATACATAGCTATTATATGTAAGCCTGTTAAAAAAGTTTAACAAACTATTAGCCAAAGCCAAAGTGTGCTTAATATTATGGCTTTTTATTCGTCATTCTATGTTTAATTTATTTATGTATATATAATTGTCAAATATGGACCAAGAAATTAAAGGGAAAATTTTAAAATTATTTTCTTGTAGTCGGTTTTATTTTATTTTTAAAAAGTTTTTTCTGTTATGTGTTTATATTTCAGTTTTTCACCAAAAGTAAATAAGAGTAATCCTTACAATCGATAACTGTACTCCCAATCAAAGAAAAAGCGGGATTACGATTAAAGTAATTCTTCATCGAATGACCTAAGATTACGATTACAGTAATCCTAATTTCGACTTTTTTAAAACTACGATTACTGCAATCTCAGGTCGGTCAATGAACGATTACTTCAATTGTAATATGAGTTTTTTAAAATAGAGGATTACTGCAATCGTAATGGTGTGGTAATCGTAGTCCTTATCGCCCAGCTCTGATTATATTGTATTCAGGCTAATAAAAATGAGTCTTAAAAGAGTCATAAAAGACTCGGAATATTTGCCTGATTGCAAAAAAAAAAAAAGAAATAAAAAATAGGCAAAGTTGCGATTATACGAAATTTATGATTTTACTTAAGGGTCTAAGGGCGTTGATTGCATTAGGAAACTTCCTACCACATCCAGTAAAGTGAATTGACAAATAACTAAAAGAAACTCTGCTGCCCATTAATAATAACGAAATCTTTTCGTAGGTTGAACCCGACTTCCTCATAAGCTTTCTAAATTCGTCCATTGAATCGTTGGAGAAATCCAAAGAAATTGAAATCAATGGAATCATGCAAAAGGACGAACTTTTGGAGCGTTTGCGTGAAAAAAAAATTGCAATGGAAAAGCTGTATTTGGTGAGTTTTTAAATGTTGGAATTTTACTCTGACGCTTTTTATATATCCCTTGTTTCTTTGAAAGCAGGATAGCAGTGAACGCGATAACGACTCCTCCTTCTCCTTCTCGCAGAGCATAGGTGACAAAAACTTTAAGAATGTGCGCAGCAACAGCAACAATTCAAATGGTGCCGCTGCTGATACAGAATACCAACACCAGCCACACAGTCCGCAGTTTGCACATTCGTCCAAACGACTCGACAGCAATAAAAAATCCATGTCCAGTCCAACTGTTGGCGCCGCAATGCCACACATGATTCAAGAATCGCCCAGCATGGGTTCTATGCAAGTCGTACAGTGCACTAGCGGCAGCAGCAGCAATAGTGCTGGGGGTAACAACGCCACAGCAGCCACTTCCTCCGCCACGGCTGCCGCAACAGTGGTTGTAAGTAGTGCTGCAGCTTCTAAAGCCAATGACATTGCACAGGATAACAGCATCACTTCAGAGCCATCCGAGACAACAACAACGACAACTACAACCAGTGAAGATGTGGTAACGACATACAAAGAGTCGAGTCTTCAAGCTGCAGTAAGCACAAAGCATGCACAGCAAAATGGCAGCACATTGAATGGTGGAGGAACGTCGACACGCGAGAGCGGTAGTGGAGTTGTCACTTCTGATTTAAGTGAGCAAATCTCGGATGACAAACTGCTGCCGGCTGAGCATCATTCGGATGCTAGTGATACGCCTGCGTTGGTGACTGGCAATAGCGACACTGGCGGTGGCGACTTTGCACAAAGTGCTGAAAATAGTCAAGCTCTGGAAGACAGCGAAGATAGCGTGGCCATTGAGCGTAAGAGGCTACAACTTGCCGCCACAGCAGCATCCGTGTATCCACGCGAACATCTTAAGGTCGATTCATCCGATGTGTATCAGATAGTGGATGTCATACGACGTAATACGAATCTTAGTTTTGATTTGTCCTGCGAGGCTTTGCGTGTAGTGCTTACCAGTTTGGAGCAGTTGTATAATGGCGAAATTAACCCGTATCTAGAGGCGGTAGCTGTGCATGTTACAGAAAAGGTGGAGACACCCAAAGAGTTGCTAGGTATAACGCATGATTCCAAACGTTTACAATACATATTTGCACAGTTGGCCGATTGCAAGAATGATTCGGAACAACGCACGTGGATGTTGTATGAGGACGAAGATGATATTGTGCAGTTCCTCGAGGAATTGGTCGAAATTCTGGTGAGTCTAAATTTTTTTTTCTCTAAAGAAGTAGCGTATTTTTTCTATACTAATTTGCATATTTTTTGTTTTTCCAGAAAAATGCAGATGAAAACATCAGTTGCTATGAAATGTCCTGTGATCAGTATCAGGTATTGATCAATCTTGTGCAATACTATCAGATGGAGACACGTTGGCCTATTAAACGTTTACTATTGAAGGCTTTTACTGCCGCCTGCCATTTAGACCACATAATTGTGGATATACTGCTGACCTCGGTGCTGCCTTTGGAAATTGTGGGTGAACAAATTTCAAGATTCTTAACATTTGAATTAGCGATTTTCTTCTTTACTAGGTGGAAGACATGAAAACGAATTTCGCCAATATAGAAAAATTCAAAGAACTTGTCAAAATGTTAACAATTATATTTTCCTTGGGGCAACCTATGCCTGTTAATCATCAAGGTTTATAAATATTTTATTAACATTAGTTATTTCATTTGTAAATACTTGATTGTTTTTAATTTTAGATTATCTGGGCGTTCATTTTGCCAGCTTCTTGCTAGAAATTGTTGAGGGTAACAATCCGGAGGTTCTCGTTGACATGGTTATTGCCTTAATTTTGGCCTTCAATTTACAATTCACGGACTTTACACAAAATGTAGTTGTCGAAGCGATGCAGAGTTTGCCAACAGCCAAAGTCTTTACGGAGAAAATTCTATTGCTTCTTAATAGAGAAGGTAAAAATTATGAGTTTTTTCTTTTTTTTGTTACCTGTGCGGAACAAGAAAAATCTGGCAGGGAGTGTGTGTTTAATGTGATTTAATTTATGTTAAGGGCCTCCGGGAGTTAAAAAAAGACACTTTAAAAGTTGTTTATTTTAATTTTAAACCAAAATTGTTTTTTTTACATTATTAAAGTATAACTACTAAAGATTTATCTCTGACATTTTGGTTCAAGACTATTCGTCGCAATGCCGCGAAAGACCTTAAATTTGCGGTGAGCAAAATATTTCATCTTCTAGTTCATCTGACTGGTTCACCTGAAAAATTTTTTTATTCAAAATTGAAATTGAATACGCAAATTATTTTATAGCAACAAATAGTTGATGTAAAAATAAATCAAATCGGCCGACTAATACGCCTAGTTTAATAGTTTCATCTGCGAAAATAATGCATGACCATCAGTTTGACGGATTTGAAAAAAAACCCTTATTTTTCACTATAAATTTGTTTTACATTTTAGCCAAAACATGCTTCAGAAAATATCCTAAGCATCTTAATTTTTTAGCTCCCGCAGCCAAAATTTTCAGAAAAATATGAAGAAAGCTTATATGATATGATATATATATATATTATATGATATAATATGAAAAATTAAAAAGGACATTAAAAAAGCGTTTTTTTTTGCGTTTTAAACTTTTGGAAATTGTAGCACTTTTTTGCAGGCGTGGTTTTCATCCGATTTTGCCCAATATCATAGAGGTGCTTCATGTATCAAAGGTTATGTACAAAATCGCAAAATATTTCTTTAATTTTTGTGGATTTTGAAGAGATTCTACGTTTAGAATAAAGCCACTGTGTATGTGAAGTAGGCGTGGTTTTAATGCGATTTTTCCAAATTTCATAGTCAGGAAGAAGATATTATATTGAAGATCAAAGCTTACGTGCAAAATTACGTCAAGGCATTTTATTAATTTTTGTAGATTTGTCAGAGATTTTACGGTTACAATAAAGTTACTTTTTATGGGAGGTAGGTGTGGCTTTCATCCGATTTGGCTCATTCTCGAACTTGATCTCCATTTTTTAGAAAAAAGCTTTTATTTTGATTTTTTTTTTTTTTTTTTTTTTTTTTTTTGTTTCATTATTATTTCATTATTTATATCAACTGCCGAGTTAAGCCGGCTAGTTAATATTTGCCTTTATTTATTAGTGTACAATAAGAACTATGTTCTTTTATAGTACAAAGGTTAAAACCAGTTACATTTGGTACATTGGTCGAATCTTAAATTAATTTAACATTAAAAAATTAACATACAATCATTAAATTAAATAATTATGAATTGATTAAAATTTAAAATAGATAAAAAGAAGAAAGAGAAAGAAAGGGATAGTATAAAAGAAGCTGTTTATCTATGAAATGGTCTGTGATGAAAAATGTTCCAAAATGGCATGCTTGAATTTTTCCATTGTCTTTATAGATTTTAAATGACTTATTTAATTTTGCTAAAAACCTCAGCATATGTGATTATGGGAATGACCAGTTGAACAATAAGCTTGCGTCTTGTCTTAATTGGTGTATACTCGGCTGATAGTCTAAGATTGCGCAATATGAAATATATTTTACGGACCACATCGTTGACATGATCTGTACACGTGAGGGAGGAGTTAATTTTAAATCCAAGACTTTGAGCACTGCAGACAAGTTTTAGGTTTTTGTCACCTATTGAAAGATCTGGAATATCCCTAAAATTGATTTTCTCTTTAGAAATGGGTAGCACAAAGGATTTAAGCGCATTTAACTGAAGGTCATTTTTAATGGCCCACTGGTTTATACTATTTAGATCTTCATTTAACTTGCATACCAGATCTTCCAAAAGGTTTGGTTTGCCAGACAGGTATAATTGGACATCATCAGCGTAAGCATGCAACGATGCGTATGTGCAACTATTAAAAATGTCATTGATAAAAACTGAAAAAAGAAGTGGGCCAAGAACTGACCCTTGAGGGACACCACTGCAGACCAATTTTTGCTGTGAAAGACCAGAACCAACTTTTACTCTTTGCACTCTTCCCATTAAATAACTCTTTAACAGATCGACAGCATCGTTGCAAAATCCATATAAATATTTGAGTTTGTGGCAAAGAAGTGCGTGATTAACGGTATCGAATGCTTTTGAAAAATCAAGAAGACAAAGTAAAGTTACTCGGCTATCATCATAAAGACACCTAATGTCATCCAAAACCTTAAGTGTAGCTGTTGAACAACTATGACCTGCACGAAACCCAGATTGTAGCGGAGATAAAAGATTATTTTGGGATAAAAATGAAATTTCATCGCGATAGCTTTAAAATTACTGCTGTAATCGTGATCACGGACGGACAGATGGACAGACAGACGGACACACGCAAATCGACTCAAGTGGTGATGCTGATTATTGGCGTTACAAACGGAATGACAAAGTTTATATACCCCTTACGCAGTAAGCGTTGGGGTATAAAAATATTATCAAAACTTTTTCTTAATTCTTTAACAATCACTTCATTTGTTCAATTAAAAATCGACTGTGCTGTCAATATTATAGCAACAATGCAATCACCTCTTTTTGAAACAAGACGAAGCTATTCTCGCGAATTAAAGCCAAACAAATATACCGCTATGCACTGTGGACACTTGCCTACTTATTATCAAACAAAATGTTGCTTCCAAGAAAGTCAAAAAATTTACTTTTTCCGGCTATATTGGTATTTCGGACCATTGTGCGTCTCGCAGAAATTGTTGCGCCTTAACCATTTTCTAAAAAAGTGTATTTTTCAAACCAACTATAAGTAAATCAAATAGCTTTGTTCGATTTTTTTTTTTTTTTTGTAATATAAAAGATAATTTCATTCTTTTTACTTAATTACACTGCGTTCTATACATTCTGTCCTATAAACCAAATATACTTTTTCGGAAAAGGGTCGAAAAATAAAAATATACGTGTATCGCCGTTTTTCATGTACACGCCAGCATTTTTTTTTTTTTTTCGTTTGAAGCCTTGTGGTGCCCCACGGTAAGATGGCTCTATACATTTGTTGGAAAAAAATAGAAGGCGTTGCTGGAATTTGATGAAACTTCATTTTAAAATGTAAATGGTAGTATGGTGGTTCCAAAATTGATATAGGTTTTTTTGTACCGGTTTCGGTTGGTTAAAAACCCGTTTTTTTATTGATCTTGTTTTGTTAATACCTAAGCACATAATGTATTTAAATTCTTTAGGCGGTGATTTCATATATCATTTATTTTTTTTGTACCAGATACGGGCTTTTATTTATTTTTTTTTTTAAATACAGAGGGTAATGTTTACAACGAACTTCAAGAGACCGGTAGCTTTGTTCGTTATAAGCGATAGATCGTTGGAAGAGATATTGTTATTTTGGTAATTTATTAACATTATTTCCTAGTTTTATGTTTTGTTTTTAAAATGCGTTAATGTTTACACATATTTGAATTTATTTGAAAAAAATCTGTAATGTTTTGTTTGGTTTTCTTATACAAAAATTCATTTTCAATTAATTGTATGTTAAAATTTCTGTATGGATGCCGAAGACATTTCGTCGAATGTTTTATTTGTCTGGCCACCTTCGTGCCTCCACTCTACTGAGACTTCTTCTATACTGAACAACTTTTCTCTTGCAACTTATTGGCCGTTAGTAATCTTTTATAAGTTCGTTTTTAAAAGTTGAGTTTAATAGATTCGAATAGATAGATTGGACTTAGAATTTCTTTATTACTAATGGCAATTGCTTTTACAATTAATTCACGACATAATCTGATTAAGCATTCTCGACTTCAAAATTAAAATTTTTCTTTGGAAGCCAATAATTTACTCAAACAAATTTATCAGGAAAATGCCAGTTGCTTGTAGCCGAAAATCACACTTATTCGTTATAACCGATGATTAATTTTATTTTTTTTATGGAAATTAGTTCGCTATAGCCGATAATCGATGTCGTTATAAGCAGTGGAAAATGTACTATTTTGTACGAACTTCAGCCGGGACTTGAATTTTTATTCGTTATAACCGATAGTTGAGGTTCTCTATAACTTGTAGAGACGAAAATGGAGATCTTAATACGGATACGCAGTGTGTGCTGAGATTGTGAAGACGGCACTTCTCCAATTTACTTACTGGCGACGATTCCACCAATGCCGCCCATGGAGAGCGCAGTTCAGAGCTACCAATCAACAATGACGGAGTGGAAGTACCAGCACATAGCCATGAAGAGGTTCGAGTTGCTATCCAACGACTCAAAAACAATAAAGCAGCGGGTGCTGACGGCCTGTCAGCTGAATTGTTTAAAACCGGCGGCGATGAATTGATAAGGCGCATGCATCAGCTCATCAGCAAAATATGGCTAGTAGAAAGCATGCCCTACGATTGGAACCTCATCGTACTGTGCCCTATACTGAAGAACGGAGACCCAACAATCAGCGCCAGTTATAGAGGATCAGTCATATTTCCATCGCATATAAGATTCTCTCAAGCGTACTGTGTGAAAGATGAAACCCGATTACAAAAACACTGATTGGACCTTATCAGTGTGGCTTTCGACCTGATAAGTCCACCATAAACCAGATTCTCACGCTACGACAAATCCTGAAGAAAACCCACGAAAATCAAATTGACACACACCATCTCTTGGTCGATTTTAAAGCTGCGTTCGATAGCCCGAGAAGGGATTGCCTATACGCAATAATGTCTGAGTTCGGTATACCTGCAAAGTTGATTAGACTTTGCAGAATGACGTTGAGCAACACACGCAGCTCCGTCAAGGTAGGAAATGACCTCTCCGAAACCTTCAATACCGAAAGAGGTTTCAGGCAAGGCGATCCACTGTCTTGCGATCTCTTCAACATCATCATGGAGGGGATCGTACGAAAGGCCGGTGTGCATCGTAATGGCACCTTTTCTACAAAGGCGTCCAGCTCCTTGCGTACGCTGATGATATTGATATTGTCGGCAGAACCAAGAGAGATGTTACCGCTGCTTTCGCCGCTATCGAAAAGGAATCAGCCAAAGTGGGTTGGACGATAAATGAGGGCAAAACAAAGTATATGCTGTCTACAAACAAGGGAGCTCGGCGTTTAGACTCTCACGTTTCATCCGGCAGCTATAACTTTGAAGTAGTCAAGGAGTTCGTTTACCTTGGCACCGCCATTAATACCAACAACGAAATCAGCCTGGAGATAAAGCGAAGAACAATAATTGCTAATAAGTGCTACTACGGGCTCAGTAAGCAACTAAGTTCCAGAGCCCTCTCGATCGACAAAACTAACACTTTACAAGACGCTCGTTCTACCTGTGCTGCTTTATGGCGCTGAGGCATGGGTAGTTTCGCAAACTGACGCAGCCGCTCTGGGGGTGTTCGAGAGAAAAGTTCTTCGCAAAATCTTCGGTCCTGTTCGAGTCGGCGATGACTATCGCATCCGAATGAACCACGAGCTGTATGAGCTCTACGATAACATTGACGTAGCTCGGCGTATAACTGTGCAGCGGCTTCGCTGGCTGGGTCATGTCCATCGTATGAACGACGAAGCTCCAGTGAAAAAGGTGCTCGAGGCGAGGGTCGCTGGTCAACGACGACGAGGGAGACCATGCCTCCGTTGGATGGACCAGGCTGAGGAAGCCCTAACCGCACTTGGTGTATCCGATTGGAGAAGGCGCGCGCAAAGCAGAGGCGCCTGGCGAGAGCTGATGAGGTCGGCTGAAACCTGGACACGGGTTGTTACGACCACCTAAGTATAACCGATAAGTTCGCAATAAGCTATTTCGCTATAAACATTACTTACTGCATTTTTTTTCCAATATTCAAAATTCATGTTATGTATTCATGTTAAAAAAATGCTTTATGCCGATTTCGCCACCAACGAAAAATTAGAAAGAATAAATAAAAGTAAATCAAAATAAATGTAGTTCATAACGGGTCATACTCATATTATGACTTTTTAATATTGTGAAAAAAAATTCTGACAAAAATGCATTTCGGAAATCACAGCATAAAGTATTTCTTTTTTAACAAAATTTCTCAATAGAAAAAAAAAATTGTTTTTTTTTTAACCAACCGAAACCGGTACAAGAAACCGATATTTTTAATCAGCTTGCCATCAGAGCTTGCACGAACGTTCGTTCGTTCGTTCGTAGAAAAAGATACAAATATTTTTTTTGTTCGTTCGTTCGCAGAGAAATAAAATAAATATTTTGTTCGTTCCTTCGTTCGTGGAAAATAGATGTTCGTTCGTTCGTTCGTAGAAAATTGATGGTCGTTCGTTCGTTTGTAGAAAATTTATGTTCGTTTGTACGAAATAGATATTCGTTCGTTCGTTCGTTCGTAGAAAATAGATGTTCGTTCGTAGAAAATTTCTGTTCGTTCGTAGCCAATTGATGTTCGTTCGTTCGTTCATGGAAAATAGATGTTCGTTCGTTCGTTCGTAGAAAATTGATGTTCGTTAGTAGAAAATACATGTTCGTTCGTTCGTAGAAAATATATGGTTTTTGTACGGGGACACAAAGAAGGGTGGTAGATAGAGGGTGGGTGTGTTCAGAAGAAATGTTGAGGGACAAAAAATAATAGGACCAGCTCATATATTTGACCCCTCTAGGAGTTCAGCTACGGCCAATATAAACGATTTTCGACAGTTTTTTTTTTTTTATGGGGACCCCAAGAAAGGTTGCAGATAGGGGATAGAAGTGTTCGAAAGAAATGTTGAAAGGCAAAAAGATTAGGACCAGCTCATATATTTGACCCCTCTAGGAGTCCCAGCTACGGTTGATATTAACTATTTTTGACAGTTTTTTATTATGTTCGTTCGTTCGTTCGTAGAAAATAGATGTTCGTTCATTCGTTCGTAGGAAATTAATGTTCGTTCGTTCGCAAAAAATTGATGTTCGTTCGTTCGTTCGTTGGAAATTGATGTTCGTTCGCAGAATTTTTTTCTACGAACGAACAAATTACCATTATACTGTTAGAAATGAAGTTTCATTGAGTTCCAAGAACTCCTCATATTTTTTTCCAACAAATGCATGGATCCATTTTACCGAGGGGCACCACGGAACTTAAAACGTAGAAAAATAAAAATTCAGACGTGTACATAAATAATCGTCGTTAAATACACAACAAATTGTTCAACAAATTTTGAAGAATTAATTTTCTTTACAGAGGATCCTATAAAAATGCTAAAACACTCGACTGATACGATGAACTCCGTGTTAAAAATGTTTATTGACATATTCAGTATTCCTGATACTGCTGGTATGTTTTATACGAACGACAACAAGGTTCTAATCGACATACTTGTGCGTCAGCTGTCCGATTTGTGCGCCGGAAATCCGGTAATATTTCAATGAAATCTGCCTTACTACAACATAATAATACTTTATATATATATTTTTTTTCAGCTGCGGCGCTGCTATTTGGAATTGTGTCGTCGCATTTTACGCAACACTAACTATCAGGAGCATCAGCATCGCAAACAGGATTTGATGAAAATCTTCACACGTATCTTCTGTGAGGAAACTGAGTGTAGTGCTTCGGATCAGCAGTTGGTACGCGAGATTGCTAATGAGTTCCCGCAGCTGTTTAAAGCCTAAGAAAGACAAAACAGGCAAGCAAGCAATACCATGCATACGAATTGGTTAACATTTAACATATACCTTAAGCATTTAGATAAACTAATTTTTACAGTGTATTTTTTTGCATTTCCTGTTGAATTTATCCATATATGTTTTAAGTGATTTAGCTATTGAGTTCCTTATTAAGCACTTCTTATATGTATGCAAACTAAGTTTATTGATTCTCCTTGAAGTAACTAGAATCCTCATCAAATGCACCACGTATTATTTAAGATGTTATCCAATTTAATTGGAAAAGTTAATTTTGCATTAGTTAATATGTTAGGGATATATCCAAGTTGTTTTTAAAAACTCTAGAATTGTACTTTGATAAAAAATAATAACTTGCCATTTAACTCATTAAACTAGTCGCCCATTTTTTGTTATTTTTTAAGTATTAAGGTAAAATACTTTGAATGAATGTTAATTTAATGTTAGTTTAAGGAATATAGCATAGTTTATTTTAAATCTTATGACATTAGTTTTTAAGCCTTAAGCAATGAAAATCTAAAGGAAATCTCGTTCATGCGTGAACATAAAAACTAAGAATTTTGTAAACTCTAACAACAACAACAATTTTTTAAATATTACAAACTTCAAAAGCAGGAAATGCAGTGAACATTATAAAAAAATGCTTTAAATGAAACCGTAGGACAATTATAGTTAAATCTTGATAATATAAAAACAAGCAGACAGTAATATTAAAATATATTAAACATTGAAATCCTGAAAAACCAACTCTCTTCCTTATGCAAGACGAAATCAAACTATTTTATTAGAAATCAAATACTTTGCCAATAAATCATTTATTAGCTAATTAGAAAAATTTCAATAAAAAAAAAGTATTCAACGCCTGTTCAAACAACAGAGTGTGTTTAATTCTCTAACTTAATTTTGAAGAGAGTTGCTTATAAAACTTTTTTAAACCAAAACGAAACACATTTGAAATTGTCTTTTTGCTCAAAACGTTCTAAGAAAAAGCAACTCATATAAACGAATTAAAACTGAATAACGAAAATCGTTAAATTTGACTATATAATCTATGAATATATAAAAAAATGTTGAACACACTTAAATAAAAATTTTAAAAACACGACTTAAAAGTTAAATTTCTATAGCATTTACCAAAAAAAAATAAAAAAGGATTATAGAAGAAATAATACAATTTAATCAAGTAACACTTAACGTTTTACAGAAAATTATTTATTTATTAGACAAAGTTTTTTTATGATTAACAAAAAATATTTAAAAATTATAGCCATACTCATATCTAGGCATACCAACCATGAATATTTTTTCCGGTACAGTACAGAATTTTGACCCGTCGCACAGTACTTTGATCCCATAAAAAAGTTGGACAAAAATAGAACGAGTGCTCCTATGACAATGCAATTTTGTATGCTTGGTTTGTTTACACCAATGGTTGAAATCGGTCAGTCCCTAGGGGGTACCTCCCTTGGACCTTTATTAATTTTTTACGTGATTTTGTATGGGAGGTACATACAAAGGCTAACCGATCTTAACAAGAATTCGTCAGAAGAGTAGTCAAAGAGAGTAATAGATGTGTACTGAAAATGTTCGAAATAGGTTAGACCCTAGCAGTATCTTCCTTAGACCTACAGTTAAAAATATGTTGACAAGCAAAAAACAAAAAAAAAAAAACAGCAAGTAGAACATAAGCGCAAATAGCCGATTTAGACAGTTCGGAAAATTAAATATTTTCAAGAGTCGGAAATGAAATACGATTCCGATCCATATCCTTGGTGGATTTCAGAACATGCCTGAAACTTCTCTTTTGGGGTGTACCTACAATTTTCTTACGATGCTGTCCGTTTAGTCGTTTGAACCACTATAATCCGGAATTATTGATTATTTTAACACCATATAGAAGGACTTAAAGACAATTTGATGTTACAAAAAGCAGATCAATATTTGGTAAAATCCGAGAAAAAAGCTGTAGTAGGGTTATGTGTAACACTTTTTATCTAAACCAATAAAAGTTTTAAGAAATTAAATTTTTGATTAGTTTAACTCTTTAGTTTTAATCCGTACCTCAAGGATTATAAAAAAATACCCTTGAGGTTAAAAAAAGGTCAACAATATTTTTCATTTTTTATTATTATTTATTTGTATTATATTTAATGTTATAATTATTAACGAAATTCATAAAATATGTATAATATAATGTGTATGCGCTAAACATGGATGATTTACAAGCCCGGCGACTGGTGAGGACTAATCTAAACTGCTGTACTTTAGAGCTATAACGTCAAATCTGAGTGGGCTGAATTTTCTCCCAACATAACACCGAGGTTTATTTTTCAGTGGTTCAAACTTTGTCCCATGGTACTTCAAATAGTCTATCCTATAGCCTATCCCTTGCAGAAGAACCAATTCTAAGTGAGTTTTTTTTTTGCATGGCTGTTGAATATTTTGAGAAATGGATGAAGTGTAGAACAAACATTTCAAATTTGGTTTTCTTTTTTCAAATCGGTGGGGTGATGTCTAACATCAACAAAATGTTGGTTTGATAACCTGGAATTTAATTTTTTTTATGTTTATTTTGACCTTTTATGTTTAGTAAAAGTATTATGATAAGAACTTAATGAAATAATAGCAATACCTTGAAAATCTAGCTGATTCTCAATACACACACACATACACACACACACACACAAAAGTTAAAATTAAAAAACTGATGGTCAACTTCAATAGAATTTATGAATGGCTTTATTAATTGAAAAAAAAAAATACATTTCAAATGTAAAATGAGTATTCGTTGGAAATATCCATATCGGAGTGTGGCAATTCTCACAAATAAAATGGCTCACAAAAATAAAAAAATCGCTTGCACTTGTTGCATTCAAGCAAGGTTGATTTATAAGGTTGTCGCAAGGGAGAGAGCGAGTACCCATAATTGTCAAATCGAAGTTGACACTTCATAGAAAATCTTCAAGTGCTCTCTATTATCATCCGTTTTTCTTTCGTAGTCATTCGCAAAATTGGCTGGTTTTGACAATTATGGGTACTGAGAAGAGAGTGCGATCAGCCCTGCGACAACCTTATAAATCAACCTTGCATTCAAGTGAATTTTTGTTTTGCATGTTTTGTTGCTCAGGCATACCAAAATCTCGTTCATCTTCGGATGACGACGAAAAGCGTCGATTTTGCGGCCGAGCACCTGCAGCTTTCTTTGCCGTTTGTTTGGTTTTCTTTTCCATATTTTTTTTTTTTTTTTTGCCTGCAACTGTGAACATTTCTGTGGCGTTGTTAGAACACAGCTTTTCATTGACTTCCTACCACGATTGGATTTTGGTCTGAGCTGAATAGTATGAACTGGGCCGATCTCTTTTAATGCCGTTGATGTGATTGCATTTCAGTTTGACGTTGTTGCCTCTTTAATGGGAATTATAATGTGTAAGATGTGTTACACATCACCCCACATTGAGTGTTACACATCACTACAATATAAGTCACTTTTCTCTCATTGATGGAATTTTACCACAACGTGGAAAAATGTAAAATCTTTTGTTATATTTAAAGATATTAAGCAATAACACATTTTACATCTACTCATTTTTAAAATCTGCAGAAAATTTTATCCGAGGTGCTATTTTTTGTAAATTTAAAAGAAAAACTTTTTAACAAATATTTTGCATGCTTTTTAAGAACTCTAACAAAATGTGTGTCTGCCTACTTCCAACACTTATGAAAAATTAGATGTTGTCAAAAAAAAAACATATTACAGTTGTTCATTCACTCATATGTTAACATTTTGTACGAAAAATTGCCGTGTTACACATCACCCCATGGTACACATTACCTCACTTCACACTATAAATTGATGTGCGGCCAAAAATCTGATATTTAAAATGTGTTATTTAAATCGCGAACATCAATGATTGTTTTGGTTACGCTTTTACGTTTCCACATTTTAATATTTTTTTGACTATTGACTTCATACGTTGCTAAAAACAATCTCGCTAACTGAACTGGAAAGTTCGTTCAGATCAAAAAGTATGGTTAGTCATGCTTGCCTGGAACCAAATTGAATAAACGTTGGAAGAGTTACACGTTTGGATAATGAATGAGCGTTCGAATAAAGTGTACGTTTAAAATGGTCACATAAAATTTTATTGTACTGCGGAAAAATAGCAGAATGAAACGTGGAAAAGCTGTCAAATAGATAATTGATGGGTTGAAATTACAATTACAATAAATACCACTCAAGTGCCGTTCTCTGTTTGCCTGGGCAAGCGCATCAGTCGAGTTTATATTTTAGATTTTTGTACACAATTTGACCGACCGAGAGTTGGTATGCCTACCCATATCCAAAGTTTTGATATTTTAGGTTGAAAAAATTATTTCTATTTTATTATCAAACTATAAGTATCCAATATTAAATAATTTATTTTAATTTTAATATATATTTACACAAAATGTTTTAATGTTGTTGAAGTCTTAAATAGATATATATATATATAATATGTGAATGTTAATTTGATAATGTAAACCTGCAAAATGTGCCCATGACTAAGATAAAAGCAAACATTTTAAGTAATCATTTGAACACAGTTATATAGGCACTTATTTCCCCCACACAAGCACAAACAAAAAAATTTAAAAACTGTTAATATTTAAATATTTACTACAAAGTTTTCGTATATTCAACAAATATTTAAGGTTCTTCGAGCCAAATATTGTTTTAGTATTACTTTTAATTGTTTTTTTCTCTTCTATTTTGAAATAAACTATTAATAAAAAAAAAAAGAATTAAAGTGTAATTGAATCTTCATTTTTAAAATACACTTCTAGACAAATTAAATCATGCACTTTTTTATTACTCTTATATTTGCTCATAACTTCGGAAGTGTTACAGATATCGCTTTAGCTTGCTTATATAAAATAAAATAATTTAAAATTTATTTTAGTTTCTGGCTCTAAAAGTGATGAAGTAAGTAAATATAATGGTGCGGGGTCGCAAAAGGGAAAATTGACAGCAGTTGTATACATCGATATGCTTTGTGAGAAATTTCTGGAATCCGTTTTGCAACTGTACTTGGAAAATAACAACATCTTTTTTTAAGATATGACACCGTAAAACTCCTTGAATGGCGACAATTGCCAATTTCGTGTACAATTTATACACAGGAGCAGATGGATTGTAATTGATATAAAAAAAAACATAGTTATAATATAAATTCCAATTAGGTATGATTAAGAAGTTAAAAAGAACGTTCAAATTGGTAATATTTCGTCGTTACCCGTGCAATACCGCGTATCCGCTACTTGCATTGCCGCGTATATTGCAAAAGGCTAAAATTTAAAATTGAATTAGATTTAATGATTTAACTTATAAAGGGCAGATTTTCCATTAAATGCTTATTTCAGAACAAAGCAAATATCTAATTTCAATAAATGTAGTTTAGTTGAATTTAGTTTAGTTGAAATCTAGAACCTGAAGATGTTACGGTGTTACTATCACCGTATGTGTGCTTGTCAAATGGCGGATACGCGGTATTGCAGGCGTAACGACGATTTGATTATTTCCAGTTTCGCCAATTGCACGCAAGATTATAGGAACTGACTTAATATACTCTTGTGCCAAAATTTCTTTCCACATCATTATACCGTTTTTAAGTTTCGTTTCGGGCTATTTTTGGATGCTTCCCAATTTCTATTTTTGGTTTTCCAAAATAAACGACATTTTCTCTCTTGATGCAATATCTTCTTCTATATAACAGGTCACTCAATAAGTCCGTAGGATAAGTAAGAAAAAAACGAAATTTTGATAAAATTCGATTATACTATTCAGCATAGTTGCCTTCGAGAGCGTTACAACGAGTATAGCGATTTTCCAACTTTTCGATACCACTTTTATAGTACGATTTCTCTTTCACGTCAAAATTTGCCTCAATTTCAGCGATAACTTCATCATTGGACTTGAATTTTTTTCCAGCAAGCATTCTCTTGAGATCTGAAAACAGGAAAAAGTCGCTGGGGGCTAAATCTGGAGAATTCGGTGGATGGGTAAGCAATTCGAAGCCCAATTCATTAAATTTTGCCATCGTTTTCATCGATTTGTGACACGGTGCATTGTCTTGGTGAAACAACACTTTTTTCTTTTGCAAATGTGGCCGTTTCTTGGCGATTTCAGCTTTCAATCGACCCAAAAGTGCACAGAAATAGTCGCTGTTGATGGTGGTTGCTTTTTGCAGATAGTCGATGAATGTTATTCCTTTCGCATCCCAAAATACATCACCTCACAAGCCGACTGTTGGGTCTTTGCTCGCTTAATAGTGAAGCTATAATAGTGAAGCCATTTTTCATACATGGTCACATATCGACGATAGAATTCCTCGGAAGCATCAATTCTTTGTTGTTTTTGGCCGACTGTGAGCTCACGCGGCATCCACATTGCACAGAGCTTTCGCACACCCAAATGTTCGTTTAAAATGGTAAAAACACCATCTGATATCTTTACAATGTCAGCTAGCTCGTGCACCTTCAATTTTTTTGATGTTTTGTGGAATAATAGTCTGATTTGGGCGTTCACTGCGCTCTGCATCATTTGTGCTGGTACGACCACGTTTAAATTCCGCAATCCACTTTTCTACCCTTTGTCTCGATGTAGCAGAGTCCGGATAACGTTTATCAAACCATTGTTTGGTTTGCACTGTATGTTCACTTTTCGAAATTTCACTCGAAATTCACTTTTTTCCATTTTTTTTTTTTCAATAACAATAGTTGCACACAAAATGCTATAACTCACGAATCAATTGTCAAATTGTTGTCAAATTTTTATACGTATCGTTTTGAAGGTTGGTACTAAATAAAAATCATATGGAAAAAATCAAGTAACGCCATCTATGTGTCATCCTATGGACTTTTTGAACGTACTGGTATGTGATTCCATGAATCGGATGCTTTTCGAAATTCACATATTTGTAAAAATTTGGTACTTAACATGCCGACAGTACATAGAAAACTAGAAACATTTGTATTTACTCTTATAATTTTTTTTTCAAGCTATCCACATGGAAAATTAAAAAAAAAAAAAAAATCTGAATTTGTCATTCGGACATGATTCGGACAGTTAAACACCTTTATCTTTAAAACCGTAAACCAAAAATTTAGAAAAACATGCAAATATTTCTGCGGTTTCCTATTTAATTTTGGGCTTTTTTGGCCGTATGTGATGCAATAATATAAATTTAAACACTTTTTTAAATATATTAGGTATTATTTTCCCGACGTTTCGCAGGTTTCTTTCCTGCTTCTTCAGAGGAATTGAATAAGTTACTTTTAAGAAAAGAGTTTTTACGTTACTGCACTTTTTTAACATTTAAATAACAACGAAAATAAATGAATAAGTTAGCTAATTAACAGAAAAATTCGGAAATATTTCTGTTCGAAATAAAATCGAAATCGTCAAAATCGATTTTTGGAAAAAACGTCCGATTTGACATGGAACCACCGATATCTACATATATATATAATTATATATATAATTAATTAGTTATATATATATATAATTGTTTTTTATATTTATATATAAAATCGTTCGTGCGGGTTGGTGTCCATTAAGATCTCGGGAACGGTAACACCTAAGTGCACCTAATTTACAACATCTGTTAGCAAGGTTCATGTATCGAATAATAAATAAAAACAATTGCCACATCCGTATTACCGCCTACAAATCGATAAAAGTGGTATATTTCAGACGAATGTGGTTGTATTGAAATAAAATTTTGTAATTTAGTTCGTATGATTACTCTCGGCAACTGCACTAAAAAGGGGTGTGGTCGAACTTTAAGTACGCCCACTTTTCAAAAATAATAATTCCTGAGCTGTAGATGTATTGTTAATGAAACTTGGTGCATAGGTGTTATGTGACCAACTGGCGGTCACGCTCCATATTTATATATATAGAAATCTAATGGTGTCCATATGCTACTCCATCACTTCTCAACCGTTCCAATTGTGTTGTTCAAATTTTTAGGGTGTATTTGGTAAATCACGGCACAGGACTTCTCGAGATACTGCAAAAATAGGGGCTTCCCTTTCGACCATACTATTTCTCATATAAAATCGCTAAAAATCAGTTTTCGTGGAAGTAAAAGTCACAGAACATTAAAACTCAGAATGGAGCTACCACTTGGTGATGTCTTTCTAATAGAAAACTTGGACAGGCATTGGACAAGGGGCGTGGCTTCGCCCATATAAGTACAATTTTTGATAGCGAATAGCTTAGAAGTAAAAATCACAGAATAGTGAAACTCAGAATAGAGTTACTATTTGTTGATGTCCTGCTACCGGGAAGCTGAGACGGGCATTGGTCAATGAGCGTTGTGTCAAGCAAAGGGTCAAATAAAAGTTTTCAATATATGTATTTATTATTTTCCAACATAGTTGCCGGGTGTAGCAACGCACACCGGGTAAAAGCTAGTACATGTATAAAAATAAGTTGCATTGCGTATGAAAGAAACTGATGTTTTCTATACAGAGTTCCGATGTAAAAACACTTTTTTCCCTTTGCTGGTTTGCTATCGACTGTTCAACATTTATTGTTCTCTCCTTTAACTCTGTCAACTAGTATTGCCAGATACTACAATACTTTCCTCTTAAAATAATTATAATTTTTCTTTTGCAATTAAAATCAAAATTTTGTTTTTGTTCTTTAATAAATTAATCTGTAGCCTTGAACATCTCGTAATTTATGAAACGTCGTGGCCGACAACTCTCTCTACTCACTCTTCCTTCTGCCTTTGCTGTTGTTGCAATGTTTGACTTTCTTCAAGTGGCATACATTTGGCCTATTTTGCTTTCCCGTGTTAGCTTCGATAATGACGTCGGATGATCTTTTCGTAATAACTCTGTGAACCTCTGGCCTGAAAGTAAAAGAAAGCTTATTGACATTGGTCTCCCGCATTGCCACCACAGCATCTCCCTCCTCTATATCGAATTCTTTTGCTCGGCGTTTATTGTTTCCATATTCCTTCTCTTTTGCTTTCTTTTCCTTGTCTCTGTCGGCTGTTTCTTCATCTTGATCTAACGGTGTTTTTATCTGCGGTAATTTGTCTCTGATATTTCGAGTATCGTTGAATGGGGTGTCGATCGATACATCAGTAAATAATCTTGCAATTCTTCCTGCCATTGTTTGTTGGTGTTCTGACTTATCTGCAAACGCTTTAATATTGAACGATTTTGCCATCCTACTTCTCCATTTTGTTGGGACGAATATGGAATTGTGCTAATCAGATTGATGCTGTTACTTTCGCAGTATTGTTTAAATTCATCACCTCGCAATTGGCCACCATTATCAGCAGTGATCGACAGAAGCAACCCAAATCGTGCAAAGATAACCTTCAGTCTTCGAATCATTTCTGCAGCATCAATTTTTGTCATGATTTCGATTTCAATATATCGGCTGTAGTAGTCTACTACTACCAATAAATTATGGCCCGAATAAAATGGGCCCATAAAATCAATGGCTAAATGTTGCCATGGTTCAGATGGCAACTGTTTTCGCGTCATCGGCTCCGGTGCAGCTGGTGCCGACACTAATGTGGAACAACTAATTCAGCTTTGCGGTCTATTTTTGGCCATCAAACTTTCGCTCGAATTCGTCTCTTTATTATAGTTATGCCCGGATGTCCCTCATGGGCCAACTGCAATACTTGCTTTCTCTGACAAACCGGTATGACGATACGATTTCCTCGAAGTAAAATTTCTCCAGCGAAGCATAGTTCGAGTTAGAATATTTTGTATGGTGCGGCTATCATTGTCCAATTACCCTGATACGCCCCCATCTTAACTGCCCTGATTTAACTGCAGCTGTTTCTGTAACAAAGTTAACATATTGTTCAGCACCTTCGTCAAAAGTGATACCTTCTTTTGTTTCTATTGCCAAGTGTGATAAAGGATCAGCGATCATATTGGTTTTCCCTGGCTTATAGACAACTCTATACCAATACGATTGTAAGCGTAGTACCCATCTTTCGATTCGTGCGCACGGTTTTGATTTTGGGCCAAAGATTACCTCAAGAGTCTTATGGTCAGTTACTAGTTCGAACTCTCGTCCAAACAAGTGGTAGTGGAAACGTTCTACACCCTAAACTAGTGTTAGTGCCTCCTTCTCTGTCTGTTCATACCGTTTTTCAACGTTTCAAAAGGCTTTTGGCTCCCCAACTCTATTGAATTGAATTAAAACAGCCCCTAACCCTACTGGGCTTGCATCAGTAATGAGTTGGGTTCGGTCCTTAACATCATATTATCCAAGAATCATTTCGTTCTTCATACAGCCTTTTATATCCTCAAATGCTTTCTTATGCACCTCACTCCATATACATTTTTCGCATTTTTTTTTTGTTAATTGTCGTAACGGATCGGTTATAGTTGCTAGGTTTGGAATAAATTCCCAACATAATTTACTAATCCTAGAAAACTTCGAACTTCTTTTGGTGTTTTAAGAGTTCTAAAATTTTCGATTAGCGTTGTTTTTTCCCAATCAGGCGTAATTCCCTTCGCCGATAAAGAAAAATTAAAAAAGTTGGCAGCGTTGTGATGATTTTTTTTTTTGTGGCATGTCAATCTTTGTTCTTTTTGCATATCTGTAAAAAAATATGTTTATTGAGTTACGGCGGCAAGTGGTCAAGTGCCAAAAAATGTAAGTCCTGACCCTGTTTCTTGGATAAATTTAAAACAGTGGTCCCCAAACGCATACTACTACAATTTTCAGATTTTGTGCTTATGTTAGTAGTTCTCTCGCTCTCTGCACTGATAAAAATTATTCTGCAGTACGCGTACTATGAAATGGAGACCATTGATTTAAAATGTTCTTGGATAAATTTAATATTTTTTCTCCTTAGTATAAGAGTGTATTTCTTATATTAGCTCGAAAACTGCTCTTAACACGGATTTCCTTATAAGACTTTCCCGGATAAAGTATTTGAATTTTTAGCATTTTGCTCGGCTCTTATATCCGAAAAATACTATATTTTGATTTCATACAAATGTACTTATTTTTTCAAACTCAAAGTTGATATGCCTTTGTATGTATATCCATGTGAAACACACAGAGAGTGACAAATGCGGCGAATTTGCTTTGTTCCCCATTAAAATTTGCTGTACTCGTATATGCGGCTAAAAAAGTTTCACTTCAAAACAGTCAACAGTAACCTAAAAGTACAGTCATCTAACTAAAGAAAAACAGATTTTTTTTCGAGTGTTTTGAATAGAACATGCATTTTATTACAAATGATTGTATTGTTTTTACAATAAAAATCGATTCTGTTACAATTTATTTCACAAAAATTTGTTTTGATTTTGTTTTTTCTTATTTTTCACAGCATTTTTAAGCTTTTTGGCAAAGCTTTGATTATTTAAAAAATTCAATTTTTTTTTAAACTAAACTAAGCCTAATTTTTCGCCTATTTTAAGTTTCGAAAAATATATCCTTGTAATCTTAGATTGATGCTTAAGGACTAGACATAGTTGTAAATGCACTTTTCTCCAGTACTTTGTTAGTTTGGAAGATTACTTGATGTAATTTGAAAAAATAGCCCCTGAGAATATATCATATAATTTCTATTTAGTCTATTTTTCCAAAATAACGTAATAATCTACTAGGACTTAAATGGTTTTGAAACAGCAAATGCTAATAACTGAACGTAGTATTCTAAATGGTTTTCATCCATTTCAACAAGTTCAATTTTAACACCAGCTATTCATATACTAGCTTAAAAAGAGTTATGACTAAAATTTCGTATAATGTTAAATGCAAAATTATATGTATAATCGTATACTTACAATAATAATTTAATTAAATTTATTTAAAAACTAAATAAATATTTTTGTATTGCTTACAAAAAAAAAAAAAAAAAAATAGGACTTTCAGCGCAGAATTTTCTTTCTTAATTTATAACTTCTTTAGGAAAGTCTATTAGTAACAAATAAGGCGTTCGACTTTTCTTAAATGCATTTAAAATTCGAGCATTTCGACAACGGTTTAAATAATCTGCTTTATGGGGTTCAACAACGACATCCATGCTTAAAATAAAAGTAGCGCCAGCTAAATTTACATCTATTGATACGACTATTAATACACATTGATTGATTAATTTCGAATATTTTCGAAATTCATTGGTACATTATCGAAGAGTTAATCGATGGTTACCGCCCAGGGATGCTCCACTTTTCCATATTGTATATCCAACAATGTTTCTCGTATCAGCTCGTGCACCGGCTTCTCCTGTTCCATGGTGGGAATGTACAGGTCTTGACCCAGATAGTTGATGCGGTTAATGGGACTGATAACGCAGGCGGTACCTGTGCCAAAGAGTTCCAGCAACCTACCCTGATTCAATAGCTCGCCAATTTGTGGCATTGTGAAGGTGTCTTCGCGCACCTTGAATTTTCCCCATTGACGAGCCAACGCCAGAATCGAGTCACGTGTAATGCCGGGTAATATTAGACCATTCAAGGGAGGTGTGATCAATTCTTTTTCTGGAAAACGAAAGTGGATCTATTGAGTAACTAGGTTGAGGGAGTTTTTTGATTTTTGTAACTTACCTCCTTGCTCGTTGATGTATAACATGAAGATATTCATGGTGCCGACTTCGGTTAACTGATGATCTTCACCGTAAAGCCACAACACTTGCTGTAGACCCTTGGCGGTAGCTTCTTTTTGAACATGGATGGTGGGTGCATAATTTGAGCCCATTTTCCGGTTACCAACACCACCTGGCCAGGCGCGGGTATAACTGGGATCGGCCAGTAGTGAAATAGCGCCGCTGCTATCAGCCTTAAAGTAGCTGCCAACAGGGCTGAGGATGGCGTAGAGCAACGCAGAGTCGGAAGAGGCAACGCCCAATGTCGGCTATAGTAAAGGCAAAAGTTTGAATTTAATATTTTGCAATATGTAATCTCCTTTAACTTACGTCAATGCCAATCAATGTAGGCCGTATATACAGGCTAGCAGCATCTTTATGGGGTACCCATTCGGAGTCGATGGAAATCAATCGTGACAGACATTTGATAAACTCTTCGCCTTCAAAAGTGGGCAGTCCGGATCGCTTGGCAGCCAAATTCATGCGGTTCATGTTCATGTTGGGGCGAAATATACGTATTCTACCATCAACACCACGATAAGCTTTCATGCCTTCAAAAAGCTGAAAATTGAGTGGAAAAAAAACAAAATATTAATTGTGGGAAATACGGGGGAAAAAAGATAAAATTTGCTATAAAAAGATATACATATAAATCGGCGGTACTTGTCAAAATGCAAAACTTCGCTTAGCGCTCAAAAGCAAACACTAACAATAATATAAATATTTTGATCTATACAAGTATTTATTTAATCAACGTATTGATTGATAAGAGTGTGAAAAAAAGTGGGAGAAGGTGTGTTATAAAAGGCATTTCACCGTTTTTAATTAGTCGTAAGTAATAAATTGTTATGTTCGAAACTGATAGGAGAATTCAGTGCTAATCAGTGTCTCGCATGATATACAAAAAAAGTTATTCAGAACAAAATAAATTTGTACAGGTGCATATATAGTTATATACATAAAATTGATTAAATTTGTTTACAGAAATATAAAAGATGTTCTTAGCAACTGATTAAAAATAATCTTTTACATGCATTTAAAAAAAAACTCAAAAATATTTGCTGTGGCGATAAATAATATCTTCGAACGTTAGAATTAATAGATTTCGAAAAGAGTTCGAAATAGAATTCGCACTGAGTTTTGAATAAGAGTTTTACATTTTTTTTTACTATTTTTTTCAGGCCTAATAAAAAAATTTTCAAATATTATTTATAAGTTTGAAAAAATAATTTTTAATTTTAGAAAATAAAAGATTATTGTCAGCTTTGGAAGCAAATTGAGTAGCCATAGATTATTTTATATAATAAAGATTATATATATGGTCGAAATTTCATATAAAATTGGAATATTATAGGCTAAATATATATTGTTTTTACAATTAAACCAATAATATAATTTTGAACTTCGGTACCAATCATTGTAATCATTCATTCTTTATCTTTTTTTTTTAGAACTTAAAATGTCTATAGTAGATGGGAATTTTCACAGAATAGTCTACCGTGACCGAAAATTAAAATGTTAATAAGCAAATGATTTTTATACACCAACGCGTACTGTGTAAGGGGTATATCAACTTTGTCATTCCGTTTGTAACGCCAAGAAGGAGGAGTGGCAGGTATAGAAGAATATATATATTTTTGATCAGCATCACCTCCTGAGTCGATTTCCGTGTGTCATTCTGCCTGTCCGTCTGTCAACAGGATTACAGCCGTAATCTTAATGCTATCGCAATGAAATTAACACTATAAGTTTATTTTTAAAAAAAGGAATTCAAGTTCAAAAATTGGCCTAACCACTCCTTCCTCCCATACAAAGTGACTTTATTTTAACCGTAAAATGTCTTAAAAACCACAAAATTTAAAGAAATACCTTGAAATTTGGCACGTAAGTTATGATCTTCAATTTAAATTCTGGCTATGAAATTTGAGAAATCGGATGGAAACCACACTTACCACTTTATTTTAAACCACGCTATTTTAAAAGTAAAATCTTTTAAAAATTAGAGAAATGTCTTAAAATTTTGCACATAAGCGTTGATATTTAAAATAAACCATCTCTATGATATATGGCAAAATCTGATCAAAACCACGCCTACCTCCCATGCAAAGTAACGTCATCAAAATAGGAAAACTTTTGTTAATATATAAAGCTAAATGTAATGGTGTATGTCGTGGCTAAAGACTTGCACATACTTCAATATTGCCGTGGCGGGAGGGGGGAGTATTTTATCTTCGGTACCCTGCCGAAGCTCCATCCTTACTAGTTTTTTATACAACCGACTTCTTTGCTTGGAATTATCGTATGTGCCAAAAACCAAATTTTACAGGAGAGCCGGTCTTTCTACTTTTTATACACTTTAGTATTGTTTTATCAGTAAGTAACGGTGATGCGAATAGAAGCTTAGTACGGAAGGGCTACATAAAAGTGAGCAATCCGCTTCACATTCTACTTCTTATTAAAAAAAAAAAAAAAATTAGTAAATATAACAACTACTACTCGTATGTACAAAATATTATATATATATGACACATACGAAAATTTCACCCACAAAAAAAAAAATGCATTGTAACATACGATAAAATATACAGTACATTTTTAGCGTAATTATAGGGATTTTAGCTACGATATTTTTCCAGGTGACACGTTGTGGTATGTAGAACAAATTTGCAGCAAAAAGTCAATTTAGAATTTAACAGTAAATTTTTATGTTGCTTTTATTGCTATTCTCATGTCACGTTCTTGTAACTAAATCATCGTTTGTTATCAGTAGGTAACGAAAATAAGCATGGCTCATCATTCCGTTGTGTATATGTTTGTGTAACACATACACTACACTACGATGGCATACAAAATGAACACAAACATTATCACGCTGTAACGTTCGACATGAAAACATACGGCACTGTTAGTAGTGTTTGCGTGAAAAGTACTTAATACAAAGTCATACGGTAACTTTTAATGTGGCATATACTGGGTGGATGTGTTCAGAAGAAATGTTGAGGGCCAAAAAATAATAGGTCCAGCTCATATATTTGACCCCTATAGGAGTTAATTTCGAGAGATATAAAATATCATTTATCTTTTTATCTGTTTTCGTAGTAGGATTGAAAAAATAATAGAACCTGGTTATACATTTTACTCCTCTAGGGGGCACCCTGGCAGAGCTACAAGTATGAATTAATTTCGTCAAATTTTTACACCCTTTAGGACCTTTTTTGAGCGAGTGCAAAAATTGTACTGAATTGGGTGAAGTTATTGCCAAAACTTGCGAACGAGAAACATTAAATGAATTATTCACAACCACAATTAAATTCTTTTCGCTTTCTACTTTCTTTGTCTTGGCTACGCAACGGAATGATAAAAATTATGCTAATTTTTATGCAATCGTAGTGTATTGCTCATGTTTACGTTCAAGCACACAACTATAACGATACTGTATAACAAGTGAAGTTCCCAACCTACACAACGTTAACATAGTGTTCTCTAAGTGAACGCTACTGTACCCATACAGACGCTACGTTTAGCGTCTATATTCGTTCCCTGGTTATCAGTACTTTGCGATAGTTCTAAGCAAGTGATTGCAAAATTTTATTTCAAATCAAATAAGGGGCTGTTCATTAATTACGTTACACTTTTAGGGGGACGGGGGAGTTGAACATTTGGGTCGAAGAGTGGTGAGGGGGGGAGGGGGTAGGTCGTGCGTTACGTCTACGTTACGTTTTATTGTGAGTATTGATTTATAGCCTCATTTTGTATTCCTAACGAAGCATTCAACGAACGATGGCTATGCGAACGATGTTAAATTCAAACTGAAATATGTGTTTCGAACGAAGCTTAGCGTTAGCTCATTTGACAAGTTTTTGTTTGATATGTACACTCAAACATGCATATAGATGGTTAAAACATCAATATGGAAAAATGTAAAAAGTGATCTTACACAATTAAGGTATATAAGGTGTAAGAAACCAGGTGGTAGAGAATTGTTCACCCTCTTTAAATTTCACCAGACCTGTCAAGAAATTCTGACAGAGATCATTATTTATTTGTGTACCCGTTGTGAGTTCAAATTATGCAGCTTTTTTTTTTATTTATGTCGAAAATATTTTTAATATAAGCATTTATTACCATTTAATTTGTTGCGGAAATTAAACTTGTTTTTTAAATTTTACGTCGATTAAACTGTAATACTGTTTAAGTGTCGTCGTACACACTTATACAATACAGGATTTACTAGAATTGAGTCCAAGATTTTTGACAGTGTATTAAGAGGTTTAATTGATTTTCGAACATAGTTCGATAATATTGATAATTCATTTACATTACAAGAATTTATTTCGAAGATCATAGGAGCTGTGAAAAAGTTTTTCTATTGCCTACAACTTACCTCCAACGCATAGTGCAACACCTTGGCCGCGGGATGCATCACCAAATTTTCAAGTGGTGTAATTTCCGGTTTCTGCCAACCGCCCAAACTGCGATGATGATAGACTTTTAACATGTGATCGGTGAACAATTTGCCAAAACCAAGATCTTCATCATTGTCTGGTTTGGGTTGTAGCTGTTGGGGCGTGGCCAATCTTACGTATAGCTGTGAGGCTGAAATTTGCTGACCTACATCGGGGTCGTGTGTTATCGGTATCGGTGCATTGGTGAACTGTGTGGATATGGATGTGGTTATTTGGAAATCTGATTCGGAATTTACTTGCTGCTGGGCGGCTTTCAACGATTGATTGCTACACAATCGAAATGATTGTTCAATGAAACGTATCAGACATTGTTGGTTGCGGTATATATTCTAGAAAAAATGAGAAAAAAAGACAATCATTTAGAAATGTTTAATTAGGATTAAATCAAGATCTAACTAACTAACATAAAACAGTATTGAGGATAGAATCAATTGGTTAAAAAATTATTGTGAAAAAATACAGGTTATACGTATTCTGTACTACGTTGATTTTAAAGATGACGCGTGTGAAAGAGTTTCTGCATAATGCGTTAATATATCGTCTATTTTATATGTGTCGCACAATTTTTTGGTACTCTTGAAAAGGTAATACTTTCACTCAAAAATGACACCAACATTTGCTTTTTTTTTTTAATAAATTAATAATTTTTCTATTTCGGAGCCTTTCGAAGTGAACCTTTTTGAGCAAAAACTTTGCAGCAGAAAACTACTAGTATAATTTTTAAGATTTATACGAAAAGCATGTAAAAATATGTGGTGGTTTTTATTTTTCTTAAGTAGAAATTTAAACCAGTAAACTTAAGAAATCGAAATCTCACTGTATTTAAACGTAAACTTGGAAGAAAACTCCATATTTAAAAAGCCTAAAATTAAGTTTTCGACTCAAAATTATTATAAGTTATGATCAAAAACTAACTGCAGTAATACCTAATAACCTTAATAAATACGTAATTATTTTAATTAATTTTATATTTATTTTATATTGATCCTAAGTTCAAATATATATCCGATTGTGAAATGCTGCGCTCTTTCCATTGCCGGGCTCATATATCTTTATATATAAAATTCTTCTGTACATGGCTTTGTCACTGAACTCCTCCTAAACGGCTGCACCGATTTTGATGAAACTTTGTGTGTGTGTGCGGCTGGATCTGTAGATGGTTTGGGTCTTAAGTTTGACCCGGTTGGTGGCGCTTTTGTTGCTGTGGCAGTGTTTAAAGGGGTATTTGAGAGTATTAATCAGAAACGAATTTAGAAATTGTCATGATTCTTTCACTACACAAATGATAAAAGAAAGTAACGCACTTTTTTCTTATATATTTTCAACAGGCGATTTCAAAGTCAATTTTGTATGCTATTTTCAGTGTACTACCTATCAATGATGAAGCAAATACGTGTCGTCATAATAAACTAGTAGCATAAAATGTTACTCATCAGCATTTTAATTTATGAATTTGATTTTAGTAAAATTTTTTGAGTTAATTAAAATTGAACTTTCATCACGAATTAATTTTGGAAGGGAAGAACTGTTAACTGTTTTAAAATCGGTCATCTGGTATCTGATTCTATTAATATTCTGCAAATACAACAACACAGAAAAACAACAACAGAAAACCAACTACAGTTCTATCGGCAGTTCACAAGTCCAATTTTTTGACGACACTCAATTTGGCGATTTACAACACACATACAATTTTTGAAGTTGTTGTAAATATTATTTGCGTAAATAAAAGAGTTAATAAAATTTGGGCTTCGTCACGAACTAATTTCAGAAATGAAGAACTGTTTAGTGAAAAAATTTTAAAATCAGTCAACCCATTGCTGAGTTCTGATCGCGATAACATCTTTCGAACAAGTTGCCCCAAGGGAGCTTCGGTCACACGCTCCAATAAATTTTGAAAAGGCGAAAATGCGCCTCTAATTTTCAAGGACTTAACAACTCTTGGAGACAACGAGATTTTGTATACAGGATTTTAAGAAGGTACAAACAGACCTTTTCCACAAATGACAGGAAGAGATCCGGTCGAAATCGGTCAGTCAGAACAAAACTGTTAATAAAAAGTGTAAAAGAACGAATAAATCGCAATCCTCAACGTTCTATCAGAAAATTAGCAACCAACTTCAATATATCAAGAGGATTTCTGAATAACATTTTTTTTTTCTGACGAGCAACTTTTTATCCTGCAGCAGTCACACGACGCTCAAAACGATCTTACAAAGTTTGTTCCGAATATTGGCATTCCTGCGAAGCAGAAACATGTATATACCAAAGTTTCAGAGTGCCGCATCAGCTATGGAGTGGAGCGCTATTTCTAGTAGTGGAAAACTTCCGTTAGTTTGATAAAGGGGTTAAAGTAAACGCTGAATATTACAAAACCGAGGTTTTGGAAAAGATCTTGTATCCTAACCTGAAAGCTTTAAATATGGAGGTGAATACTATGTATTCGGACAGAACTTTGCACGGTCCTATACCACCAACATCGTTCAAGACTGGTGTAGAATCAATTTATGTGCTTTTATTTCGAAGAATAAATGACCTTCCAGCTTTTCTGATTTGAATTCTGTAAATTTTTTTATTTGGTCGTATATGATGTCAAAATGTATCATTATAAATTCACCGGGTTGCAAAAGTTTAAAGATACCATTAACAAAATATGAGAGAAAAGCCTATGGATGCCGTGCGTGCGGCGAATAAAGCTAGTAAAGCGGCTGAAGGGAGCGATCATTCCAAAACATTTGTTGTAAACATTTTTTATTGATAATACATTGTACTTAAAATAAAATAATTAAATAAATAGCAATAGTTGCTCGACAGCATTTGTTTAAAGTTGTATGAAAAAATATTAGACACATTGTAATACAGGCCGTAGCCAAGAGGGGGATTTAAGAGTTCAAAACTTTTGAGGGTTCAGAAAGTATGAGAAAATAATAAAAAAAAAAAAATATATTTAAAATTTGCCTCGAACGAATATAATTTTATAAATTGTAGAGAATTAGATTGACTTTTTTATGCAATTTCTAAGCTTATTGGATCCAAAACTTTTGACAAAGCATTCGTTTGATTGGATTTTTTAAAATTTTGAAAAGCTGTATAATGAAAAAAATACATGAACCACGAAGTTACACATTATGGGGTATTCCACGTAAAGCCCGTCCAATCTATTTTGTTGCTTTCTCAGTATGTTAGACATCTAAAATCTCCAAATTGGCACAAACATTTTACCCTGTGCGAAGTTTTTCCAAATTACAGATTTCGAAAAATCACATAAAATCTAAATTTGCTATTTATCGAAAAAAATTTTTCAATAAAAAAATAATCTTAAAACGTTATATGCGGTCCAATTCTATGGGGGGACTTGATGATTCTTTTAATCATGTTATCAAATTTTCATAAGAAAAACCAACAATTAAATTTTTTCATACCTCGGCATTTTTAACATTATTTTTTATAATGGTAAAAAATTAAAAAAACAATTTTGAAGATCAAAAACATTTTATTTGTAATTTTTTAATCTTATATAAATGCTTAAATATCAAAAAATAAAGTTACAATTATTTGCATAAAAATTTAGTAAGATATTGGGTATAAAATATTGGTTCTGTGCAAAGACCGGTTTTCGAATTATGGGTCTTGTGAAATCATTTAAATATGACTATTACTCAAATGGTTTTTCTGCTCAAAAAATTCTATAAAAAAAGTGATTTAGTGATTGTTATTGGGAATTGGATAGTTTTGTCAATTATGATTTTTTTTTTTTTTTTTAATTCATGGTTAAATTATAAGATTGTCGCCAGGGTGAAAGCGAGTTCCTATAATTGTCCAATCGAAGTTGACAGCTCATAGAAAATCTGCAAATGCTGTCTTCTTTGACCCGTTCTTTTTTCGTATTCATTCGCAAAATTGGCTTATTCTGACAATTATGGGTACTGAGAAAGGAGTGCGATCAGCCCTGCAACAACCTTAAAATTCAACCATTGAAAAAATGGAACAGTTCAATTTTCAAAGATTTGAAAATATTTTCTTTTGAATATAATCGCCGAAATCGTTTTCGAGAAAAGTAATATTTTAGCCTTTTACGATAACTCGAACTGGGCTTCACACAGGTCCAAATACTTGTACGCAAAGTAAGGATCAATAGAGGCATTAGATAGCTAAAAGGAAACCAAACCTAAAGGCTATAATTTTTTAGTTCTCCCGTTTATGTGAAATGTCCCACAAAAGTTGTGAATCAAGCTTCAACCGATGAACTTATTAAAAAAAGTTTTAATTTTTCATAGTTAATTTTCATACTGAAATTAATAAACTGCAAGAAATCTTTTTATATTACATTCAAAACTAATATTGTTGTATTAGTCAAATGTTGTGATAGAAATTTTTACTTTTGGTGTCAATTTTCGCAATTACAATTTTCAAAGGACAATTAAAAATTCTCAATTTGGACAATTTCTTCAAGAGTTATAGGCAAAAATCAAAAACTTAACACTCAAAATTAATTTGGTAAAAAAATTCAATAAATTCTTGTCTTGTTCTAATCTAATCTTAAAAGAAAACCGTTTTGCTTGGAAAAATTTCCATATCCGTTAATATCCTTTTATACAAGCTTTTAATTTTTTACTGGTATCTACTGGTATTTTACTGGTATCTAAGCCAAATCCTGGCTACGGGATCCTGTGTTCATTGTGTTAGTTCAAAAATGAGTCCAGTTAGTAACTGCAATCAAATATTTAAAATGTATAAATGCACTATTTTCAAACTCAATTAAAGATCAAGAACCAGCTTACTTTATTACAATCAGTTCATTATTCTCTTTTTGTCCACTTGTTATACTGAGACGCAGCAGTAGAAACTTTGAGTTAGCTTAATATATGTATCTATGATAGACAAGGAAAAATTCGCGTGTTTTAATCAAAGCCTTAAAAAATGAGTCAAAGTTCTACTTCGACAACATTGAAAAATAATTTATTTGCATTAATTTTTATAGTAAGAATAACGTATGTGTGTATAAATAAAAAAAAATTCTCCACATTTGACCATTAATTACGTTTAAAAATTGGATTGATTTACGACGCAATATTCGACACATGGTGGTTTTTATTGATTTAATGCATTAATTGGTGTTATGATTTTAGCACCAAAAAAAAAAAAAAAGTGTTAAGTGAAGCTAATTGTGAAACTGAAATTTCTACTATGCTGCGACATGCCCTGCATGAAAGTGCGAATTCGAAATTAAAGTCTTATTAAGAACTTATTTTCTTTATCAACCTTTTAAAATATTTTCATACAGTCTTATATATTCAATTTCATTTCACACTTTGTCATTATTCGTGCGACAACAGCTTTAATTAAGAATATATGTACGCCAGGGGTCATTGACATCAAGAATTTAAAACAATATTTATTCAAATTCGAAAAAAAACTTGCTTAAACACTAAGGCACTATTCAGAAATTCTTGGAAATTATGGTATAATTTGTGAATAGAAAACGCCTAGATGTAGGTTTATATTTTATAAATTAATTCAAAAGCTATCAATGAAAATTTACAATTTCTGTACAACTAAGTTAATGTTAAATGTTTCATTAAATTAGTAAATGAAGCACTGAAGATTTTTTAAACAAATGGAAGTCAGGAAAGGCCCTAGCAAGAAAATCAATTTTTCTTAAAAAAACATCTTGAACTACTTGAGTTTAATATAATATCTTAATTTTCTATAACATTTTTCTCTTATCTAAATATTAAGTGAACATTTTTCAATCTGTTTTCTATTAAGGAATAAAGTACAGATGAATTCCAGCATTTACAAGTACGCCTGCCTTGTAGGCCTCAAAACTTGGGTCTATAGACCGAGGGTATAGTTTATGGAACGGACGACCAGTACTTATGTGTACACTCCATCGGCGGACCCGTTTGTGCATTACAAAGTAAAAACACACGGTCATCAGGCAGAGCTAACACGAACTGGAAGCCGTTCCACAAACCCAAAGCACACCCAATGCCCTACTACTGAAAACATTACGACTCCAACATATCAAACAATTGTGTAACCACGGAGCCCCACGGCTTCCAATAGCAGTACCAGTTTAAATACCAGTAGTGATGTACCTTCATTGTCATCTACTGGTGAAGACGAGACCTACCCAATCGCTTGCATACTAAGCAGGTATGCCAGCCCGGTCGTACCACTGCGCGACTCCATCAGTCATTCTAGACCTGTGTAGCATAAACACAACCACAGCCAGCACGAGTCTCCCCGAAGGGTCTGTTTTTGTAACTGGCCGTGCCCAATTAGAGCACTTAATCATGCTTGACCGGTAACTTCAAACCAGGCATGAATCTCAAATTCACTTACCGTGGAAGAAGTGCCTATTCGCCATGTTTATACTCGTACAACACAATAATGCATCGAATATTCTGTGTCATTGACACCTCCATTCATTCACCCAATTTATACAGCCCTCAGTTGCCTCCTTGCCGTCGATAGATAGGGTCGTCCTCTTTGACGAGTATGACTATCCCCGTGCTAGCAAGTTTTAAGGTCAATTGCTTTACCTTTGCAAGCTATTTTACATATTCGATATACCGAATATGACTTGCTACCAAGATGGGCGCTATCCCGAGCGCTCTTGGTTGGCCCTGTCAGTTTTCACGTTTGCAGGACGTATCCTACAAACAACCATCCTCCTTTATCCTGGCCTTGGACAGGCAGGTTTGCATCCGAAGATACAACCCCTGGCAGAGTTCAATTAGCATAAAGTACAGTCAATTTCTAAAATCATGTAGCATATATTATGTACTTGTAATCTATTTCATAAAACTGAGTGTTAGTATCCTTTTTTTATGTTGCCTATCGCCTCCTAGACCCTTTATCTAATATAAGTGATATTATCGCCAAACTAACGTCAACAATTTTTTAAGATCTGATTTTTTTTTATTGCAATTAAAAGCATGAGAGTAATTTTCGCCCACTTCCCATATGATGCAAATTTGAAGTGTAGTAAAAAAAGCATTATTTTCCAATAGAAAGCTTTAGTTATATGTATCTTTTATCTTGCGAAAAATAAGATTTCGTACTAAAAAAAACTTCTCAGATAATTTAGTGATTGCTTGTCTCACCAGCAAAATATGGACACCAAAAAAAAAAAAAAACACAGGTGCGTCATTGGACACACGAGAGAAGCGAAGCTTTTTGCAGTTACATAGATTTGATAGCTTAATAATTTTTTCTTGTAAATAAATAAACTTTTAAATTCAAAAATTTAAAATAACATAAAATAAATAACATATATACAGAAAACATATTAACTGCTTATTTTTTATTGTTGAATGCCAAATTTCCACGCCAATTACATATACCATAGAGTATAAATTATTATCTAGAGATTGCATCAACTCTGCTAAATCTCTGGCATGTGTTAACAGAGGTTAACAGAGTTTTTTTCTTCATGTTTTTAAGTGAAATAACTCTGTTAACACATGCCAGAGATTTAGCGAGTTGATGCAATCTCTAGATAATAATTTCCACTCTATGCCAACAGCACCACAAACGCATTCGCATTTGTGGCAAATAAAAGCAAATTTTTGATAGTAGTAACATAGCAAATACACAATCCTCTATCTATTGATTGATGGTGACGATCTACTGCAGCATAGCTTCTGTTATAATTAGTATTGAATTAACAACCTTTTCTAACACGTCTTTGTGGCCTAGCGGAAAGTGTATTGGACTCTCGTTTAAGAAGACGTGGGTTCTCGATCCCCACGGGCAGGCCAAAAATATTTATATATTAATAATATTAAAGTATTAAATTTTCTTGTTGTAATAAGCACTAGCAACAAGGAAACCATCAAATTTCCAAGAAAAAATCTGTCGAAAATTTTTCAGATTTCACTCCAAGCAAATCACAGAACGAGGAGTAAAAAGCTTTGCTCCAAAAAAAAAAAAAAAAAAAATTACGACATAAGAAACACTAAGTTTCTTCGGTAAAGACGAAAACTCAAACCATGGGGCTGAAAATGTGAAAAGTGTTTATGGTGTTGACACTGGAACAGCCAATTACGCGCAATTTAGGTTTCGTCGATTCCATTCCGGTAATGTCAATGTCAAAGATGCACCAAGTTCTGGAAAGCCAACTGTCGAAAATATCATCCAAATCGTCAAGTTCCGACCGGTCATGTAAGCACAATTTCGATTGCGCAGGAGCTAAACAATGCATAAAAAACCTTTTGGTACCACTTGAATAAGGCTGAATACAAAAATAAGCTCGATGTATGAGGTACCACACGTGTTAAATTTCCATCTGCGAATAGCTGCTGAATTACAACAAAATCAACCCATTTCTAAATCGGACGGTGACTAGTGATGAAAAGTGCGTCACTTACGACAATGTCACGCGAAAACGTTCCTGGTTTGATTGATGTTCAGGAAGGTTTTGCTGTGTGCTTGATGGAATTGCCACGGAATCATCTACTATTCCCCGGCGGCCAAACTCTTAATTTGGACGTGTTCTCATTTAAATTAACGTTAAATTCATATTAAGTTTGGGCTTTACCTTGTCTTAATCGGACGCGAAACAAAAAAGTTGTGACTGCTTAATTTTGATAAAAACATATTCTGAACTAATGCTTATCTTTAAGAAATTTAAAAGTTCCAAACTCATTCGTAGTAGAATATCGACGAGCTTTCATTTCCCTGTCGCGAATTTCCATTTAATATTATAAAAATGTTCTTTTCTTAGAAACATTCTCAAATACGTCATTGGGAGATTTTGTATTTTTTTTAAATACAAATCTAGCTACTCATGCTTGTTTATTTTTTAACATTCACATTTTGTCAAGTCATTTTATTAATACATTTAAATATATTCTATTTATTATTAAGTTAAAAAAGCTGATGAAATTTTTAGGAAATGCAGAGCAGCTTTTTGACAAAAATCAATAAACAAACTACTTTTAAAATTTAACGCTGAGCATGCTTAATCAAACGATTAGCTGTCATATTGTGTAGAATCAAGTTGTTTTTCATAAAAAAACTGATGAAATTTTGTCAAAACATTGAGTTATCGTCGATTAAAACAATATTATCACATTTTGCTAATTAATTATTAGCTAGTCTCTCAAATAGCTAAGATAGCAGATACTTTCAAGTTCAAAGCGAACTAGATTCGGATCTTAATAAGTATCTATGTACGTAATAAAAATTGGTGTCAACAAACTAGACAGCACGCGTAGGTTTTGGATTTTTCTTTCAGTCATTCGCTGTAGGTCACCGGTCGTTCTTCGATGTTGACAATTATTTTGAATATAAATAACAAAAATATAAAAAGAGAAGACCTCGAAAATGTTAACTTTTCGAAACGAAGCTAGCGAAGGTGAAGGGCCAACGAAAAGTTTCTCATTCCATGCTATAGAACAAAGCATATTTTAATTCTCGTTGGCAGTATTACCAGTTTTTTGTTGCGCTAAGTCGCCGTTTCTTGAAAACTAAGCCACCGAATTTTTTTTTTTTTTAAATGTTTAAAGGAAATCAATAAAGTTTTACATTAAATATGACCAGAAATGGCAGCTTAGTATTTTATACAGTGACATACATATTAGGTCTATTTCCGTACAGGAAAATTTGTCAAGATGAGAAACTTTGCAAAAAAGTACGGAAACGACTTTAAGAAGTTTCAAGCACAAAAGCTGTTTTTTGATAATTAAGATTAAAAAAAAAAAATTTCGAATTGGCTGGTTGGTATGAGTATATTTGAAAAATGGGATATTTAAAGACTTTCAGATGAGCTGGAAGCATCTGGTAGCAGTATATTTAAAATAACAACACTTACATTTCCTTTCAAATTACATATTTTAACCTTATTTGCTATTAATTTGCTAACCAATTGCATAAAAGTCACAACACAGCACAAAAATTAAATTTTGTCACTTAAATAATCAGCTGTTCGAAGCTCGAGATGCGTGCTGGAAGAAATTTTTCAAGTAAAGTTCAAATATTTGAACCATTTCGTTTCATGTTTATATTGCTTCTACAATTCGGTCCGACTAAATTGAGCACGGAGCTTTTTATTCCTCAATAGTATAAAAGCCTGTCCTACGACGGAAGCATTAACGCTAAACTGTAATTATTCTTTGTCATTATTAAAGTACTTTTACAACATACCGTTCTGAAAAATGTTCAGCCTGAAAGTATGCACATACATAAGAGGCAAGCATGTCACTGTTAAGTATCAAATGAATTTTTTGTGCATACTTTCAGGCTGATTGCAAAAAATAATTACAGTTTGAACGATATCGGGCGCAGAGCAGCGTGCTTGCCTTTTATATATTAGGATTCTGTGACGAAGTGGGGGAATCCCCTTTCTTTAAATTAACCTATCCTTCTTGTTTGTTGTAGCGACTGGCAATGTCATCTGTAGTGACTCGCCGTGTTTTAATTTGTACTCGGATTGCTTAGGACTATTGTTCTGCTACTCATATTATTCTATAATAGTGTTCAATGTTATATAGTAACTGCAAAAACAAGAGGATAGTCATAAATGACTGATCCTTTTTTTGAGTGTGGAATCGCTAAGGCTACATCACATTCTGTTGCAGCCTTAAGTCATGGAAAAATTCACTGTCGAGTAACAAATTGTAAACATTTATGAGAAAAATGAGACGGTTCGCTCATTTCTCAGCCATCATAACGCACCGTCTCGCAATTTAATCAATACGTTTGAGTCTTAACTTCAAAGAGTTCTTGAGGACTTCTTCTATGGGGTTACCTCACAGGGAAGGTCTATGCCAATAAACCACGAACGATTCCGCTCTGAAAAAGGAAATGCAACTGGCAGTTGTTGCAATTGATCCAGAATTATGCCAGAATCTCATGGAAAATGTATGAAAATGTCTCGCGTGTGCAAGCAGAGTCGAGGCGGCCATTCGAGTGATATTATATTTCATCAGTAACCTTCATGGCTCTACTTTATAATTTAATACAAAAACTAAAATGTCAGTGATTTTAGGAACACCCTTTATATTTAAAAAATTGAATTTTTCGATTCGAATCGAATTTTATATATAAATATTTATACAACAAAAAATCCTAAGAACCGTATCATTCTCAAATTTTTTCAAATATTTTTGCTTAAGAGTCTTAAATTTTCTTGAATGAAAGTTGATTTAAAATTGTAAAAAGTTGAATTCGAAGTCTAAAACATTATTTTTGGTTTGTAGAAAGTTGCAAACAGCTGAATTTTACCAACTTAGATTTGTTAAAAAATTAAATTTGATTTGTAAAAAGTTGAATAGGTTGAATTTGAATTGTAAGAAGATGAGTTTGAAATGTAAAAATTTGAATTTAAAGTTAAAAACCAGTCTATATTTTAATATCGCAAATATAACAGAATTTAAAAAGAAAAATTATATGTTGCAAGGTTGTTAAAGGTCGAATTTGTATAAAAAATTTCCCTTATCTCTTAATGAACCGATTGCTTTTTTTATTTTTTTTTTGCTTTTATAAATATTTTCCTGTCAAACCCTAAGCACAGGGTTATTATTTCATTTTAAAAAAGTAGTAAAAACAAATTAATTGTTTGTTGAATTTACACTCACTTCAATAAAAATATTTAAATCAATTATAATTATACCGAGCTTTTTCTCAAATTAAGGATTGTTTGCTTAGGTGCTAGTATATTTAAACATTTTTTTCGTAATTCCCGAAATTTAATAGCAATTTAGTAACAAGAAAAAAAATCGAAAATGTACAAAATAAACCTTTTGAGAATTTGTAATTTTTGGCCCATAATGATAAACAAAATAATATTCAACTCTAAATTTAGTGCAACAACAAATTATATTGGAAAACTGTCAAAAATGCTTCTACTAAATTAAAAGTCGCTTTTATATTGTTTCTGATTAAGGGCCTTTATCTTTCGTTGACTTTTTTAAATTTACAGCACTATATCGATATTATTATATTCTTTTTATATATCCAATTTCTGTACTTTACTTCCTCTTTTTTGTCAATAAAATAAAATATTTGTTTTTAAGTGTAAAAACAATAAGTAACTAATCGACATTTATTTTAATATTTGTAAATAAAATTTTATTAATAAATATTCGCAAGTACATACGAATTAATAAATTATGCAAAAATTAACTTTCGTCGGATATATGGTATTAACAACAATAATTCTGTACGCAAATAATCATCATGCGGTCTACCGCTTTTTTTCTTTTCTCTTAGCACAAGAATATTTTGTTAATTCCCATAATGTTAACATCTTTAATAATCTATTTAGCGTTTCTAATGTATTTATATTAGTCCTCTCGGACTTCCAAAAATTGCCGTAGTGGACGGTATTTCACGTCCCCATGGCGGGGTATTGGTTAAAGTTTTCAACTAGCAATAATCGCACCTCAGTAGAACTTCATTGGTTACGATATCGCCTCTGCGCAAAGCTAATGAAATGTACGCCAGCTACATACTATATGCCTACCATTTATTTAACTGAATGTGAAGTATACACGTAGATTTCAACATGAATGATAATCAACAACATCAGCGCTCTCTGAGTTGTGAGCTGGAACCGGTTCAGGTAGTCAGGGTGAGTTAGGGTCTCTAGTCAGAGGGTTGATTATGCAGTCCAACAGCCTGTGCAATTTTACGCTTGTTGCTAGTAGCTGCTGTATGCAGCTTATGTGTATGGCTGGCTTTTTGTGTTTTAATGTTTTACTCACGTTACACTTATTGTTAGTTCGATTGTAAATGGTCGTTGTTTACAACAACTTGTGTTATGTGTTTATCTTGGCATGTGCGTGTTTATGATGCTGATAATAATTTTCATTTGAAATTCCATGAATGAAAAGTTGTTTATTTAGGTGATTTGAGATAATTATGATTTTTATTGGACTCATTGAAGAGATAAGCCAAACTATTGCACACATTTTTGTTGTTGATGGGAGTTTTTTAAAAAGCTTTTGAAATATGACGGGAAAAATATGGAATGAAAAACAATAACAGGAAATTTTTAATGTAAAAGCAGAAATAATCATATATCTTAAAAGGTAACATAATAGTAACGGATCAAATAAGACAGGTGATTAGGGCTTTATAATGTGCTATTAGAGAATAGAGTTCAGCTACTAAAACTTTGAAAAAATTTTGTTACTAGTGACCCAAAACAAGCTAGTGGCAAAAAAAAATGTACCCACTAAAATAGCGTTTGGTCTCAAGGACAACATTATTTATGTATATATAGACAAGGCAGTCTCAAGAAAACTTTTAGGATGAATGATTGCTGCATCGAGGCAAAATTAACAGAGAGCAAATATTTTATTGCAAAAACTGTATTTTTGCAGATAAACTGTTTTATATAATACTCATTGTATGCACTGGTCTGTTGATAAAACTTAACTTAATTGCCAGAACGTATAAACATTTTATTTTTTTTAGAAGTCGACGATATGCAGGTAAAACTTTTCTACTATCTCATATTTTGGTTACAGCTCATAAATTTAGATTAAAAATAAACCAAAAATATTTAATTTTTTTTTCATTTTATAGCTTATAAATTGAAGAGGATTAAAAAATGTCAGCTCCATCGCATCATTTAAGTCAACGTTTTAAGAACAATAACAGCTTAATTTTGATATTTGAAATTAATTAATGTTTGTTAATATCAAAAGTAAATGTTAAAAACAGTTTTTTTTCTCTCTCTGTTATATTTTATCTTATCTCGCTTTTGTGCTTGTTCATTATAATTTCACTACAAAAAAATTATTGTCAAAAATATCGCCTGATTGCAAATATATATAAATAATAAACATGACGAGTGAAATAACAAAAAATATGCCAGATATTTTAAATTTTTGCTCTCAAAAACTTATTGAGCATTCAAAAATGCTCAGAATTTCTTATCAAAAAACCTAAATTAACGTAGCCGTTGTCGGCTGATAGACGCGCTGTTGTCAAGACGCGCTATGGAACACAACATGATGCAAAAATAAATAGAAATAGTATGGAAACGATTAGAATTCTTGCCATTTGCAAAGCATAACTAGCGAACCACGCGCCCTTAAACTTCAAAAATTTTCTTAATGTAATTTATCAGAGAGCGAGGAAGAGCGCGTGATAGAGAGAGAGAGAGCGTAGAAGAATAATATAAAGATAAATCATAATCATGTGATTAATTTTAGCAACCATGGGTCTCGAATGATAATGAGCTTTAATTAAGCAGAAGAAGATAAGAAACGAATAAAGATTCCAAGAGTAAATGTTGGCTATTTGCTTGACAGGGGGAGAAGGGGGGAGGGGAAAGTGTGGTAACAAAAACATAGAGGTGCGCTATTTAATTGCCGAAAAAGTTTCGCGATTACTTTCGCAACTGCTTTTATCAGAGTTTCTCTATTAATTTCGTAATCAATTTCAAGATTATGTAGAATACGATATGCAGATAAAACTCCCTACATTTATTTATGAATTCTTTCAAATCAGGATAATGATGATCGTAGAACAACAAGCTTTCATATTTTTTTGACATCTATATATTTAGCACTATATAATGTAAAATGGAACTGCGGTCTTTTGAACTTTAACAGAAAAACTATTTTTTTTTGTAATTTTTCTTAAGAAACCTTTGAGATATTTCTTTTTAAACACACGTTACAATAGTTTTGCATATTTTCCCAAGTTGTATACGTTTTTTTCGAATAAATATTAATCCTTCTCAGATCCCAACATCTATCAATGTTTTTTTATCTATTTACTTTCTTTCATAATGTTCACTGAACATCAAGATAGTTTTATTTGTTCGATTTCTTCTAATTTTTACCACCTTCTGGTAAAACAACTTGATGTGATCGATAAGCAGCATCGGCAACATAGATTGTGTACTTCCACTGCTAGCCCACTCAACACGGTTTTCAACAATAGCAGATACATATTTATAAACTTGTATAAAAATAGCAATGATTTTTTCTTGTCACAAATTTGTTGAATTCTTTATTTTTCTTAAACTGTTTTATTTTAATAAAATTAACATAGATTAGCGCTGAAAATACCAACCTTTGCGCCTATTGCCATTTTAGTATGCATTTTTGGTACTTGATTTAGGATGATGAAATAATTAAAAACTTGGTTTTTTTTCACTTCACAAAAATATTGACTGAAGACAGACAGTCTTTATAGCTTTTTCACTGCTTTTTTAAGTCTTTTATAAAACTGTTCAAGAAATTGTCTTTTATTATTCTTTCTTTTTATAAAGAAACTTTTTTATCTTTAAATATATATTTATTCCTTTTTATAATTTTTTCACTACAGCTCTTCGGTGTTTTCACAATTTATTTAGATCTAGTTATTCACTTTAGCTGCTAGTTAAAAACGTCTTCACTACTCGATGTGCTGAAAACAACTAAGCTAAACGCTGTTTAGTGGCTCCTATCTATAGGCAACCGAAACAGTGCAAACGGCACCGATTCGATCTGTCCATTATGCGATTCGTCGCTCGCCGCAGATCGTAGGCACTAAAATTGTATGTAAAGCGAGAGAAGCGCTCGTGTTGAGTTGTATTTTAGTATTTTTTGTTTTTTTTCTTTTTCTTTTTCTTTTTTTACCTGAACCAACAAGTGTCGACCTCTTCTGTGTGTGTGTGTGTGCTTTGTGGCCACAGCCGGGCAGGTAGTGGGGCATGACGTTGGTTATTGACCAGCAGCGAGAACGCACAATATAAATTCGTGCCTGAGCAATGGGGAACAACTCAGAGAGAGTTCTTTTTCAGAGCAAGATCTGTAAATATTTTTTTTGGTGAAAGCTCTTAAGTAACCTTATGAATGGAGTGGGCGAAAGGACTAAATTTCAGTACACATTCATGCTACATTGATAGAATTTGACACATGATTAGATTAGGTCAGTTTCTAGCATATTGCACAATTGTGGATGTAGCCGGAAGTTGCCGAAAGTAACGAAACAAAAAAATTCAATAATTATATAAATAGGACTATAATCCACATTAATGTTACCAGAATTAAATTTGATACGAGCTTAGAATAGGTCAGTGCCTATCAGTCATTTTTTTTCCAGATCGAACAATTTTTACAACTCCCAGCGCTGCAACCACGAGGCCCCGTTTTTTTCTCTGCCGCCAGTTTGGAGCTATACAAAACCATGTTGGAGTGAAAAATCTATTTTTTTTTAATTTTTTTTCTTGTAATTTGTTCAATTCTCTACAATAATAAAACAAAATTTTGGAAAAATGTTTGTTTTTGACTGAGTTACGAATTTTTAAAAAAAGGTCTGTTTTCTCTGCCGCGAATGTCATGTCCCTCCTTAAAGCAACAAACAAAAGCAAATAAATGATCAAATTGAAAAATCCAGAAATGATACAAGAAAACTATGGAACATTATTAATACAATACTTAGAAATCACGCTGAACAAACAAATAATTCAAAAACCCAAAAACAAACAAGCAATAATAGCAAAGCTATGTTTAAGCTATTTTAGAAAATATTTCAATGAAGCTAGATTGAAAATAGCAAAAATATACTTATAACAAAAAAAAAATTAAGTCGCACCAAATACAGCAAATCCCAAATCCATATTCTTTTTACCAATCACACATACCGAAATACTAATGCATAATACTAAACTTAATACTAATGCAGCTCAAGGGATCAACGAAATCTCAGTAAAGGATATAATGTTTCTTTTGCCAACAATTATACATATCGTCACCTAAAATACAAAAACGCATAACAACATTTCTAATTCTTTATAGGAGAAGGCAAAAGCGTTTTAAAATCGCACATATGGTATATAAGATTTAAAAGTCATACTTTCTTCTTAACTTCGTTTATAAAATAATTATTTTTGAATATTTGTCCATAGAATGGCCTTAAAGTCTAAAATATGTTCCATTTTAAAACGTTTGTGGCTTCTCCTGTAAAAAATTATAAATGTTGTTACGCCTTTTTGGTGACAACTGGTGACAACTGGTGTCTATCCGGAATGCTTCAAAATAGCAATTATAATACCGATTTTTAAAAAAGGAAAGAAGGAACTTTGCAAAAATTACTGGCCTATTTCAATACTTAACTCGGAAATCAAAATATTTGAAATAGCAATCGACACAAGAAACGAGAATTGCATTAATTCCCCCATAGGCTTTGACGTGAACCAATCTGGCTTCACTGAAAAAAGCGGGACGGAATCTGCTATTACATCCACAAAGGAAAAAATGTATGCTGATCTGGAAAATAAAGAATTGGTTGCAGCTACTTTTAAAGATATATCAAAAGCATTTGATCTAGTTAACATAAAAAGCTATTGAACTATATATCCGACTTAGGTATTCGTGGAGTGACAAACATGTTGATGGAAAGCTACTTAACAAACAGGCCACATGTTACTAGGTTTAATGATGTACTGAGTGTTGTGCTAATAAGTAAAATTGGGGTTCCACAGGGGTCGATTTTTGGGCCAAGGCTTTATTTACTATACATAAACAACATCAAAAGCTGTAATTTCAAATCAACTTACAGCATTTATGCCGATGACACAAACTTTATTATTACAGCAAAATCATTTCAAGAATTGGAAAATAAAATAAACCACGACATTAAAAAATATATTACAAATGGACTTGCGGAAACGGTCTAAGCATAAACATGCAAAAAACTGAATACATTGTCTTTCACTCATCCAACAACGTTAATAAAAATCTTAACATTCAAATTAACAACAGATGAATTTCATGTAAAAATCGAGATGCATTGAAGCCGACCACCTCAGATATCGATGGAATTTTGTTCATAGCTAAATTTCATCAATACAAACAAAACCTCATTTTTAGAAATGACTGTTTTGCGATTTTTTGGGCGTGGCACAGTGGGAAATTTTTCGAAAAAACGCGAAAATGGTCGAAAAGAGCTCCATTTAAACTACAATAACTCAGAATCGGCTGAACCGATTTCCATGATATTGGTATCATTAAAAAGATATTTTAACAGGCTTTATGACACGTTTAAAAAATAAAAAAATTACACTGTAAAAAATTTTATAACAAAAAGAAAATTTTAATTAACGAAAAAACCAAAAAGATCAAGGGTTTTTTTACAGTGTATTACTTTTTTAGAAAGGTTTATCCTTCACCTATAACATATCAAAAAATAAAAATGGGTTCTTTTTTAGTTTTTTTTATATAATTTTTTAAGTAGTGGCACTTCTAGTAATTGCCCATATATTTTTATATTGAAGCCGCGAAAAATAGCCAAACATCTGTTATATTACTGAGAAGTGTTCAAATTTCAGTTATATTCAAAATATACTTATAATGTGCAAAGGTTATTGATATAATATGCATAAAAGAAAATTGTGTATGTATACACGTAAAAAAAAAACATTGTCCCAGGAAAATTATGAATATGTTTTAACCCCAAAAAGTTCTAGCGGCCGTACCAGCCCAAACCAATAAGTATACAGGTAAGCGCATAAAATGCTTACTGTAACTGTGTTTCTAGGATTAGCAAAATAAACACACTGCAGGTACCCTTAATTAAAGAATTGATTTTAAAATTGCCTTAAAAATTACTATATGATGAAATCAATCGGTTGATACTACCAAATTTTAACATTGAATACAAATTTCTCAGAATTTCGCGTAATAAATGAATTTTTTTTTGATAATCAACTTTGTAATTTATTCTATTTTCTTTTCAATGATACCAATAACATAAATGTATCTTAAAAAACATAAAAGTTGGCTGTACTAAAAAAATTAAACTTATTAGAAAACAACGATATTATCTACTGCATAAGTAATTGTATGTCATTATTTACCATTATTTTCTAATAGGTATCATTTTTTTAGTACAGCCAACTTTTTTATTTTTTAAGATAAATTTATGTTTTTGGTATCATTGAAAAGAAAATTGAATAAATTACAAAATTGATTTTTGATTTCGAATTGATTTCGAATTGAAATCGAGAAATTCTGAGAAATTTGCATTCAAAGTTGAAATTTGGTAGTTTCAACCGATTCATTTCAACTTTGAATGAGCACTGCTTGGTAACGGTTATGTTGGTGCTGTTTATTGATATACCGTTGGAAATGTGATTTTATTGCTTTGCAATGAGCTATCCAAACAAGTTTTCTGTAACTTAGTTTTTGTGCTAGAAACAATAACGTGAATCAAAGTCGTGAAATATTAATTAACCCTGTTGCACCTAAGAATGTGAAAATATACCTCCCTCTTCCATACGATCGTTTGCTCAGCTCGACATAACCTTTCACCTCCGTAAATAGTTGCACTCAATTGGGGGACACCCTGTATATAGAGGGTAGAATATTTCAAATACCTTGAAAACTCGTATATACAGGACACATTCTTTCAAGAATACGGTAAGACATATGCAGTTGGAGCCAATGCAGAAAATTTCAAATAGAACAAGTGGGCAGAATGATGAACAAAGCGATCAAAGTGTTATTTATCAAAAAAGATAATATCACTACCAAATAACTTTATAAAAGCACCAATCAAATGGACATCAACCAGCTAGTACTCATGGAAAAATGCAAATATATACACAGTATTAAAAATAGTGATATGAAGTATTAACTTAGCTTCACAACCAGACACAATGGCTGTATTTCTTTATTCATTCCATACGTTCGGAATGACTTTTTTTATTTCTTTATTCATTCTTGATCATCCGGAATATTCCTTTTTGTGTTTCATTATTCAACTCCGCCAGGTCTAGCTAGCGCCTGTCTATCCCAAGCCAGGATAAAGGAGGAGGGTTGTTTGTAGGATACGTCCTGCAAACATAAAAACTGATAGGGCCAACCAAGAGCTCGGGGTGGCGCCCATCTTGGTAGCAGGTCATTTTCGGTATATCGATTTGAAACAAGCCTGCGAAGGTATAGCAATTGACCTTAAAACTTGTTAGGACGGGGACAGTCTTTACCCGTCAGATGGGGTAGACCCTATCTATCCACCGCATGGAGACCTTAATTCAGCTGGAATAAAAATGGTTGTGAAGTGTTGGCATGCGTGCGTCAAAGTGTCAACTCTTCGTCTTTCCGAAGTGTTGCTTGTCAAGAGTTTGACAAGCACCCTCAAACTGGCAAGGCAGTCACTGAGGGAAGTGTTGACATTGGTTGTGATAACTAAGGGTTCTCATACTGAGCACGGCAGTCCCTGAGAACAATGTCTGGATGTTGAAATCCGAACGGCCAGAGTAAGAGTGGCAATTGCAAAGGTCCTCCCTAGTAGGTACCGGTCATGTGCAATAGCTTACAGCTGAGTCGGCAACTGCAAGTTGTTAGCCTAGCCCTTAAGTACTCATTGAGCACTGTCCTTGAGCACGGTCATGAGTAAGAATGCACTTTTTCGTAATTGCATTTGTGTGTTCTTGGTCTTTTTGCGGGGATGTTGTGGATCCTCATTTGACGGGATCGAGTTGCCCAGATGATTGTCGTGGGCTGGCCCTCCGGGGAGTCTCGTACTGGTTGTGGTTGTGTGAATGCTACACAGGTCTAGATCGACCGGCGGGGTGGCGCAATGGTACGACCGGGGTGGCATATCTGTCTTAATATGCAAGAGATTGGGTAGGTCTCGTCTCCACCAGTAGATGGATGGAAGAACGTCGCTACGGAAGTCTAAACTGGTACTGCTATTACGGGCAGTATGTAATTTATTACATAATGCTCCTAATCAGCAGGGCACTGGGTGATGCTTTGTGTTTGTGAAGCAGCTTCCATGTTCGTGTTGCCACACCGGATGCCATGTATGTTTTACTTGTTTTAAAACATAAACGGGTCCGTGTTGTGGTACAACACAAAGTTCATGGTTGTCTGTTTCATGAACTATTACCCTAGGTTTTGGATAACCCAAGTTGCTTAAGCCTTACGGCAGGTGCAGCTTGACAATCTTAAACTCGTCTGTTTCTTTATTCATACGGCATATTCCGAACGCGTTCTTTTTGTACCATCAACTGAGGTAGAATAAAAAGAATATTCCTTGTGTTTGAGGTTATATTGAATGTTGTTGTTCAATTGATGGCAAAATAGCGGAAAAGAAACTTAATACATTTTTTGTAATTTAAACTTTTATAAACTTTTAAATTTTTAAACTTTTATAAACGAAAAATATACATATCTGTGTTCATAAAGAAAAATTCCAACAAGCGTTGATGCCACTAGCATTAGTTTGCTGGTTATCAACAACTTATATGTGTTCTTTCTTTTCCAATTTTGTTTCTTTATTCATTCTGTTCTGGATAAAGAACTGCCTATTCTATTCGTTCCGTTCTTATTCTGGAATTAAGAAAGAAATACAGCCAATATTCACCAACACAACACGAGACAAAAACAAAATTTTGAAATACCAACTACCAACCAAAATACCAACTAAACAAGTACGGAGCCTGAAGCACAGCGCAATAAAGCTATACAACTCACTAGCAGAAGACATCGAAAACACTCAGCATATCCAAATTTTTAAAAACAAATTAAAATTGTGTATTCAAAATTTACGACAGTAATTAAATCAAATGATGTCATAAATATGATAAAATCATCAAACACGTAACCGGGTTTCATTTAATCTTAACAACAATGAGACCAACTATGAGAAATATCCTAATTTCATTCATTCTCCTACTCTTAATTCATCACCACCAACCGGAGGTGTCTTAACAAAGCCCGCTTCAGTTTTAAATGAGCTTTGTAATCAACCTGGTAGTCCTATGTCATTTTTAGGCCCTTTACTTCCTACAAAAGTGAAATTAATATTAAACTCTTGCGAAGATACTGAGAGCATATATGCCCTTTCTCGGCTTAGAGAGAACAGCGTTTACAACAACGTTCATCTGTATCTCGCTTATATGTACAAGGCTCCGAGTTCAATATGCATCGAAGGCAAGACCAAAACTAATCTAAGAGTATTAATTCAGCATGAAGGTCTTCCTACCGGTGTTGATGACTTGCGTAACTTACTTGTCCGTTTTCACGAGCACCTCGGTGTTACGATTGATCAAGTCAAGACGGATCTTGACACCTATGGCGCACACGTCAGAGCTGAACATGTTTCTCTTCTTTAAAAATCACGTAAAGAATAACAACAATATTATCGTCCCTAACTCCCTTTTCCCTAATCCCTAAATCCCTATTTCCCGTCCCTAAATCCTCCATCCGACACAGAAAGTTTTTTCAATTGAATTAATTTTTCTGTTCGGCTGTCACCTCTCTGCAGACAATGGCAAACCTCAGAGAGTAAAAACTGCCAAGAAAAGCTTCTTGAGAACATAAGCCGTTCGGAGTCGGCGTAAAACATGTAGGTCCAGTTCTCGATCATTTGTGTGCAAACATTTCACATCACACACAACACAATTGGTCATAAGAAGCTCGGTCAAAGTCCTTTCAAGGGCTGAAATGGCCATTTCGTTTTTTTTTTTAACTCCCTTTTTAGAGTTTGTTCAGCTCAACCAAACCCAGCAACTAGTTTATCATAAAACTATATCTTAACACCAATAAATGCTATATTATCAGCTTCTTGCGTAAGAAATTAATGAAACATAATTGTTACTTTCTTAATAGCGTAGAATTAAACAGAACAACTGATTTTTTAGATCTCTTAGATAGCAAGCTAAGATTCAACGATCACTATGACAAAGTTTTAACCAGGGTTTGCAAACAGCTCGGATTGCATTAAAAGGCGTGTAAAGGAATACAAGAATGTCTGGGCCACAAAAACCCTATATTGTCCATTGGCTTGCCCGCTTCTCGAATATGCTTGCCTAATTTGGAATCCAGCTTTTGAGACACACAGTGAAAGATTTTAATCAATACAGAAGCAATTCTTGCTTCTTGCGCTGAGAGATACATTTGACCCCCGCGATTTTCTCAACTTACCACCGTACGAACAAAGACTTTCCCTTCTTAATCTGATGCCACTATCGTAAAGAAGAACGCTACTAAGTTCATGTTTTGCTTTTGATATAATTACAGGTGCTATAGACATCGAATACTTTTCTAATAAGTTCACATTTAACTATCCAGTGAGGCGAACCAGCGATACATGCCTCTTAAAGGAATACCAACACTACACTGTTTATGGACACAATGAGCCCATAAGTAGATGCTGCAGAGTATTTAACAACTTTAGCAACTTCTAGTCCCCTTCTATGTCTAAACTCACATTTAAGCGGATCCTTTCTAATTCCCTATTCCCTTCTTAAATATCTCTCCCATTTATATATCGTATCTTAGATATGCCCCACATATTTTCCTCCTCTTCTTTTCTTTTTAACATGCTTTTTGAAATCATGTCAATCTGGTGGGCGGAGTATGCCCACTTAGAGCATAAAAAAAAAAACAAGGAAAAGGAGATTAGGAAAAATAAAAAAATCAATAAGTTAAGTTAGTTAAGTTAATTAAGCAAAACCTTAAATTTTGTTAGTAGAAGTTGCCTTGCCTTGTTTGGCAAATAAATAAATAAAATAGAACCTCAATATTTTACATTTATTATTTAAATACTTTGTTTATATCAATATGTATTTATTAAAAACTTTCTTTTTTTCACATATATGTCCTCTTATACACGGAATTAAATCCATCTGGCGATATCCTGTAATCTTTAATAATTTAAAAAAATCAAAATTTACTTGTCAACTTAAGTTATAACTTTTATTTTCAAGCACCTGTAGATAATATGAATATAAAGATTGCATTTTTTTTAAAATTAAAAATAATTTCCTTTTGATAAAAAAAAATACAAACTAGAAATTCTAGCCCCAACCACAACTTCCCATAACCAATATTCTGTATGTAAATTTAAATGTCTTACTGACCATTTAGTCAGTCTAATTCACTTATTAAAAAGTTTGTGAAAATTGAAATGACTTTCCTAAACAAGCAAAGTAAGATTTTTCAATCGATTTTGTGCATGATAAGCCGTAGTTAATGAAATATTGCAAGCTTACCTCAAATTCTGTATCACGAAAAAGCACACCAACGATAAGCAAGACACGAGAAGCAATAATATCTACCATGCAAAATTCTATTGCATCTTGTGTCTTGCTTATCGTTGATGTGCTTTTTCGTAATACGAAATAAAGGGGTTAAAGTCGTAATAACAATATTTTTATTTTTATTTTTATGCGAAAATTGAACTTGATTCTGAACTTGAATGCTAAATACGTCTTGGTGTTTATGTTTTTTTCCAATTTGTGTAGACTTTTTAGCGTATTATATTAAATATGTTGACCCTCTTAAAAAGGGTCGTTTAGCCTGTGGGTAAATTCAAGAATAAAGTCTCTATAATATATGAGAAATATACGACGCAAAATTCGCACAGTGTTAAAACTTAGTTTGATTTATAATACAAAATTAATACATACACATAAAAGATGCTAACCGGGCCATCAGGCACTTGTGAACATTGAAGCCTCTAACCCACAAGGCTGAAATAATTGCGAAAAAGGAACAAAAATATTTGTTTATGGTAAAAGTTGATATCGTGAACATGAATTCAATGGCCGCTTACGGTATTCTCATAAAAAACAAAAATAGTTCGAAAATTCGTTGAACAAAATGGAAGATAGTTCGATAGGAAGATAGTTGGAAGATAGAGAACAAAAACAAATATTAATCATCGAAAATCACTTTATTGTTTTTCAAAATATTCTCCATTAAGATCTATACACTTTTGCATGCGTTTGAACCAATTGTCGAAGCACTTTTGCCACTCTGATTGAGGTATCTCCAAAACATGCATTCTGATTGCCGCAACCGCTTCTTCGGGCGTCGAAAATCGTTGTCCACGCAGTTTATTCTTCACGGTTGGGAATAAAAAGAAGTCATTCGGTGCCAAGTCAGGACTATACGGCGGATGACCCATCAAATCGATGTTTTGGGTGCTCAAAAATGCAGTTGTTTGAGCCGATGTGTGAGAGCTCGCATTGTCGTGGTGAAGAGTGATCCGTCTTCGGCGGTTGGTTTTCCTGATTTCTTGGAAGACAACTGGCAAACAAATGGTTGTGTACCACTCAGAGTTGACTGTTCTGCGTTGTTCTAGTGGTACGGTTGCGACATGTCCATATTTTCCGAAAAAACAGGCGACCATTTGCTTGAAAGTGCTTCGTGCGCGAACAACTTTTGTTGGATTTGGCTCATCTTGAAACACCCATACAGTCGATTGCTGTTTACTTTCGGGCTCATACGCGTAAATCCACGATTCATCACCTGTCACGATGTCATAGACGTGTTTCGAAGCACCGCGATCGTATTTTTTGAGCATTTCCTTCGACCAATCGACACGAACATTTTTTTGAGCGATTGACAAATTGTGTGGGATCCAACGCGAACAAATTTTTTTGACAGTCAAATGTTTATGCAATATTGAATGTATGCTGGTCCCACTTATGCCTAAGGTTGCCTCAATCTCACGATAGGTAACATGACGATCTTGCAATATCAGTTCGCGCACAGCATCAATGGTTTTCGGAACAACAGCTGATTTCGGACGACCTTCACGAAATTCGTCTTGGAGTGAACTAGGACCACGATTGAATTCACCATACCATCGATAAACACTGGTCCTTGATGGAGCTTCATCGCCAAAAATTGAATTAAGTTCATCCATGCACTGTTGCTGTGTTAATTCACGTCGAAAGTTGTAAAAAATAATCGCACGAAAATGTTCACGATTTAATTCCATTTTTAGACCGAGATGAATCTTTTAAGTTACTATAAACAACACAAATAGCGCTCGTATGTCAAAACGTTCTGAGTACGTATAAGCCAACAAATGTCAAACTTTGCGATAGAGCTTTCAGTTGACAGATTGCAACACCAGGGTTGCCAAGTCCCGAAATATAAAAGGCACCCTACGTATAATAAATCATCTAATAAATACTTATACTCTAAGCAAATACTTATATACGAAAACACTTATATACGATTATGGTATATTTGATGAAATACACGCCATACTTTTTATACCCCAACGCGTACTGCGTAAGGGGTATATTAACTTTGTTATTCCGTTTGTAACGCCGATTAGGAAGCGTGGCAGGCATAGAAAAGTATATATATTTTTGATTAGCATCACCACCTGAGTCGATTTCCGTGCGTCCGAGCTTCTGTCCGTCTGTCTGTCTGTCGACACGATTACAGCCGTAATTTGAAAGCTATCGCGATGATATTCAAAATATATGCTTCTTTTTAAAAAAGGAAGATCAAGTTCGGGAATGAGCCAAATTGGATGAAAACCACGCCTACCTCCCATATAGAGTGACTTTATTTTTACAGTAAAATCTCTTAAAAATCCACAAAAATTAAAGAAATGCCTTAAAATTCTGCACATAAGCTTTAATCTTCCATATAAATCCTGACTTTGAAATTTGGGAAAATCGGATGAAAACCAAATCAAAAGCTCATAACATAACAAAACTGTCAACACCATTATAAAAATATTCAGAACAAATCAGTTTACAAAACATTTTGAAAATTTTTAACTCCTTGGCCCAAAAAATAGCACATAAAAAACTATCTGTATGATATTTGGCAAAATTGGATGAAAACTACGCCTACCTCACATACAAAGTGAAGTCATCAAATTAGGAAAACTTTCGTAAATATATAATACTGAATGTTATCGTGTTTGTCGTGGCTTAAGACTTCGAATATACTTCAATTCGGCCGCGGTCCATTCCTTACTAGTTATAAAAAAAAAACAACTAAAATTTAATTCGCGATACCTGTTAATATATAAACAAATTTCAAGATTAAAAATTAAAACGGCGAAATTACATTGATTAAAACGATGATGGCTGACTAGAGAGTTCAGCTAAGAAGCAAAAAGCTTTTTTTTGGAAAAAAACACCAAATTTGTTTCAATAAGAATAAAACACACGTTATTCGGAATGAGAGATGGTTATTATTTTTAATATTAATAGTTGCAGAACATATCACGCAAAAACATAGAACAAATAATTGCGATCCAGAGCTGCGTAGTAAGCAGAAACAATTAAAGTGCGGATACGAAACGACATAAATACGAAAGCAGTCGCGTAGCTAGGCTGGGTGAATGATATATAGAAAACCAGATTATGACAACAGAGCACAAAAATGCTGCACCGATCTGCGCATCTATGTGAAGTGTCAAATTGGGGAATTCTAAAAAATAAAAAATGTTTTCCAAATAGACAAATTATTGCTTAATAGACTTTCCCGAACGTCCACAAAAGTTGTTTTTTATGATTTAACGATGATTTTGATAAATATAATTTTTGTTGAATGATCACAAGAATAATTTTAGAAAAATATTCTGTTCAGAGCCTCCTGTCCCCCATAAAGTTTTAATTTTTATTATTATTTTAGTGTTTTCTAATTTTGACAAAAATTCTGCAGGCAATATTTCGCTAGCTACGGCCCCCCATTGAAACATGATAAGTGTCTTGGTTTGGTCCTACACGTGACCGCTTTTATTATTTTTTAAGCCCATAAAACGTAATTACCTGACAAACTGTTTGTTTAACTAACTTCAAAAGGTGTTTTCTAAACTGTGCGGACATTCCTTTTGTTGTTTATGAGTTTAGAATTCCGATAATTTTTTTCTAGCTGTTTGCTAAAATATCATAGTTGTTTTCTTGTTATTGTTTTTATTTATTAAGATTATCATGTTTTGTTTTTCCGAATCGGCTGATGCAATGCACGTGCTCTGTGTGCTCAGAAAGGTAATTTTCCCCTTTTTTTCTCTCTCTCTCAATTTTGTGTTCTCTTCCCTTAATATTTTGGTGCCTGCGGTTTTTTTAGGCTACTCTTATAAATTGTTTACACATTTTCTCTTGATCTGTTCAAAAAACTATATTTTGAGAAAAGTACAGCCTCGACTGTGTTGTGATCTCAATGTTCACACTGTACTGTACAGATGGTACTTTTGGTAATCTAGACTAGATTGTTAGATTTGTGGAATGTTAAATTTTAGAGACAATGAAAATCTGTCGAATAAGTTATCAGAAACGAACATTTTTTCTTGGACAAATATGCGCGTTTCAACTGAAATTTTAGTTAAAACTTTTTTTTTAATTTAAAATTTATAAGACAAAATGTATACATAGATATCGGTGATTCCATATCAAACCGAACGCTTTTGTTCAAAAACTGATTTTGACGATTCCGATTTTTTTTTTCAAATTTTGCACGTTTTAGTACTTTAAAAAATTAAAATATTTGCATTTTTTTTTTTATTTTTTTTAAACTGTGGAAATACACTGTGGAAAACTAAAAAAAAAACAAAATCAAAAATTGTTATTGGACACAGGATTGCTACTTAAACAAAATTTAAGCTACTAAAATCGTTAAAAAAATCTACTAAATGGAAAAAAATCTACCAAAAAAAAAGAAAACTTCAATACTCTCTTCAGAATACTAAAGGCATGTCTAGATGCCTACACTTATAACAACTATCACCTAAAAGCCTAACACACAAAACAAAAAATCCACATATATTATATTACACCCAAAATGTGTAGGTACATATTAATTTTGTTTAAGGGCCTCCGGGAGTTTTTCGAAGAAAAAAAGACTTCCAAAAAAATTTTTTTTTAAGCTTTTTTTACATTATGTTTTTACATTATTGAAGTATGACTATTTTTTTTGAAGCTGTATTATATTTCAGACCAAAATATTTTTATATTATTAAAGTATAACTATTCAAGACTTATCCCGGGCATTTTGGTCCAAAAATACTCGTTGATAACGTAGAAAAGAGCAATGCCTCGAAAGAACTTAAATTTGCGGTGAGCAAAGACATCTGGAGACGGGTTGATCTAAGAAAAAAATGTTTTGGGGTTAGTAAAGAGTTTTTGGCCGTTTATTTGTTGATTTTGAAAAATATTAATTTTTTACAAAATGGCGGGCGTAGAAAGAAAATTTTCATTTTTTTTTGCACAAAATTGAGGTCGGTTTAGGTTATAAATCAGAAAGTATATACTCTTTTTTTGTAAAGAACTCTTCACTAAACCGAAAAAATATTTCTTTTTCCAGATGAACCAGTCTCCAGATATCTTGCTCACCGCAAAATTTTAGGCCTTTCGTGACATTTATTAAAGAAATAAAATTTTTAAGGAATAAAATTTAAAGAATTAAATGAAATTAAATTGCACTTTTCTACCTTATCGACGAATATTTTTATACCAAAATATGAGGAATAAGTCTTGAATAGCTATACTTAATTAGGTAAAAAAATTTTGGTCTAAAATAAAATACAGCTTAAAAAAAAATTTAACAAAGGTGTCTTTTTTTTCTTCGGAAATCTCCCGGAGGCTCTTAAAACAAAAATTCTTAAATATAATATAACAATTCATTTCTATAAAAAACCATACTAAATGAATATTTAGCCCAAAACGTTTACTTATCAATTTTATTTTAAAAACACAAATTATTTGATATAACTAACAATTAATTTTTATAAAATATCATATACAGGGTGTCCCGCAATTGAGTGCAACTATTTACGGAGCTGAAAGGATATGTCGATTTCTATTTATATAGGGTCTATTTTCATATTCTTAGGAACTATAGTGTTAATTAATATTTCACGACTTTGGTTTACGTTATTGTTTCTAGCAGAAAAACTAACATACATAAAACTTATTTTGATAGCTCATTATAAAGGCAATAAAATCACCTTTTTAACGGCATATCAACAAACCCCACCAACTTAACCGTTATTGAGCTGTGCTCGTGTGAAGATGAAATCAATCGATTGAAACTACCAAATTTCAATTTTAAGTGCAAATTTCTCAGAATTTCGCGTAATAAATGATATATTTTTTTAAGATCATTTTTGTAATTTATTAAATTTTCTTATCAATGGCACCAAAAACATAAACATATCTTAAAAAACAAAAAGTTGGATGTACTAAGAAAATGATACTTATCAGAAAACAATAATTATTATCTACTGCATAACTAATTGTAAGGTCATTATTTATCATTGTTTTCTAATAAGTATAATTTTGTTAGTACAGCCAACTTTTTACTTTTAAAGATATGTTTATGTTTTTGGTATCATTGAAAACAAAATTAAATAAATTACAAAATTGATTAAAAAAAAATTTCATTTATTACGCAAAATTCTAAGAAATTTGCACTCAAAGTTGAAATTTGTTAGTTTCAACCGATTGATTTCATTTTCACACGATCACAGCTCGGTAACGGTTAAGTTGGTGGGGTTTGTTGACATACCGTGGGAAAGTTGATTTTATGACCTTTAAAATGAGCTATCAAAATAAGTTTCATTTATGTTAGTTTTTCTGCTAGAAACTATAGCGTGAATCAAAGTCGTGAAATATGAATTAACTCTGTAGCTCCTAAGAATGTAAAAATAGGCCCACCCCTCCCATACGATTTTTTGCTCAGCTCGACATAACCTTTCAGCTCCGTAAATAGTTGCACTCCATTGCGGGACACCCTGTATAATTTATATGTGTTAAAAAACTCTTAGATGTAATATAAAAACTATTTTTTATAAAATCACAGAATTATAAGGTGACTCGAACTTATATTTTCACACTGATTTTGTGAAAGCTGTATTCAAGAAGGTATTAAGCCCCTAAAGTTTTCGAAATCAGTCTGAAATGATTTTTTAAAAATTATGGGTTTGGCCTGCAATTTTTTATGAAAGCGAAATTCTGAAATCGATATTTATAAAAAAAGCTGAATGGGAAAACTGGATCAAAGTCTTAAAAAAGCAAATCGCCCTGTATCTCAAAAATATGACCTATTAGGGAAAACTGAGTATAGACGTAGAATCAGCGTAAAAAGCTCTTCTAGAAAAGTATTTCAGGTCTCTGGATAAAAAACCTTGTAGACTAGTATAATTTTTATATTTACTAAACCAACAATTTTTGCTTAACATAACAAGTTTAGCGTTGTTTTAATAAAAATACTAATAAAAGCTAAAAAGTGCGACTTAATGTTGTAATCACAATTTTTTTATTTTCTCAGTGGTCAAATTCAATCTTTAAGACTTCAAATTGAACTTTTTCCAGTTCAGAAAAAAACTTTTTAAAAATTCACTTCAACTTTTTGAACTACAAATTTTATCCTGCCCTGCTTAGATAAAAAATATAAAATAAAAAATATTTAAATTAACTCTTTATTACATTCAGTTTCCGAGTTATAATCTTTATAACAATAAATAATAATATATAAATAAAATAAAATTATAATAATAATATAAAATCGTCATAAGCCGATAGTCAATTTATGCAATGGACCGAAAACTTCAAAGTTTGAAGCATTTTTTGAACTTTCAAAACTGAGTTAAAAAATCAGGATAAGTTCTCGTAAAGCTAGTTTGTATAGCCAGAAATGAAACCAGGCATATATAATGAAAATCTATAATCAACTATTAAAAAAGACATAAGGAAGATCTACGTTGTGGCATTCCACTAAGTTTAGTGAAAGCACTTAAATTAAGCATTTTTTTTAATTAATTCTAAAGAAAAATAATAAGAATGGTCTTTAACTAAATGCATATGGGATATGATAAATATTGATAATTTCACATTATTTTCATAGTAGTAAAAGATTTTTACAGAAAGTTGGATGTATTTAACATTCATATAAATTCTTTTTTACTCTATTTATAGGTTTAACAGTCAAACGACTAAAGAAACATGAGAAGTGTGCCGGTTTTATGAACATTCTTCGAAAATGTTCACTATTTTTGTAGCAAATTTTCACAATTTGTACACGTTGCTCTACCGTGAATGTTTTCACGACTAAAGGCCTCTGCCCACTAACGGCACGTAACGAAACTACAAAATATAACTACCCTGTGTTCTTATGTGTTCAGGCACACTAACCTGCAACGAAACGGCAATGACCGACGAAAAAGCCGGTGGCTATAAAACCAAAGAATTCTGACTGTCTTGTCTGTCGTTTCGTTTCGTTACATGCCGTAAGTGGGCAGAGGCCTTAAACCTCCATGTTTGCTGTTGACAGCTGTTATTAATTAAGTACTCTACGATTGTCACAAAAAAAAAGGAGTGCCCAAACCAAAGTATCAGTGACTTTTGGGACATCCATTACTATGTAAAGTTCTTATGAATGGCTTGAATGTAGGGTGCAATTACACGCGTGTTTATTTTCCTTATTAAATTCAAGTGAGTAATATGTAAACAGTTTTTCCCCCCCTTTATTTTGTAAACATATAAACCTGTTGCTCTCTTTTTTTTTCTCTTAATCTTGTAATACATACATTTACACCACATTCACACTGTGTAAATTTTAAATAGATAAATGCCGCAACTCTCTTACAACTTTTGCAATGAACTTAAGGCATGAGTTCACGAAGGGGGCGTGTTCGATGCAAACATTTTTTTATGTGTAATCGCAAAAGATTACAGAGAAGAACAGAGAAGAACAAGAACAGAGAATCTATGACAACTTCGTAGAGTGATGTAAAATTAACAAGTTATAATATTTACACCAATGCTAACAAAAGTAAAAGAAACGAACTGATACTTTTCGTGACGTCATATAACATAATGAATATGTAAAATTTTTGAGATAGCATATGTTAGCTCTATGAATGAATAAATTATTTGTAGGTGAACGGTGCCACATGGCTGAGTTTTTTAATTCAGAAGAAATAGAAGAAAATGGATGTAATGCAATGCATTTGTACTGCAGTCAATCATTGTTAGAATCCTTAATTGCAAATAAGGACGAATTGTGAATTTGCTCCCTCAGTTTCCGATTTTTTAAAGTTTTTTTATCGGAATTCGTAAACATCGTGAGTCGCTGAACTTTCATCTAGAAACAAATGTTTTAAATAACATATACAGAAGTTTCCGTGCATGAAAGAATATTAAAGATTGGTTCATACTATTTGTCATTCTTGCAGAATTTTTATTTTAAAATATTGAACACACAGAGTTATTGATCATAACATTTTTTAACATTCGCATATCTTCAGAAAATTTGAAACTTATGTAGCTTAAAAGGAAATGATCGCATCATATGATGTTTTTAATTAGAAAATTGTTTTCATAGAGTCAGCGACTCAAGGTTTTAAAAAATAAATAATAAATACCGAGTTCGTAGAAAATAAATAAATTTTAAATAATAAAAGCTTGAGATATTCTATGGTAAACAAACCAATTGCGTAGATTGCAATTTAGATGACAACAACAACAAAAACTGAGTTGTGTGTGTGAGGGGCTTGTTGCTGAGTATGTCATAATAAAAGCCATAAAATACGCAGTACGTCCCATACAAAACAACAACAACAACAAAAACTACTACACAATAAATTGTAATGCAAATAAACATAAAAGTGTTGTGGAAAAACAACAAGTGGAACGCATTTACAAGTTTTTTTATTAACAACAATAATAACGACAACTTAAAGTGTTGTTTTCTAGTTAAAAACAAGCGCATTGCAAGTACATGCATAGATAGTAATTCATTGAAAAACATAATAAATTATATAGTAAGCGTTGTAGTTGTAAAAATGACAAGCAAATACAATACTAAACAATGAACTCAAGTTTACAATTATGAATGAATCAATTTTTTTACACTCATCAGAGCAAACAGGATTGTATTATATCCCTAGATTGTATTATCTTATGCATTTATTGCTGAATAAGGTGTACCTCAGGGAAGCCACCTTAGACCACTTCTGTTTATTTTAGCAATCAATGATGTAACTCACATCATGGAACACTCTCATCTGCTTATCAATGCCGATGATATGAAAATATATAGAACGGTAAACTCTAAAGACAATTCAGATCTTCTCCAGTCTGATCAGAACTCCTTTAAAGTTTGGTGTTCTAAAAATAATCATCTATATATATAAAAATAAGTTGCATTGTGTATAAAATAGATGTTCTCTGTAATGCGTGAACCGATTTAGTATTTGTTTTTGAATTTCCCATGAAAGGTGACGTCAAATGAAGGTTTTTTATGGTTAATGAGTTATAGGCATTTGAACATGTATTTGTGCGTATATGGTGTATATGAGGAAATATTTGCAAATCCCTATGTCTCGGTATATATGGGTACTACGGTATTGCAATTTGGTATGGATGTGGATAGGATAATTTTCAAACACAGTAGAAAAGTGGGCGGCATAATTCAAAGGGGAGTGACACTATAAATAAATAACTATATCTCGGTAAACATGCGTACTAGGGTATTGGAATACAATAGCAAGAAATACTCAAGAGATTTGAACGCAAAAACAACAATTGATGTTATTTTATTAAAAAAAAAGTTTAAAAGCCACGCGCCCTATTTTGAGAAAACAAAATAACACGAGAACCGACCGGTCGATGTGAACGAAAAAGGCATCAAATTGTTTTGTAATAGATTTAGACGAGAAAAATGAAATTTTCCATGCCTACCTGCTAAGCCTGCTAACATTGAAAAACAAAATTAGAAGTAAACGACTGAATCGGTTTGAACAAAATATGAATCAAACAATTCTGATTGCATTTAGATGACTCTATTTAGGCTGAGGCTTGCCGTTGTCTGCAGAGAGATGACAGCCGATCAGAAAACGTATTTCTTTTGAAAAAATTGTCTGTGTCAGATTTTATTTGAATCCGGGTGAACGCCGGTTTTTTGGCATTTACGAGCCGCGCACTTAAGCGTTCGGCCGCAACTTAACATTTATGTTCATTTATTATCGACTATACGAGAGAAAAGCGTAATATTTTTTAAACCCATTGACGTCATCGCGCTCATACGGCACGAAACACACCCCCAGCTAGTGAGGTAAACAAACGGACGTGCGGATATTTTTTAAATCATAAGATACGCATTCGATTTAAACGTAGATCCAGTAGTTTAGATATAAATGATAAATAGATAAGAAAGACATGGTAAAAAATATACACAGATTAAAAAAATATTTGCGATAAGATATGTACACTTCACCTCACATGATCTTAACCAGCAGTCATCAAAATTTCATTGGCCATTGCTTTGGGCCACATCAACTGATCTTCGTTCATTCCATTCATCATTCAACCAAAAATTAACAGCTTTTATACATTTTTTTCCTTTTGAATGAAAAGATAATTTTGTTTTTTATTATCTACAAAAAAAAAAAAAGAAGAAAACATCAACAAATTCAACGCCAAGTGTTGACTGTATAAAAAACTGGTGCTCAACTTTTTTGTGTACGGGTTTATATATATATTTTTATTTATTGCAGTTTACTGTATCACAAGATTAAGACTCTTCCTTTTTTTTCTGTTTTTATAAATGTTTTTTATTTTTTATTTTTGATTTTTTGCGTATTTAATTTAAGCTTTGGGCGTGTTTTTGTTTTTATTTTTTGCTTGAGTTTTTTATATTTGTTTTCTACTGTTCGTTCACTTGTTGTTTGTCTTTTATCATTACCTATTCACAAAACTTTTTAAATGGAATTCTTTGTTAAATTTGTTCAAGGTCATATTTTCTCTCTTCAAATTTCTCGCTCACAAATTTTATGATCATAAGATATTATTTAAAAGAAAATAGTGAAAGAAATACTGAAAATGATTAATTATTATAAAAGCACGACCTCGGTACGAATTGCTTTTAGAATCCAATCAAGAATTGTGTATATACACCAGCAGAATTTTAGGTACGATAGGATTTGAAATCTTAGATCAATCATTCAAGTAATTAGTTTTTTGACAGGACACACTTAAGAAAAAAATGGCTGAGGTTTGTTTAATAGAAACGTCATTATGGCAGAATCAAACTAATGGAGGTTGCCATATATGCGCCAGTTCTGAGATTGAGGAACTATTCCATTGACTGTAGGCAACCCATGGCTATTTTCATATAAGTATAGTTTACTAATAACAACTATTATAAATCATGTTTATTACAAATTATGGCGTGCGCGATACCTCACACCCACTCATACCGAAGTGGAAAAACAGCTTATTTAAAAATAGCTATTAGAGCACCATCCAGAATTTCTTCTTTTCACTGTATCTTTCGGTCCCATGGGTAATCCCAACACAAAACTTGCGAGTTGGTAGTTTTTCAAAATATTTAAACACAATTATTTTATCTCTTAATGGCATTTGAGTAAAAAAATACACAAAAATAGAGATATGTTGGAAAAAATCATGCTTGAGTTGGATGGCAGGTAGTGTATATGCGGTTTTATGAACTAGTAGAAGTACTTGTACGAGTAAGTTCCGAGGTATTCGGAAGAATCCTCCGATTTTCAGCATCGACACAGCACCGAGACAGACTCTAATTTTGCCTTGACAGTTGCATGCCATGCTCCGTCCTCATTGGCATCGGGAGCTCACTTTACCTGGGGGACAGTACAACTGGGGGAGAAGGGCCAGAACACTTTCTTCACAATTAAAATATGTGTTTTTATAAAACATTTTCTATTACAATAAAAATGCATTATGATGAGAAAAAACCCATTTCAGCCTGATGGGGTGAAATTCCACCCCTCCATAAGAATTTTTTTCTTTTAGCGTTCAAGACTATATGGTTAGAACTTTTTGTTTGAAATTTTGTGGAGTGTGAGATAACGAATGGGACTACAATTCGTTCTTGAACCATATTGTGAAAATTACACATTTAGTTGCTCTTACCCATGGTAAAAATTCATCAACTTATTTTTGAGTATTCTCCAACATTTAAAAATTCTAAAAAATAGAAGATGTTTGAATTTTCTGTAGTTTTCTCCGGAGCATGTAGTTTGTTAAGCAATCTATATTCTGAGAAATTTTGGTATCAGTCGGAGTATTCATCTATGTTTTATAAACGATTTACTTGAAGGGGGTGAAATTTCACTCGTCCTAGGTGTACCAAATTACAAGCAATTGTGAAAATTCTATGTTTCTATGTTTATTCTGGTGCAAATAAATATAGTTTTTTATTAATAAAGCTTTTTTTAAAACATTTTATAACTTTTACATTAGTGTGCTGTTTTTTATTGTTGGAGCTTCGATTTTATGGATTTTGTGGTGATTTTTGGGTTTAATTGCTTAAATTATTTCCTGAGAATCTTTGTGTTCTGGGCACATATTCATAATGACCTTTGATAAACACGCGCTTATAGATAAACACTCTTCCAGGCCTTTTTCTGCCGATACTGATATTCCAAGCATATCACACTTTTGCACGAAGGAATATAAAAGTGCCCACTGAACCATAAGCGAAGGTTTTGAGTAAGGTTAGAGTTGTGCGAACGTTTTTGGTTAGAATTTTTTTTTTTAAATTTTTTCTTTTTTATTTTGTCGCTTAAAAGTGCTTGCTATAAAAGATTAAATTCGTGAAAGCTTTTCCCATAAAGAAAAATTGTACATATTTTGCGAAATTCATTAAAAACTTATTTTGAGTTGAAAATGAATCATTTTTGTATCATTTCAGTAGGTAAGACTTCCTTGCAAATGAACCATTTTTTGTTCATAAATGAGATCGGAAATGAATCATTTATGTTTCTTTTTTGCATTCTGAAATGAGTTCAGAAAAGAATAATTTTTTTTCATATCAGGAATGAATGATAAATGAGTTCACAAATGAATCATAAATGTTACTTTTTATATTCTAAAATCAGTTAAATTAAGGAACTTAAAATGAAAATGTCAACCTTCGTACAAATGTCACATGAACTTTTTTACCAGTGCGAGATGGATGTACTGCTACACGTATGAAAATTTTCAACATTTCTATCAAAAATTAAAATCAGGCCCAAATAGAATGAAACCCACGAAAAAATTCCATGCAAAAAAGTAATCAAATAAATTCCCCAATTAATAGCTTAACTATTTTGATATTTCATATATAATTTGGAAGTTTGTCAAATTGGAAAACAAAAAACCTTTTGAAACATCAATATCATGAAAAACACAATGCGTGAATTCCAGCCCAGGTATATTAATTCTATGAACCCAATGATTAATATGATCTCTAATTTTAGCAATAATCATTTCTTCTTTAACAAAATATCGATATGTAATAACAAATAGTATTATGCAATAATAAAATTTATAGTTCAAAAAGGTTCTTTTTTCAACTCATTACTGAACAAAAAAAGGTTTGTTTTTGAGAGGCAATTCAGTCCAAAGATTGATACAAAAAGGTCTCATTTTCGAGTGCCGAAAAATAACTTTTTATGGTTCTTTTTTTAACTCATTTCCGAACAAAAAAAGGATAATTTATGGTTCTTTTTTTAACTTATTTGATTTGCGAACAAAATAAGATTCGTTTTTGAGAGGCATTTTAGTCCGACGAATGATACAAAAAGGGTTCATTTATGAGTGCCGAAAATGAACGTTTCTACCCGAAAAGGTTTATAAATGAATTCAAAAACGGTAGTTTTGGTTCACTGGGTGTAATTGAATTCGGGAGTGAACGCACGGTTATAAATCTTCTTTTTCAGGATTGGTTTTTCCTAAGGGTGACATTCAAAATTTGTAGATTTTATTAATCGATAACCTTCTTTGTAAATATTGATAAAAAGCTCTACTTAGTCCGTTATGACTTTTAAATTTTGGATAACTGTTAATCTGATTTTTGATCCGAGCAAGTTTTTTGGCAGTGACTTTGTTTTGTTTTATCTAGATAAATTACGTAACACTTTAAAGGGGGGTGAAGGGTTGAGCATTTGAGACGAAGTGTGACATGGGAAGAGGGGGATGGAGGTCGTTTTAAAAATTTTAAATTTTATTAAAATTTAATTTTATTGTAAATATTGCCTTCATTTTTTATCAACAAAAAACGCAACTAATTAGAAACACCTTCAACAACACCTGCAGCAGCTTAAAACAAAAGTTTTTTGCTGAACTGAAGTCGGAATTCTTACTCTAAAGCAGTCATCGAAAACAGCTGTTATAACTTCACGTTCAAAGCGAACATCAAAGTGTTATAAAAAATACTAAAACTTACAACAATATTCGCTTTTAATTTTCACATTTGCAATATCAATTATCGCGCTCTGGCTGGTGTCAGAAAAGCTTTCATTTGTGTTTAGCTCTGTTCACATGGCCGAATTTTTCATAAAATTATTGATCAAATACAATAGAACATAGTGAAATTTCCATAATAATTAAACATAATAAATATCGAGAACGTGTTCTATGCTTTTTTTCATAACAAACGGGGAGAGGGGGTCTATTCAAAACTTTGTGACAAAGTGTGACATAGGGGGCGGGGGGTCTAAAATTGGCCAAAAATATGTTACGTAATTTTGAACAGCCCCTTATCAGAAACACATACTTTATTTCGTAGTACATAATAAATTCGTTTGTTACTTATTTGTAGCACTCAAAATAACTGTTTATGTATTCCCTTGTCACACAGCCTCAATTGTCTAGTATTCTTTAAATGGCGCTTAATGGCGCCTTATATTATTTTTCTGATATTATTTTTATGACGTTTTTATGTAGCTTGACAGATCAGAACGTCTCTTTTTACATCGTTTAGGCTATACCATCCTTACGTTACTATACAACCGATTCGTTTGAGCATCCCATTAAGTAAATCTCCATAATACATGTCGTGTATCGTTTTCTGATTTCCTATACGAAGTTTTGTCTGAATAACGTTACCTTTTACGTAAGTGTATTTTTGCCCTGCAGTCCTTCTGCGGGCATATTTTTCTTCCATTTATATTCATCTCTAATCCGCTTCCTTCCTCTAACCCGCTCCTCAGGCTCTGTATTTTCCACTCTTACCAAAGTACCAACAGAACCCACTGAGAGCGTCCCATTATCTTGAAGAAAACTTTCGTTACCTGTAAATAATTAATAAAGCATTAGAGCCCGAAACCACAACCAGATGAAGCTAATTTTTAGCTAAACATTTATAATTAACAACGCATTTAAATGTGTGCGAACATGAAAAGGTATATGGGAAAAATAAGTAAGCAAAAATATAATGTGCAAGTCATTACTTTCATCATCTCCTAATTCACTGAGATTTTTGTTATTTTCGTCTGGATGGTAAGACGAATGTTCAGTGGAAAAATTCTCGCCACTCTCGGATGTGCTTGATGATTGTCTTTTTCATGAAAAACTTACTATCTTCGGCTATCCATTTGCTGCTCTTCTTCTTCCATTTTGAATAAATCACCTTTTTAATACTTAAATCAACATAACAAAAGTCGGAAGAGATAAACCGTCGCGCACACACGTGCCGAATATGGTTCTGATGGCATGCCACAAATTGTGCTTCTACGCATGCTTGGCCTTCGCTTAATTTTTATAACACCTCTGACAAGAGGAGTATTTCCATGAACCCTTAAAACTACCGACCTCTTGCAATGTACTCTGGGCTCTCCGAGGGAGATCGTCAATATGACTTTCGTAGGGATCGCTCTACTGGAGACCTTATGGCGCCCCACAGAGGAATGAAACTATTGTGTTCACTTCTTTGGTTGTTGATCTTGATATTTTAAAAAAATTTGACCGAGTGTGGTTCAAATGTCTTGACAAAACTAATTATAGGGTCTTTTAATACGAGGTGTCATTATAAATTTAAATTTTATTTTATTTTTATTATTATATTTTAATCTAAAGTGCAAACTCTGAGGTTAGTAATGGAAAACAATATGCTTGCTAAATGTCCGCCATGGCTGTTCTTTCATATGGCCATTCTTTTGAGGAAAATTTTCATCACATTTCCGCATTGAGGCGGGGGGTTAAGCCGAATCTCACTCACTCTCACGTGGGGGAGAGGGGGAGTTCTCGCAAAGATAACATAATTTTTTATCCGCAAGAAACAGTGTAGAATTATGAGATAACTGGGTTAAATTTAGTAAAACTTGTTTCTCTACTAAAATATGACCAAATTTTATGCCACAAAGTAGCATAGTAGCCCGCCGCTTAGTGCAGCTACTGCGATCTGTGTGCAAGCGATAACGGTTTAGAGTGGCTAAATCAGAGCGAGGTTGAAGGAGCAGACGATATTACTGATAGTCACATGGACATGCTGTTCCAGTAGTCACTCTTGAGACCGCACATGAGTCCCCATGGACTGAATTAGAATGAATATTCTTTCACCAATTGTAGTAGTTCCCACTTAAGTATTTTATTGTTCGATTTTTTCATTGTGATTTTAGACTACGATCTCAGTAGTCTTAAATACTATTCTCAACTAGTGCTTAATAAAAATAATTAAATAAATTAAGTTTTTGTTTATTTTTTAATAAATCCAATACAATGGCGCATAGATTAACATATTTATACTAAAAACACGTATTTTTAATAATCTCACGTGAGATTAGAGGAGAGGTGGGAGGGGATCGAACCAAATCTCACCATATCTCACTAGGACAGAAGGAGGGATGAAAAAATTGCCAAAATCACCTCACGTAATTAATGTATGCCCCTTTATTACGGCTGTACCTCGCGAATAACATTTCTAATATTGTCTTTTGGTACTTAAATATTTGCTGGATCATCGGTGTAGACTTTATCTTTAACGGAGTCTCTATAAAAACGTCAAATAATCTTCACATCTAGAAAATTTTTCACGAAATAGAGCCATTGTTTCACCAGATGTATGACAAGTGGCACCGTCCTGCTGAAAATAAACATCATCCACGTCCATAACATCAATTTCAAGCCAAAAAGTCAGTCTTTCAAAAAACATCTTTCGTTTCATTCACTGAAACATTCGCACGAGCATCGTTTTTGGAAAAATATGGCCAATGAATATGGCAATGACAACGCCACGCCAAAAACCTCAGCGTACTGTAACTCGTTTTGGATAGAGAGGTTGTTCGACTATTTCTCTAGGGTTTTTGGAGCCCCAAATGCAACATTTTTGCTTATTACTAACCTAGACAGATGAAAATTAACCTCATCATTCAGAATAAATTTGTTTGAAAAATCATGATCTTGTTCATGCATTTCCAGCACTTAATCAGTCAATATATGGCGTTTTTCATGATGTAAAGGCTTCAATTCTTGTGTCAATTGCACTTTATAAATGTGTAGACCGAGATATTTATGTAAAATAAAGTAGTTGCGAATCAGGCGCGGGTCCCAAGGGAGTAAGGGGTGTAATCACCCTGTACCCCAAGAACTTTAAAAAATTATAATAACAATAAGAATGACGCTTAACCGAAAATTGATATTGATAGTGGCGACTGTGGCGCAGTGGGTTGAGTGCGTGGCCCATACCCCAGAGAACCTTGGCTCAATTCCCTCTTGATACAGAAAGTTTTTCAATTGAATTAATTTTTCTGTTCGGCCGTCACCTCTCTGCAGACAATGGCAAACTTCAGACAGCAAAAAACTGCCATGAAAAGCTTCTTGAGAACATAAATAAGCCGTTCGGAGTCGGCATAAAACTTGTAAGTCCAGTTCTCGATCATTTGTGTTCAAACATTTCACAACGCACACAACACAATTGATCATAAGGAGCTCGGTGAAAGCTCTTTCAAGGGCTGAAATGGCCAAAGCCTTCCTTCTTTATAGTCAACATGCTATTCTCCAGATTCAGATTCAGTTTGGGTAACCTCGTGCTTACAGAGGTGTCCCTGAAAAGTTCTTCGCTCTGGTTAGCTTAAGGCTTAGGCCATCAGATGCGTCTCTGACCTAAGTGACACATTCAGTCAGGAATTCTTTGGAGAAGTCGTCCTCCTGAATCCATTTAATCACACTGAATCCTCTAACAGTATCTGCGGATCCAAAGCAGGGGAGAGTACTGTTCTTCTTGAGACAAGGTGCGTGATGGTCATTCCCGACAACCTGACCTCGATATTACCCCCCCTCCTCCGAGATCCGCTTATGACTACCAAAAATTGGGCTTATTCATTTGGAGGCTATTTCGTGGAGCCGCATGACCTAACGCCACCGGCTAGAATATTTTAAGATACTCGCACAGAATACAAATCTAACCTATCTTGATGCCCAATTAAACGTTACGTTATCGAAATAATTTGTTCTTCAATCGAACAGAAAAATTGTGGTCATTCTCAATTTTTCGCAATTTTTTGTTATCGACGCCAGACAAAAAAAAAATAAAAAAAACATTTTAAAGCTATCTAAGGTGCCAAGGTCAGAGAGCTGCTGTATTTGTTAACTCTCTGAGATATGTATATGCAAGTGGCAGAAAAAGAATTCAAAGAATGTTCTCCGTATCGGTATTGCTTACGGTGCACCGATTCCAAACATTTGTCGAGTTCAGCTAGAGTACTTATTTAAATATCATATGTAAAAATGTAGGCGTGGCATTGTTTCCATTTAAAAAATACATTTAAAACTCTAGAAAATAAAACATTATCAGCCGAAAAACGAAAAAACTAGAAACAAATATTAAAGATATTAAATCTTTAACTTATAAAACTAAAATTAAACTAAGCTAAAAATCTGTACAGAGTCGTTATTTTTGGCTCTCATAAGGTTCGAACTTAATTCAAATTAATTCTAGACTCATTCTGAAAATCATTGCGACCATCTAAGAACACTATCGGTAACATTTCTATCGACTTTTAAAAACGTTTAACAGATATTTCAAAAAACAGATGTAGATGAAAGGCATTGTCTAAGATTTCTTTGAAAACGAGTTCTTCCAAATATTTAAACAGTTTAGTTAAAAGAAGTGCAAATACAAAATCGAACAAAAAAAAAAAAAAAAATAAAAAAATTAACGTAGCAACGGAAAAGTATAAAAAACATTGACACGTGTACAGCCGAATAACTTATCATACATACATTCAAGGGCGTCCGCAAGGTGAAAGGGGCAGTTGTCCCCTTCAGCAAAAGAAAAAAAAAATTAACATATTATTGTTTTTTATGTCTTTTAATTCCTATTTGCTTAATTTTTTATATTTTTAAAATAATCTTTGCAACCAAATTATAGAAGTAATAGAGAACAAAAGAGGATATACATTTTTATAACCTCGCTATAAATTGAACGTTCGCTTAGGAACTAAGGGAAAAAATAAGCGATTTTTATAAAAGATACGAGAACTTCTTAATTACTTTAAATAAGAATTGTAACGAATGTCAGCTTGCTAATGCGAATATGGAGTAACCATACTCTACAAGTTTACTTAAAAAAAAGGAAAATAATTTTGAAAAAAAGTACAAACGGTGCAAGAGTTGAACTATTATTAAAAACTGGACTTCCAAATAAAAATAATCAGCATAGGGTCGTACATTGCCTGAAAAGATTCCAAAAAAGTCAACGCCACCAAACAAAGGGCGCACAACGGCCGCTTTATTCATACTCTGATTAGCTTTGAAATTTAATTGCATAAGTTCCTGCTTTTTATGCCAAGTTACTTAGCCTTAGTTTACTTATTAATTATTTTCATTAAAACCATTTTTTGTTTATTCAGCTAAGCTTTTTTAACTATTTATTTTTACTCTGGAAATTATTTATTACACTGTGCGACAATTTTGGAATTTATCGAAGAAACCGCCATTTGTTTCTAGTAGACGAGCATTCCCAGAATACGACCTCATACTCCGTTTTGTCGTAGAGGGTCTCAACATTTTTTCAATTGGTGGATTCATTTAGCAGATTGTGGGGAAATTTTTTATTGTAATTTAAAAAATGAGAAAGAAAAGCATTTAGAAGCTTCTAAAGGATTCATTTGCCTATTATTACGGAGAATAATATGGTGGTATTCCAATCTCATATTTATTTATTTATATACTCATACTCTCCACATATTTAGTTTTTTTTTTTGTTTCGTTAAACAAATTTTTCTCATGAGTTGGAAATTAATGAAATTTTCTTAGGAGCACGATGTAGATACTTTCAAGATCCTTGCTACTAAAAAATCTTACCCAGGAGAAAATTTGTAAGGTAGAAAAAAATTAAAAATATGAGGAGAGTTGTGTATCAGGAGCAATTGGGAAACTTATGTTTGTTATTCTATCTCATTTTTAATTTAAATAAAAATTCGAAATTGCACCACAATCAAGACTGTCAAATTATTGTGTATAGTAGAAAAGCTAAATGAAACTTTTACTATAAGTTATACGGTAAGTATAAATACGGTCTTACTATAATCTTTAACACATAAAAAAATCTAAATGTATGCTTATCAACACGTAATTTTTGTCCTTTTAGTTTTTTCACAGAAAAACTAAAACTGAAACAAAATTCGACTTAACACATAAAAACGTCGATGTGTATGCTTATCAACAAGCAATTTTTGTTCTTTTAAAAAATTAATAACGTTTTAGAGAAAATTGAAAAATAAAACAAAATTTGACTTTGCATGGTTGCGTGCAAATATAGGTTAAGAGAGTAGAAACTCGATTCAAGAATTGTATTGAAAATATCAAATATCAGTAGTAAAATTGATTTGCTTTTTTTCTTCAAATCGATTGCGTTTTGGACGTTTTCGTTGTAAGCTTGCCATTATTGAACATTTATTGAACGGATTTGTGTTGATTACAGTATCTTGAAAAATGAGTCTCGACCAAAAAAATGGAATTAACACCCGAACGTTTTTGTTATTTTTCATAACTTTCGACATGTTTAGTACTGCAGGAAGAAACCATTCTACAGCACTGTAAAAAACTGATATAATGAACTCACTCGTGGCTGACGTCCGCTCCAGAATGTATTCCGTCAAGGTCGTCCAAAATCGGTTGTTGTGCCAGATAACATCCATGCTGTGTGTGCAGGAGGATGATAGATCATCATGTGGCATACCGTACGATTAAGGCATCTTTCGGTATTAATATGAGAAGCACCAATAAGATATTGTATGATCTGTTTCGCTGTTAAAAAGATTTGTTCGCGTTGAGTCCGACATAGTCCGACAAATTTAACCTCAATCGTACCTCAACCATAGTGATAAAAGTGCTTCCAAAATTAGCTGAAACGCGTCATGGAGAAAAATTTCAAAAACAATAAAATCAATTTTGATCATCAATATTTGTTTATTTTTTTTTTGTTATTAGGCCATAAATGCAAGAAGAAATGAGTCGATTCACTACCGAGAGCAGCAGTGGGAGTTGTGCACATCCACTTTATGGAAAATTTTACGTAAAAATCTCGGCGTACAACCTTTTATGAAGAATTAAAGCCGAATGACCATCGTTTGTGCCATACAATGGGTTCATTGGGCTCATTCAATATGCTGAAAATCAACTCACTATTTTATTGCAATATTCTGCTTAGTGATGAGGCAAATTCTTGGATCAATGCGTATGTCTACTAGAAATTATTGAGGCACCATTTCATCCACAAAACAAAAAATCACTGCTTGCACGCATAGAAGAAGACCCTAATAAGTTTATTCGCCATCACGCATAGCAATTGGAGCCGTTTGCATCAACTTTATGGACAATTTTACGTAAAGATCTCAGCCTACGACCTTATAAGATGTAGCTGGTGCAAGAATTTTGACATTATTACCACAATCAATTAATTTATATAATATTTTAGTTTTTGAAAAAAACTACTTCTGTCGTAATAAAACCATAATTTGTAAAATGTAATAACGAGAGTGTTATGACTCCAATAATACTATTGTTGGCGTTAACAACTAATGACAATCCCAACCACTATAATTTGCTCTAGTTATGACAATCATATTATTATTGTTATTGCAACGACCACACTTTATTGTGAAATATTATAGCAATCACAGTATTGTGTGAGCATTTTTGACCAAAAATATAAGCAAAATGAGAAAACCTCATTCATAAACTCGTACTATAAACTGAACTATCATCATTGCAGAGGAAAGAGTTCGATACGCGGCTTGGGTAAGTGTCTTTCAATACATTAATTTATCAGTAACCTTACAAACTTATCTCAAATTGGGTCGCTCTAGTCATAAAAATTAAAAACAAAACACATGTGCGTCGTTGAACGCACGAGAGAAGCGAAGCTTTTTCGCAGTTATATAAAGGGTGATCCAATAAGAGTTTCCTACTTTGTTTTCTAAACAAAATATGTACATATAAATCAATGTAGGTATTGATGCAAACCTTTATTTGGAATGATAGTTAGGTTCCTACAAATCAATAATTAAAAATTATTTCGTTCAAATGTTGCCCACGACTAGCTTTTAAATGGTCCATTCTGTGGGTCCATTTTTCGACAACTCTTTCGAGCATATCGGGCGGTATTCCTTGAATAACACGAGTTATGTTGGTTTCCAAAACGTCAATAGTTTCGGGTTTGTCGACATAAACAAGTCATTTAACATATCCTTAAAGAAAGTAATCCAATGGCGTCAAAACACATGATCTTGGTGGCCAATTAACAGCACCATTTCTTGAGATGATATTTTCATTCTAACTGAGGACTGATTTTGGTAGTATGTTTCCACAATTAATAAACGTTGTTCAGCAGTAAGTCTATTCATGATTGAAAAGTATGTTTTCTTAGAATTGATATTTCTTTTTTGCTTGCGTCCACCACTACAAGCAAATTTAATATAAAATTATAATAAAACATGACTTCACCCGCCGTAGGGATCGATCTCGTACTCACGGATTAAGAGTTGAAAACACTATCCACCAATCCAAAAAACTTTTTTTACGCAGAGCTGTTGATTCAATATTAAGTAAAACAGAAGCTATGTTGCTGCATAGCACTATAAACTATTAATAGATAGAAGAATGTGTATTGGCTATCCTACAAAAACTAACAAAAATTTGCTACTAATTGCTACAAGATGTCATCAACATTGGTGTTTTTTAGACGTGTTACTACTACAATATAAAACTCTTTATTATTAAAAACTAAAGCAGTATAGTACATTAAATCCAAAATAAGTTAATTGAAAAAAATGAAAACGTGCGGAAGCCAGCTGTGGAAGATCACGATTGCTTTTTGCCTCTCTTTCTCTTCTTTTTTTAGAGTTCATTCCAACCAATACGATAGCGCTGACACATCGATCAAAGCAGTGTACCCATAGTTTACCTTCGCGCATTCACATCAACAAAAACAAAAACACACCAATGCTGATGACATCTTGTAGCAAGTAGAAGCAAAGTTTTTGTTAGCTTTTGTAGGATAGCCAATGCACAATCCTCTATCTTTTAATAGATTGTGACGATCTACCGCAGCATAGCTTCTGTTATACTTAACATTGAATCAGCAACTGTGTCTAACAACGCTGTGTGGTCTGGTGGATATTAAATACAAGCAACAAATAAAACAATTTCAATTCAATTTCTAAGAAAAACAATGTTAAAAAAATGTTGTTTTCGAGATTTCGCTCACACAAATCACAAATCGAGGCGTTAAAAGTTTCGTTTCAAAATAAAAAAATAAAATGTATCATCAAATACTCTTTTTATTTTAAATAATTCTAAAAAAAACAAGAAAACAAAACACCTTTTGTCTTAATCAGGAATCAATCTCGCAACCTCCGAGGATATAAGCCGACCATTAAGCCCACTCGGCTTCGAAAGCAAAGTTGGACACCGAGTTAATAGTTGAACCAATTTCTGCTTCAACGTTTCCTTGTAAGAATATGATCGCTGGAATCATAATTTCCAAACATCCTATAATCCTCTCAGAACATGAATGTGATAAACATATTTTTCTTCTGAGCGTAATGAGCTGTATAGGCCGCTTAATGGTGCGAACCATTGTAGAGATACGGGACCCCATTGCTTGAAGAAGTGGTCGAAAATTGAACTGCCAGAAAGCGCTACATCTGAACCAGACGTATAGCTCGATTTTACAAAATCGAATCATATTCAAACACTTATGGCATAAAATTATCTTTCTAATAAAGTAAATTTACAGTCCAAAATTATATAATCTCATTGTTTTATTTAAATTCAAAGTTATAAATCTCTAAAAAGCACTCTTTATAAGTACATAAGTACTTTTTTTTAAGAACGATTAAAAAAATTTTAATTTTAAATTTTAGGCGTATCATTTTGTTGAAATGAACACAAAAAATTTAGAGAATTCTATAAATAATTTTTATTTTATTTACACTACGGACTTTTCTCAACTACTTGAACTTTCAACAAAGATCTTTGGTAGCCCCCTACAGAAAATTCTGCGGATGGCCATGTCCATACTTGTGTACATTTTTTTATTTCTTTTTTTTTTGCACAGATCCAAATAAGTTCGTCGGATCGTTTCGTGCTCAATTTATGCTTTCAATAAAATCTTTAGTTAGAGGCAAATTTTGGATAACGTTGCCGTTGTTGGCATTGCATGTTTGTAGCATGACGAGCCCAGAATTTTAACCAATCCAAAACAAGTTTCACTTTGAGGTCGCTCCGCTCGAAATCGCTACTCACGCTCTTTCTAGCTATTGTTGGTTGCCTCAATATTTTTGCATTGATGAAAGCTCTCCGCCAGCTGTACCGTACTAAAAAATAGTAAAAAATACATTTTTTTTAATAAATATTTTTTTATTCTCTAATTTTTTTTTATGCTTTGCAATCTCGTATGATATTTTGTCTTCGCTGTGCCTCTGAAGTGGTCCTGAATCTAGTATCAGTTGTTGTTATTTTTTTTTTATTATTTGGTTGCCTTCTTAAACGATATTTTTTATATAACGATCTGGTTTAGTTCATTGAAAATATTGTTGTTTTTGTTAATATTGTGTGTGTATTCGTTGGGGGCCTGTTGGCTTGTTTTCGCATTTTCAAGCTGTATGTTGCTCTGTTTTTTGTCCGTTTTTTTTTTTTTTTGCAATCGAATTAAGTTCACTGAACAACATAATAAAAAAGCAAAAAAAAAAAAAATTAAAATAGCTCTTACAAAAAAATCTTGATAACAGAAAAATAGTATTTCTCACAAATTTAAGTGGATTTTGAAAGAGTTTAAAAATTAGTAAAACATACAAACACATACATATGAGTACATACTTATTTTACAAATCGGACACTAAATATTGGGTCACCTTTTGACTTTTTCTCAAAATTTGGATACATAATTTTGAAACAAAATAAATGTATACGTGTTTCATTAAAAATTTTTTCTATTATTTTGGAAAATACAGTGTATTTAAGGTGCCAAAATTCGAAAAATGTAGCGTAAGGGCCAAGTAGGAGGCGTGGCAGGTAAAGAAAAATATATATATATTTGATCAGCATCACCTCCTGAGTCGATTTTCGTGTGTCCGTCTCTCTGTCCGACTGTCGACACGATTACAGCCGTAGTTTTAAAGCTATCGCAATGAAATTCAAAATATAAGTTTATTTTTAAAAAAGGAAGATCATGTTCGAAAATGGGCCAAATTGGATGAAAACCACGCCTACCTCCCACACAAAGTGACTTTATTTTAACCGTAAAATGTTTTTAAAATCCACAAAAATTAAAGATATGCCTTGAAATTTGGCACGTAAGTTTTGACCTTCAATCTAAATACTGGCTGTGAAATTTGGAAAAATCGAATGAAAACCACGCCTACCTCCCATACAAAGTGTCTTTATTTTAAATGTAAAATCTCTTAAAAATCCACAAAAATTTAAGAAATATCTTAAAATTTTGCACATTGATATTTAATATAAGCCATTTCTATGATATATGGTCAAATCGAATAAAAACCACGCCCACTTCTCATACAAAGTGGCTTTAGTTTATATTGAAAAATTAAAGAAATGTCTTGAAATTTCGCACATTAGCTTTGATATATAATATGAACCATATCTATGATATTTGGCAAAATCGGATCAAAACCACGCCTACCTTCCACACAAAGTGACTTTATTTTAACAGTAAAATCTCTTCAAAGTCCACAAACATTAATGAAATGCCTTCAAAATTAGTACTTAAGCTTTAGTGTTCAATATTAATCCTGACAATGAAATTTGGAAAAATCAGATAAAAACCACGCCTACCTCCCATACAAAGTAGATTCATATTAACCGTAAAATTCCTTAAAAATCTGGTTAAACTGCAGAAATGTCTTGGAATTTGGCACATAGGCTATTATATATATATTATATAGACTATTACTATGATATTTGGCCAAATCGGATGAAAACCACGCCTACCTCCCATACAAAGGGGCTTTATTTGAAACGTAAAAATCTGAAAAAATTACAGAAATGTATTGAAGTTTTGCATACAAACTTTGATATTTAACATAAGCCACTCTTTGATATTTGGCATAATCGGATGAAAACCACGTCTACCTTCAATACAAAGTGACGTCGTCAAAATTTAAAAACTTTCGTAACTATATAAAACTGAATGACATCGTGTCTGTATGCACCCAAGTTCCGCCCATGTCGTTTATCCAACCCATACATATATTCTTCGGTAAAATGTGGAGTCTTTACCCTGCAGGAAAATCAACTAATTTAAAAGTAGTTGATAAAGTAGTTTTCTGTCAACCACAACTAGTTGAAATTCTGACTTTTTTCCATAGAACGAACTAACTTATTTTGTATGGCGATGTCCGCTAAATAAGTCAATTGACTTTCGTCTGCATATATTTTCAACTACTTGTTAAATTAGTTATATTTAAATTATTTTTTTAATTACTTTAAAATAACCAATTGAAAACTATAACTGATGGCCTAAAGTTAATAATATTTGATGAAATAACATGATATATATATGGTATATGGAATATATATAAACTTGTAATCTAATAAAAATTTGCAATTAAAACATGTCAACATCAGAGTAGTTGCCGCTTTAATATAATTAAAAGTAGTTCATATACTGGTTTATTTTAAATTAGTTTTTTAATTAGTTGTTTTTAAAAACAAGTTAGTTTGTTCCTATAGGGTATATTAGAAAAGTGGGTGCGACATTTTACTTTGTCTACAAATTACTCTATGTGGCAGCTAAGGGTAAAATTAAATTAAGCGTATGGTACAAATATTTTTTCAGATTATACATAAAAATTTTATAGACGTCTAAAGCCGCAGGGGGTATTTTACCTTCGGTACCCTGCCGAAGCTCCATTCCTTACTAGTTTAAATCGTTATAGTTTTCGTATAATGTTTTATACAGTTAATTAAGGGCTTTGTTTTAAAGGTGAACTGATTAAATGGTTTTTAAGTTCAAGCATTTTAAACTTAAAATCGGAATTTTTTTTGTAAATATAAATAAGACATTAGAAAAATTATTCAAAAATCTAAAATTATTACTAAGCTGAGGTGAACCATTTGGATTCGGGGGGAAAAGAAAAGAATGTTAGTTAATATTGATGATTAAACAATGGGTTCGAAAATAGTACTACTGTACTAAATACTAGTACAGTACAGTCTCGCTAATCCGGACACATATAGTTTCAGCGTGTGTCCGTATTACTGGATGTGTCCGGAATTCACAAAGCTTAATAATTATTGAAGGAATTGCTTTTATTAAAACAGTTTTGTAAAGAAATTTTAAGAACATAAGTAATAAATAATAATAAATTAACATTATTTCACAAAAATATTTTGCATAAGTGTACATAAACACATGTAATTATGAAACAATATAATATACATAGCACCGTTACCATACGCACTACAAAAATGCACTGGGACGGATTGGAAAAAAGAGTCAAATTGTAAACCAAACATGCTTGAATTTTTTTCTGTCCGAACTATAGCGGTACAGTATTGAAAATGTCCGAAGTGTACAGATGTCCTTATTACTGGGAAGTCCAATATAGCGATTGTCCGGATAAGCGAGACTATACTGTATTTGGTACTGTAACCTGAATTGTCCAAAACAGCCTTACACCTTCGTCCCATACTCTCTACCACTTTCTGTATTCTATCCTTCGGAATAGAGCCAAGCCATCTGAATTCCATTCAATAAGTCATCTAATTTTTTAAAATTTTGATAGTTTATGCTGAAGTTTTTCTCTCATACGTTTATAATCCCAATCGAAACTGCAGCCTCGAACCTCTACTAAAAGAAGTCTCAAACTATGTCATAGATTTTCAGCATTATGTTTTGTGCGGTGACTTTAATCTGAATATTCTTGCTAATGATAGTTCTTGCATAAACTTAATCAGCAATTTGGTGTAGTGGGTCTCAATTAAAAAAAAAAAACAAACAAAATTGCCGTCTCAGCCCTTTAGGACTTTGACCGAGCTTCTTATGATCAATTGTGTTGCGTGTGATGTGAAATGCTTGCACACAAATGATCGAGAGCTGGACCTACATGTTTTATGCCGATTCCGAACAGATTATGTTCTCAAGAAGCAGTTTTTAGTCTTTGAGGCTTGCCATTGTCTGCAGAGAGGTGACGGCCGAACAGAAATATTAATTCATTGGAAAAACTTTCTAAGTCAGAATTAGGATTCGAACCTGGGTTCTCTGGCGTAAGAGTCACACATTTTACCCACTACGCCACGGCCGCCACTGAATACAGTTAATTTAATTTTTCCAACTCGGTTTGCCAACAATGCATGTCAAAGTTTACTAGATTCATTTATTGTCTCCGATTTATCATCAGTATTACTGTTCGATCAATTATCATTTGATTCAGATCATGATCTAATTTTTTGTACATTGGACATGGATCTGTCTTCTGCTGCTACTAATATCACTTTTTTCTTTTGCAACTTCAAATCTATTGATTATGCATCGCTGTTAGTTGACTTTTCTCTAATAAACTGGACGGATTGTTGGTTCTTTAGCTCGGTTGACGAAAAATTAAATTTCTTTGTAAGCAAAATATCTGAACTTTTTTATAATCATGTTTCCCTTTGTAGCCGCCGAATCACCAACGCATCTTGACCCTGGTTCACTTCCTCTGTGAAAATTGCTCTAAAAAGAGAAGCGAAACCTACGGCAAGTGGAGCTCAATCCAACTATGTTGAACTGGGAGACACACAAACTTGCTAGGAATGAAGCTACCTCAGCCGTTAGATCGTCAAAGATTCTTTTTGACTAAGTTAAGCGGTTATGGAATAATTTAATAGGCATCGGGATTTCTTATCCTAATCTACTCAACGATTACTTCGTTTCGAGCTTGGGCTCTGCTGAATCTTCAGAATCAATTAATTTCAATATATCTGCTTCTAATATTTCCACTCTGTTTAATTTTAACGCTGTTTGTGAATTGGATGTTGCACGCTGTATGTCTGGAATAAGGTCGAATGCTTCCGGTGATGATGGAATATCCATTGAGTTTATTAAAATCATACTTCCTTATGTTATCAGTCCGCTTGTGCACATAATTAATCATAGCTTCTCAACCTCGTGTTACCCTGTAAAATGGAAGGCAGCAATTATTATACCAATAGCCAAAAAATGTAATGGCTCCATCGAACCCGCTGACTTTCGGCCTATAAGTTTGTTGTCCTCAATCTCAAAAGTTTGTGAGTATTTAATGGCGCAGCAGATCTCCAATCACATTAATACACTCAGCCTAATGTCAAATCTTCAGTTTGGTTTTCGTTCGGGGCATAGCTGTTCTACAGCTATTGTCAAAATCTTAGATGATATTAGAGTACCTTTCGATAAAGGACGCGTGATATTACTCTGCTTACTAGACTTTTCCAAAGCGTTTGACACCGTGAACCATCATATACTGTGGAAGAAACTTAAGGAAAACTTTGGATTTTCTGACACATCAGTTTGTTTCATAAAAAGTTATTTAGGCGAAAGAACACAGCGCGTAAGAGTGGGTAACAACTTCTCAACGTATAAAAACCCTCCTTATGAAGTTCCCCAAGGCTCAGTACTTGGTGCATTACATTTTACAATGTTCATTAATGACATCTTCAACAATTGCAATAACGTCACAGTGCATGCATATGCTGATGATCTTCAGCTGCATTTGTCCAGACCTGTAGGGCTAATAGAAGGTTTATTTGTAAAAATATATGAAGATTTGAATATTATAGCAGTATGGGCTAAAGACAACATGCTTAAGCTGAACCCACAAAAATCGTACGTCTTGCCAATTTGTAGAACTCCCCTCTCTAATCTCGATCTTCCATCAATTCTCCTCAACGATGTCGAATTGAAATTTGTTAGTAAGGATTCAAATCTTGGTTTTCATATAGATACTTCCCTGTCCAGTGAGGACCATATCAACTCTTGTGTGAGTAAGCTCTACTATTTATTGAGAAATCTTAGAATGACTGCAGCATTTGTACCCGTCGAAACCAGACAAAAAGTAGTCATGCAACTGCTATTGCCAATTATCACGTACTTTGTTGTCGTCTATAGCAATCTGGATTCACGGTCATCTCACAAGTTGCTAGTTTCTGAATAATGCTGCCCGTTATGTCTATGGCCTTAAAAAAGTTTGACCATATATCATTCTTCCGCACAAAATTACTTGGTCGTTGTCTATTTTGCTATCCTGAAGCGTGAAATTGTCTTTTCCTGCATAAGATCATATACTCGCGTTGTCCACTTTACCTCTTTGAAAAACTTAAGTTCTGTACATATGTCTAGCAGAGGTATAAATTTCTTGATCCCGAGCTTCTTTTACAAAAACTCTAGCAGACTGTATTTCGTCAGTGCAATCAGATTGTGGAATTTTTTGCCTAATCACATTAAGGTTGTTTCCAACTATAGAGTCTTCAAGCATTTGAGTTTTAACTACATTTCTTAACTTTTATCTATCCTCGTTTTCTTTTTTTTCCTTCTCTCTTTTAAGTTTTATCGAAGTTGCCATTATTTCCCATTATCTTTAAATTATGACCTTGTCAATTTCTTGCTAACCTTATCAAAATTGTTGATTATTACCTACAAAAATTTGTGAATTAATTTTTCTTTCTAAGTTCTGAATTTTTTAATTACTTGTTGCTTCTTATTTAAGTTTAATTTTATTATTAATTTTAATTTAGATTTTAATTTTAAATTTGAAGTTTTAAGCTTATTAATTGTTATTTACATACTTCAACCTGCGACATGCAAAAGAAAATTTTTACATATTTCCTCAATTAATACAATACAAATACAATTTAGGTCTGGATTTTGAGGCTGCCAATGCAGAATATTATTTTTTTTCATTTTTCAGCCAATATTTTACAACCTTCGCAGTGTGGTTTGGTTTAAATTTTAATACACAGAAGTGAGACTTCTATCCAGGGAACGAAAATAAGCGGAATGTTATTTTAGTGCTCCGTAGAAAGCATGACTCATCATTCCGTTGCGTATATATTGTGTACACAAACGCAAATACATATGTATACTACAATACGACGGCATAAAAAATGAACACAAACATTATTATTCTGTACTGTTCGACAGGAAAACAATACGGTAATGTTAGTATTGATTGCGTGGGAAGTACTTAACACAAACGGCATACGGTAATTTTTCGTGTGGCATGTACGGGGCAGGTGAGTTCAGAAGAAATGTTGAGGGGCAAAAAATAATAGGACCAGTACATTTATTTGACCCTACTAGGAGTCTCTATGTGAGAGATATAAACTATTTTCGACAGTTTTTGTGTTATTTTGTATGGAGACCCATAGAAGGGTGGCAGATAGGGGGTAGGTGTGTTAAAAAAATATGTTTAGGGGCAAAAAGAATAGGGCCAGTTCATATATTTGAGCCCTTTAGGAGTCCAGTTGCGGGAGGTATAAACTATTTTCGACAGTTTTTGCAGTTTTTTGTATGGGGACCCAAATGGGGGTAGATGAGAAACATGAAATTAATTATTCGAAACCAAAATAAAATTTCTTTCGCTCTCTGCTTTCTTTAAGTCTTCAAAACTTAAATTAGGCTCATTTTTATGCAATCGTAGTGTATTGTTTGTGTTTGCGTTCAAGCATACAAACTATAACGCTACAGAATAATCAGTGAAGTCACCAAAGCTACACAACGCTGAGCGTACTGTTCTCTAAGTGAACGCTACAGTACCCTAACATACGGTACGTTTAAGGTCTATTTTCGTTCCCTGCTGCTACCTAAAAAAGGAATTTTGGGAATGTTTTTTTATTTTATTGACATTGTTTTTTGGCTCAGCCTAAAATTTTCATAAAAAATAAAATAAATGAGCGCCTGCAGGCAACAGTAGTACAAGTGACATTCATTTTTTATTTCCATATAAGGGAGATATTTCCATATGGAAATATATTATCGAAAAAAGGATAAGCTCTATCAAAAAGGTTTGAGCATTTATTAGCAAAAATTATTTTTTTGCAATTGTCCGTTTCCTGTAAACTGTGGCACTTCTTCTCACTTATATCATTAACTACTTTACCCTGCGTCCACACGTGTATGTAATCACTTGCAAGTAGGCAATGTGTCTTCGAAAAAGTTAGAATTAGCTTCAAGTTGCTTCAGCATCCACATGTGCAAGTGCAAGTTCATTTAAATGTCGTCGAATGCGAAGTTCTCCCTGCAATTGCAGTATTGCTTTGCTTGAAATGAAGAAGTTAAAAAACGAGGAAAACATGTTACCAGTATTGCTTCTTGTATAAAATTGCGGAAATCCAGGAAAATTCACAAAAAGCATCACTTTAATCCCCCCCTTTGGCATAACTTGCAGCAAGTGCAAAAATACACTGCCTCTGAAATTTCCTTGGAAGTAGCGCTGCAAGTAGGCTGCAAATCCAAAAATGTGAGTGTGTTAGTAAAAATGTTTGGTTGTATTGAGTTTTTCGAACTTGCACTTGCACGTGTGGACGCTAGGTTACCCCCTAGCCACACGTGCTAGTGCGAAGAACTTAATACACTCTCACTTTTCACTAATACACTCACACCTTGGCATCATTGGCAGTTGACTGGCAACAACTTTTACTGAGCCAGTGAGTTTTGACGACCACAGCCAGTGCGAAATCGAAGTACTGACACGGTGTTGTATTTTCTCCCTAAAATATTCGAACTTTTAATATATACTTTCCTTTCATGTCATGTAGTGAAATAATGCAATTATTTTAATTGCCCTTATTTGACTGTATGTGTCATATCATATGAATAAGTTGCATTTTATTATGGAAAATATTGATAAACAGATATTGATAACTTCAATATTCATGTATAGAATTCAATCGCAGCTTTTTTCACTTTCGTGACACAGTTGGTTATCAGGAGGATTTATTATTTTAATTTTTTGACTTAAGTAGTACCCAGTTTCGATGCTTATAGCACATACGAAAGATCTTGCTGTTTTTTTTTTTTGTTAATTATATTTTTATTTATAAATATATAAAAGAAAAAATTTGTTGAAAAACCTGTGGCGGGAATAATACATTTTTCCCTTTCCGAACTCGCATCGAACCGCGTACAATTCGCCTGAAAGTTGAACGTGCTACCATCGCATCATTGCCTCCCTTGTACGAACAAACCCGAAAGCAAGCATAGCATACATCTTTATATTTATTTTCATAGGATTGATGACAAAAAAATATATTGTTTATACAAAATAATCATTATTCGATTATAACTTGGGCTTAATTTATATAATTTATTAAAAAAAAAAAACAAAAACTGCCAGTATTATTGTGAATATTTTTTATTAAAAAAATAGCACAAAATTTCAACTGCAGAAAGGACCACTAAACTATTGCTTCATGGTCAGAAGCTACCGCGCATACTTGTTTAGGTTTACTTTATCGTGCCTACACAGTTAAAAATTTTGATGCGTTTTTTGGTACAAGACTTGCATCGTATTTTATATTGCATTTGCGACGATATTTCCCAGTAGTTCAAGTCTTAAAGAATTGATTAACGAATCATGAACGATTTTTCTTCATCTTTGACGAAACATGCTGATTCGGCCATACACTTCATTAACGAAAATCCCATATAAAATTTCCACGAACGCAATACAGAAATGTTGAGAGTTTTCGTGCATGAATATATTACTGAATCGTTGCGGAAGTTTCGTCAACAAACAAGACAGAAATACGGAAAACAATTGTTTTTCATCCATTTTTATATAATTTTTGATTTTATTTTACATGTTTTTTGGATCAGACTATTCCCGATTTGTAATTTTTGATATATCAGTCATGAAGTCCATTTATACACCACGTTTTTAATCCCGCAATTGAGTGCAACTATTAACGGAGCTGAAAGATTATGTCGAGCTGAGCAAAAAATCGTATGGTAGGGGGAGGGGGGGGGGGGGTATATTTTCACATTCATAGAAGCAACTGGGTTAATATTTCACAATTTTAATTCACGTTATTATTTCTGACAGAAAAACTAACTTACATTGAACTTATTTTGATAGCTCATTTTAAATCACCTTTCCATGGGTATATCAACAAATCCCACCAACTTAACCGTTACCGAGCTTTGATCGTGTGAAGATGGAATCAATCGGTTGAAATTACCAAATTTCAACTTTGAGTGCAAATTTCTCAGAATTTTGCGTAATAAATGAAATTTTTTTTATCAATTTTGTAATTTATTCAATTTTCTTTTCAATGACATCAAAAACATAAACATATCTTTAAAAATAAAAAGTTGGATGTAGTAAAAAAATTAAACTTATTAGAAAATAATGATAAATAATGACATTACAATTAGTTATGCAGTGTATAATATCATTATTTTCTAATAAGTATAATTTTTATAGTACACCCAACTTTTTTATTTTTTAAGATATTTTTATGTTTTTGGTGTCATTGAAATGAAAATTGTATACATTTCAAAACTGATCCTAAAAACAAATTTCATTTATTACTCGAAATTCTGAGAAATTTGCACTCAATATTGAAATTTGGTAGTTTCAATCGATTGATTTCATCTTCACACGAGCACAACTCGGTAACGGTTAAGCTGGTGGGATTTGTTGATATGCTGTTAGAAAGGTGTTTTTATTGCCTTTATAATAAGCTATCAAAATAAGTTTTATGTAAGTTAGTTTTTCTGTTAGAAACAATTACGTAAACCAAAGTCGTGAAATTTTAATTAACCCTGTAGCTTATAAGAATGTGAAAAAAGACACCCCCCTCCCATACGATTTTTTGCTCAGCTTGACATAACCTTTCAGCTCCGTAAATATTCGCACTTAATTGCGGGACACCCTGTCTATTGTAAATTTTAAAGAAAAAATTACCCCGAAATATAAGCCTTTGTAGGGTAAAGATGAACGAACACAAAGCAGAAAGGTTAAAGACTATTCGACGAATTTTTTAATGAACGAACACAAGCCGCCTGACGCGTTAAAGAATTTTCGACAAGAAATACAAGAGATAAGAGTGATCGGTTATCGCGTGTTCTACTGTTTTCTTTGTTTTCTTGTTCTCTTCGTTTTTTTATAATGTTGACAAAACCAATGCAGATGACTTAAAGAATATTAAGCACTTCTGGCTTATGCAGCAAGTTTCTTTAAATTATTTAAAAGCAGAGTAGATAAGCCGGTAACTCAGTTGATAATGGAAGATCTTGTAACCATTAGGTTGTGTGTTCAAATTCCACAGCATGCGATTTTCGATCTGCTTTTTTAATTTCGATATAAATGTGTGTTGGATAATGGCACCTTCCCTATAAAGGGTCCGGACATACTAGGTGCATATCCGTAAATCATTGTCCGTTTTTCGTTTGCGGTGGTCGTCAACGTAATTGGGGTTCTTATCCGAGGCTGGTTTAGTTTTCATTGGGCAGTAATAATGTGGCGGGACCCAAACCCTGCGCACATTCCATGTTTATGGTCTATGGATCGACCCACCGCTCAAATTAGCCGTCAAACTGACGGATGTCAGTTTGCCGTTGCCCAGGGAACACCACTTGGAGGTTTGAGTCGACTTGAGACGATTTCGACATGGATAATGCTGGCCTCGCCAGGTTGAGGCGGTCAGACACGTTGCCATGTGAAGGTTCGCCCCCTGGGTAGTTTCGCAAACTGACGCAGCCGCTCTGGGGGTGTTCGAGAGAAAAGTTCTTCGCAAAATCTTCGGTCCTGTGCGAGTCGGCGATGACTATCGCATCCGAATGAACCACGAGCTGTATGAGCTCTACGAAGACATTGACGTAGTTCGGCGTATAACTGTGCACCGACTACGCTGGCTGGGTCATGTCCATCGTATGGACGACGAAGCTCCAGCGAAAAAGGTACTCGAGGCGAGGGTCTCTGGTCAACGACGACGAGGGAGACCATGCCTCCAATGGATGGGCCAGGCTGAGGAAGCCCTAACCGCACTTGGTGTATCCGAGGCGCGCGCAAAGCAGAGGCGCCTGGCGAGAGCTGATGAGGTCGGTCGAAATCCGGACACGGGTTGTTACGACCACCTAAGTAAGTAAGTAATAAATGTTTTTAACACACATTTGAATTCTATGAAAGATATGGTATTTTTATGAAAATTCGCAGATCTAAGAATAAAACAAATTTTAGATTCAAAGTTCCATTCGTTAATATTGCAGCTGTGCTGTTTCCACATCAATCAATGCAAGGCCTACTTCGAAAATTGCTTTCTGAATTTATCAAAACTTAATTTGAGAAATGCCTACAAGTATTTTCTGAAAAAAGCTACGTTCAGATTCAAATTTTTAGACCGTATGCACGTTCATAAAAAAAGAAAAGAACTACTGATTGTAAAATTTAACATAAGTATTAGCTATTCAAACAGATATGTATCCATGGCCCAGTTGGTAGAACAGCCGACAATGGGTGCAATCGTAGTGTGTTCAATCCTCGGTGAAAGCAAAAATATGAAAAATTATTTAATAACTATTTTTCCGTTTTTATACAACAGTGCGGTGAATTGCTGTGTTGTGGTTTTCATAGGAACTATTTCGCTACATTTGTTTTTACCCCCCCATCTAGCTCACCGTATTGTTGCATACGCGGCTATAAAAGTTTCACTTCAAATCCTTACCTAAAAAACTCCTAAAATTTCGACCAAATTAGGTAAAATTTCCCTTAATCAAAAAATTTTGAACGCATTAGTTGTGTTGTTTTTTTATCGAGAAAATAAAGCTTAGTATGCAAGCATATGCTTTGGTGCAATGAATATAAGGTCCTCCTTGATATGGTGAATAAGTGAGTTGAAGTACGGAATTGGACAAGTTTCTAGCTCACTTAGATTATTTGTATTCCAAAAATTTGATAAATGAAATAAAGCATTCAATATTGAAAGAATAAACTGTCAATAGTTAAAATCCGCGCTGTTGATTCAAAGATAAAATATCCGAAATAATAATAGAATTTTTTAATTTTAATGCGAAAAATGGTACAAAAATGTTTCACTTTCACTTTAGTTTTTTCTCAGTGCATAAATGCTACCTTACGCAGTGTTTTAGTGTTTTCAGTGTTAATGTAGATCATGCGCTACGCAAGTATAGCGTCGAAGCTTCTAGAAATCAATCAACGATCAAAACCTGCCAATTTTTGGATTGGAGAAAAGTTGTTATTATTGTATTTTCAATAGACACTCAGATAAAAACCTGCTATGAAACAACGAATGACGAAAACAACAAGAATTGATGATGAGGAGAAGAAGACGAAGTTGGGTAGTCGTTTATTTTCCATGGGGGGTGGAATGGAGGGCCTCATCTCCTGCTCTTGTCCATGCGCAGAACTGTAGATTTGGCTGATGCAAGACAACAACATGCTACCATAATAAAACAAGTCAGCAAGCTATTTAATTGGCGGACACACCTCCAAACCGCACCAAGGATTTCAGGTGCAGTGACCGCTTTTCAGCAACTTTAGCTCGTTCTTTTTATGCCTCTTCTGCTGCAGCGCTCCATCCGTTGTAATTGATAAAAGAAAATCCAAAATATCGTACGATCGTTTCAAGTAAGGCTTTGTTTAAACTTACGAACATACCTGTTTGAAAATAATAATATAAAAAAAACACTTGAGAATTGATTGCAGATATTTGGTCAAAATACAAGCTTGTGCAAACACCAAAAACAATAAATCAAAGCCTGTTTGTAAAGTGTTATTTTTGGTGAAGTTTTTCCATTGATCACTAGATTATCAACATCACAAGCAACATAAACATTAACGTCATCATCCACATCAGCGTCATCAACAACCTCATTATTATTATTTCTTTATTGTTGCGATTTTCAGTTTGTTGCCTGCTTTATCGCGCCCCTATTACAGAAGATCGATCGCTTCGTTTTTTTTTTCCGCCCCCCCCCTCCAATTTGACAGGCGGTAGGCTTCACGTCAAAGTGTCAACAACGCTGATAACGGAACAATTTTGCTAATAAAATATTGTTTTTGAGTTTAGGCTTTGTTTGATAAGAGCAAAAAAAAAAATAAATAAATGTCATCTAATTTTTTTAGTAAATATTTTGGCTACAAAACAGGCTAATTTTGCAGTAAATATTGAAAAAAATCACTTGTTGTCACACGATTTTGATAAGAAAATATTTTTAACTTTTTTTTTTATTGTAGCGGTCAGGCAACTTTTGTTGTTGTTGTTAGCGCTTATAAAATTTTGCTATATACTCAACATATTTTTATTTATAATTTGATTTAATTTCAACTTCCAAATGACTTTTTGCTGTATTTCGTTGCAGTTCAAAAAAAAAAAAAAAAAGATATTTTGCCAATGAGTTTGGTGTGACCTTGATTGACAAGCTTTTATATGTATATATATATATATATATATATATATATATATTTTGTTTAAAAGCTAAGCAAAAAGTGACTTTTATTTGAATACTTTTGGAGTTTTTTTTTTTTATTTTATTGCCAATAGAAACGCTCATAAATATTGGGTATTTATATATGTACATAATTTTAATTTTAAGCAAATATAAACAGCTAACGATAAACTTCTCTTAAATATTCAAAGCCGTGGCGTGAATAAGATTTTGCAAAAGAGGCTGTAGTGACATTAAGTTACTGTTAAGTTATTAATTTAAACTTCACTTATTGCAGTTTATTTTGTTTAAATTTGTAGTTTTCAGTTTTGTATATAAATTTTACAAATCCAAATTTTTTAAAACTATTCAAGTAAAGTAAATTTTATTGTGTCTTTTTGGAGTTTACTCCTTTAGTATGAAAATAATGTATGAAATAAGGTATGAAAATAATGTAGCGAGTAAAATCAAGCGTTGAATAAAAACTCAAGCGTTACGTATTCTGTCATTCGTCTGGTGACTCTCTGCTCAATGCATGAATGGTAGAAATTTCGTTTTGACAGTTATCGTGCTCGGCTCTCAGTCGTGCGACTAACTTCATTTCTACCATATTCTACCATGGTTTTCGCTATGTGCAGCAAAATACCAACTAAATACACACATCAGCAATCTATACTATTACTAGCTTTTACCCGACGAGCTTCGCTGCGCTCCTCGCTTGTCCCCTGAAAAGTATACGTATAGTAATGCCACGCCCTTATTGCAAGTTTTGTTTGTTTGATGGTAATGTAATAAGTGTTTGTATATACCCTACATACCAAACGTGGTATTTCACTATCAAAGCATGCACTTTGATGCACTCATGAAACTTTACTGATTTCAAAAAAAGTGGGTGTAACTATAGTGCGACTGCTCTCAATTTTTGTGAAGTTTACTATTGAAAGGGGTAACTCCATTCTGAGTTTCAATGTTCTGTGACTTTTACTTCCAAAGCTATTCGATATCAAAAATTTGGATTATATGGTCGGAGTCACACCCTCTTGTCCCATGCCCATCCCAGTCTTCTATTAGAAATACCTCACCAAGTGGTAACTCCATTCTGAGTTTCAATATTCCGTGTCTTTTACTTCCAAAGCTTTTCGATATCGAAAATTTAGCTAGTATGTGCAGAGTCACATCCCCTTGTCCAATGCCCGTCCAAGTTTTCCATTAAAAGAACATCACCAAGCGGAAACTTCATTCTGAGTTTCAATATTCTGTGACTTTTACTTCCAAGGCCATACGATATAAAAATTTAGCTAATATGGGCTGAGCCACACCCCCTTTTCCAATGCCCGTCCAAGTTTTTAATTAAAATTACATTATTAAGTTTTAACTTCATTCTGAGTTTCAATGCACCGTGATTTTAACTTTAATGGCTATTCGATATCAAAAATTTGGATTATATGGGCGGAGACACACCCCCTTGTCCAATGCTCGTCTTAGTTTTCTATAAGAAAGACATCATCAAGTGGTAACTCCATATTGAATTTCAATATTCCGTGACAGCTAACGAGCTATTCGATATCAAAAAGTAAGCTGGTATGGGCGGAGCCACACCACGTTATCCAATGCCCGTCCAAGTTTTTCATTTAAAGAACATCGCCAAGTGGTAACTCCATTCTGAATTTCAATGTTTTCTGACTTTTACTGTCATAGCTATTCTGTATTGAAAATATGACTTGTATGGGCAAAGCCACGCCCGTTTTGCATAGAAGGATGAAAAGTACTTTACAACCTATTCTCAACTTACCAAATATAAAAAAAATTTCATTAAAATTGTTCGAGCCGTTTTGGAAGAGTTCGGCCACAAACATTGTGACACGAGGTTTTTATATATTAGATATAAAATTGGAGTGCAAATTTTTGTAAAATACCAAAAGTACTGATTGGGCCGATTTTTATGAAATAAGTTTTAAAATATCATATTTGTGCTACAGCACAGTATAGGGGTATTTTCATTTCGAAATTTTAATTGGCATTATATTTAATTAAAATGTAAAGATTTTCATTAAATCATCCCCGATGCCACGCATTCTTTGATCGTTTTCTTTTCACGCGTTTGTGTTGCGAGAGTTTCAATACACTCCATGTTGCTTCTCTTCTCTTTTTATGTTCAGCTGGCACAGCACAATAAAAAATGTTGTTCGAATTCGCATCGTAGCCGTTGCGCATATTTTCTTTTAGAGTGCCCTTTTATTATAACTGATAATATAATAAGTTTTATTTAATTGAAATCAGTTAAGAGTTCGTCGATTTATTAAATTTTCAATTTTAAGCATTAATACTTCTGTTAAAAACAGCACAAATCGTTGTTTTTTTATGCTGTTTTGCATAAACTGAGTTTTTCGCAATTACAAACAAGCAAAACAAGTTATTTTGGTTATTTTGTAGTGATTTGAATTAAATAAAACTTCCTGGATTTAGAATTAGCTAAATTTTTTTATTGCTGCGCCATAACCAGTCATTTATTACAAAATATATCCACAAATTTGTAATCGGAAAAATCGGATGAAAACCACGCCTACCTCCCATACAAAGTGGCCTTTTTATTAATGTAAAATCTCTTAAAAATCCACAAAAATTAAGGAAATGTCTTGGAATTTTGCACATGAGCTTTGATAATTAACATAAACCATCTCTATAATATTTGCCAAAATTTGATGAGAACCACGCCTACTTCTCATACAAATTGACTTTATTTTAAACTTAAATCTCTTAGAAATTCACAAAAGTTAAAGAAATGTCTTGAAATCTTGCGCATGAGCTTTCTATGATATTCGGCAAAATCGGATGAAATCCACGCCCACCTCCCATACAAACTGACGTCATCATATAGAAAAACTTTCGTTTAAAACTGCATGTCATCGTGTGTGTCGTGGCTAAAGACTTTGAGTATACTTTAATTCGTCTAGGGAGGGAGGGGGGGATATTTTAGCTTCGGTACCCTGCCGAGGCTCCATTCCTTACTAGTTTCTTAGTCCAACAACAAACGGTGGAAATAAAAAGAAATTATGATTGGAACTGTACATTGTTGTAGCTAAAATAGAAAAGGCAAGAAAAAAAAAATAATTTTACAAATTGTTTAACATTGTCTTGAAAGTAGAAAAGTTATAAAAATATCCCATACGGTCAACTCCACAGTTGACCGATAATTGATGCAATCGCGCATATATTAATTTAAATCAATCCAATCTTCATCAAAGATTTTGTTGTCATAGATTGCATTCGACGGAATTAACATTAGATATGGTCGGGGTATATTAAAGTTGTGGCATCACTTCTGTGACTTCTTAAGCCGTATTTTGAAAATGAAAATGATTATTATCAATTTTCTTTTTAAAGACATACTGTCAGCGTCAAAAGTGACTAGACACAAAAAAAAATTTAATTGTCTTCATTGCACAAAAAATATTTGCAAAAGCTCTTGAATCTCTTCATTTCTATTATCTATCCATTCTTTTCATTTTGGATGAGTTCACCAAAGTTCTCTAAACTTTTGGACGTTCGGACGCTTGCTCATTTTAGATTGCGCACTTATTTCAATTTTTGGTACCTATTATAACTGGCAGTTAATTACGAAATTGAGTCAGTCTTCGAATTTGAACTTAGAAACGACAATTAAACCACAAGGTTTTATTTTTGAGATCTCCTCTATACTCCATACACAAGATGACATTTTAAAATGAAATATTTTTAACACTTACTAAAAAAATGTTACAACTACAAAAAAGTATTCAATAAACAAAAATTAAAAAATCCAACAATCAGGGAGCGGATTTTTAAGAATGTATCAAAATCCGCATATTTAGCGGTAAATCCGCTGATATGGCCATGGTGATTGCAGTGAATAACTTACAGTTAGAAATACATTAGACAGTTTGATGGTTTGAGAGTCATAGCAAAGACCAGAACCAGCATATTTTAATTAAATATGCTCGCGGTGACCCTGTTTAGGGTGGGTAGCTTTTTGTTTTTATTTTCAAAGGATTAAAATTTAAAGTTTGCAAACAAGGCAGAAGAAGGTTGCATTAAAAGAAAGAAAATGTTGATTCATTTTTTAAAACAAATAGTTAAAATAAGACCTATAGTATATCTCAAAAATATTTCTGTGAATATTACACTGCTATAGTAAAAAAAATAGTTATACTGCTTTACAAATTGTTTTGTAAATATGAACAGTTTGGTATATTGCATAAATATTAAACGAGCAATTCCTAGTTTTAAAACCTCAGACGCATTTTTGTTAAGTTGTTGATTTCGAGTTAGAAAGTTTTAACACTTGGCCGCTTATACACTCAATGAAATATCTGTTCATATTGACAAACTTCTTGGTTGAGTCGATAAATTTTTTGAAGCGAAGCTTTTTACTCCTCCTTCTGTGATTTGCTTGGAGTAAAATCTGAAAAATTTTCGACAGATTTTTTCTTGGAAATTTGATGGTTTCTTTGTTGCTAGTGCTTATTACAACTTAATAAGCTTAACTTAATAAGAACATTTAATACTTAAATATTAAATACTAAAAATCTTGTTGGCCTGCCCTGGGGATCGAGAACCCACGTCCTCTTAAACGAGAGCCCAACGCACTATCACTAGGCCACAATGACTTGTTAGAAAAATTTGTTAATTTAATGCTAATTGTAACAGAAGCTATGCTGCAGTAGAGGATTGTGTACAACTATTAAAAATTTGCTTTTATTTGCCACAAGGTGTCTTCAGCATCGGTTTGTTTGTATTGTGAATGCGTTTGTGATGCTGTTGGCATAGAGTGTACATTATGATCTAGAGATTGCATCAACTCTGCTAAGTCTCTGGCATGTGTTAACAGAGTTACTTTACTTAAAAGCGTGAAGGAAAAAAAACTCGGTTAACCTCTGTTAACACATGCCAGAGATTTAGCAGAGTTGATGCAATCTCTAGATAATAATTTACACTCTATGCTGTTGGTACGAAGAAAATTAGCAATGCCCACAAATGCGTTGACAAGTGCGTTTTTAAGCATAGAGTATAAATTATTATGTAGAGATTGCATCAACTCTGCTATATCTCTGGCATGTGTTAACAGAGGTTAACGAGTTTTTTTTCTTCATGTTTTTAAGTGAAATAACTCTGTTAACACTCTAGATCATAATTTACACTCTATATTTTAAGTGTCAAAAAATAGATGATATCAATAAATATCGAATTAACAAACGCAAGTATGAGTCAGTGCAGCCAAGTTCACAACCATGTGTGGAGAGTTAAAATGGGAGTAGCTGGCATTATATACCCGTATATGTAATTGGCGTGGAAATTTGACATTCAACAATAAAAAAATAAGCAGTAAATATGTTTTCTGTATATATATAATTTAGTTTATGTTATTTTTAATTTTTGAATTTAAAAGATAATTTATTTAAAAGAAAAAATTATTAAGCTATCAAATCTATGTAACTGCGAAAAAGCTTCGCTTCTCTCGTGTGTCCAACGACGAACCTGTGTTTTATTTTTATTAATATAGAGTCAACAAAATCGTTCGTCAATTTGATTTAAAGTGAAAGGTTGTAATTGTCTTGAAAAAATTCCATTGTATTGTTTATTGTTTATTTGATTAATGGATTTTCTTAGTCAAAATAAAAAATAACTAAAATAAAGAAAGTCGCAGTGCTTGCATATTAATTCCCAGTGAAAAAAACACAAAAAATAGTTGTTCTGAAAAAAAAATAATGTACAGCGGATGTATGGTGAATTGTCTACAGAAAAACAGTGTCATAAAAACTATTAAAAAATGTTGTTTTTTCCAAGAAAATTGCCTTTTATAAGTTGAATTTTTAAGAAAAAAGCACCAAAAGTTAGCTCATAAATTTCTTAGTTGTGACTTTATGCTAATATCATAGTTTGAAAGACATTGGCCCTTAGTAATAAAGAAATTCTAAGTCGAATCTTTCTTAAACTCGACTTTAGCTTTCAATCGGTAGTAATAATAACAAAAAGTCACTTCTAATTTAGAAAATATCTAGTTGTGGCTCGCCTGATTCTAAGTCTATTTTAAATTGACATTTGAAACAATTGTAGTGAATATGGAAGATGAAATATTTCGGGATGTAGAAATAATAAATGGAGCCAGAAGCACAAGTGCAAAGAAAAACTACAAAAGCCGGTTAAAAGCTTAATTCTACAATGATGTAAAATTTAAAAAAAACTACAGGTAGATATACTATATTACATAAACAAGCAGTTAAATAAATAAGCAATAAAGTAAACAAACAATAGCATAAGCAGACAAAAGAAGAAACTTACTTTTATAGCGGCTTGCATTTATTTTGCTTTGTGTTTAAAAAATAAGCAAATAATAAAATCAGCTGTTAAGCAAACCGAACAAATGGTACGTTCAGAGATAAAATTTAAGATCAGTTCACAGTAGAAGCACTGAAGTCGACTTTTGTTAGATTTGTTTTATTACTACGAAATCTTAAAAGTAGCTTAGAGTCACCTAACTAAGTTTGAGTTTAGAAGTGAGTTTTTACGTTTCTATTACTAAGGGCCATTGAATTTACTTTTCAAAAAACTACTAATTGGCGGAGTGGGTAGAGTGCGTAGTTCATACGCCAGATAACCCTGGTTCAATTCCCACCTGACACAGAAAGTTTTTTCAATTGAATTAATTTTTCTGTTCGGCCGACACCTTTCTGCAGACAATGGCAAACCTCAGAGAGTTAAAACTGCCATGAAAAGCTTCTTGAGAACATAAGCCGTTCGGAGTCGGCATAAAGCTAGTAGGTCCAGCTCTCGATCATTTCTCGATTAGTTCTCAAACATTTCACAACACGCACTACACATCTGATCATAAGAAGCTCGGTCAAAGCTCTTTCAAGAGCTGAAATGGCCATTTCGTTTTTTTTTTTGTTTTTTAAGGTTGGTATTCGTTGTAGAGATATGTTTGTTATGGATTAAAATTTTTTGACACCTATTTTTTTTCGCCCCACCTTCCTCCTTAGGGGGCATTTTGCGACCGCCCCGAAGCATGCGATTTTTTACTCTTCTCATCAAGAGGAATCACCTCCCGCTTTATTGTCTTCAAAGTCATGGATACCCTGCATATTTTGCTGTTCAACAAAATTATATTATAACTTTAATGACAAATGACAAGACGTTTTTACAAAAAAATTTAATGATTTCTTGATACAAATATATACTCCAACACTATTTTAAAAAAATGTTACTTATATTGTTTAACCTATTTTTCACGTTTTATGCTATTTTGTTTGACATAACTCGAGAACCACTAGTCCGATTTAGCTGAAACAAATTTAAAATTTAAATTTAAATTTAAAAAATTAAGAATTACAATTCCTCTAATCTGTTCTTATACCGTTTTCCTATGTGTGCAACACTTTCGAAGTTAAAAATTAATGTATGAAGGAAAAAAAGTATTTTTTGCCTAAAAATTTAAATTTTTTTTTAAAAAAATTCATAATAAATCCAAAATGGAAAAAGTGTCAAATCTAATTACTTTCACGTCACATAACCTATGAGCAAAATAAGGTATAGATCATGAAAATCGATGCACGCGTTTCTCATTTATTCACAATTAAGTAAATGTATAAATAAAGCCACGTAACCTGTGAGTAAAGTGAGACATATTATATTTGTTTCAGCTAAATCGGACTAGTGGTTCTCGAGTTATGTCAAACAAAAGAGCCTAAAACGTGAAAAATTCCCCTATACGATAGTTACTAACTTCAAATCGATATTAAAAATATTTTGGCAGGCAAGAAGACAAAACGAATGATGCACAAGTTCTTCATTTTGGGCCTACTTTCACGTGAAATTGTCAGCATTGAGTCCTAAAATTATGTGTTGTACTGTGTAATACAATAATAAAATATGAAGACGAAGCGTGCAAATCAAGTTAAATCACATTTCGGAAATTTACAGATAGCAAAGCCAATGTATAGATAATAAACCTCTGCACGGGGTAACGACTTTCAACACATTCGTTTGGAAACGAGTGATTGTTATGTTTGAGTCGTTCGGAACGACTCGGAACGACTCAAACATAACATAGCCGGTAGCATTCGTCATGCAAACGAATCTAAACCAAACGTAACAGAATGAAGGAAATGAAGGATTTGTAAAAAATGAATGCAGCAAAAATATATGAGTCGATTGTTATGTGCACAACATAACATTCGGTGCATAAATTGAATTTATAATTTTAAAAATTGGAAATTGGAATTGTACATGCGGTGGCAGAATTAGATGGTCGCGATTTAGACCGTCAGAATTTTAAAATTCAAGATGGTTAATGGTATTGCCACCTACAATTTTTTTATTTTCACGAATTCGGTGCTGGAGCAAACACTAGGTAAAAATGGGTCGCTGAATCCGAATTAAAAATAAATAAAAAAAAATAAAGAGAAATAAAATGCCTTGCAAAAATAAAATTGGGTAATTTTATGGTTAAATTATAAGGTTATCGCAAGGGTGAGAGCAAGTACCGATAATTGTCAAATCGAAGTTGACAGATCATACAAAATCTGAAAGCGATGAGAAAGCTTTAATTGGCAAAATGTAAGCAAAAAAGGGATTTGTACTCGTATTGATTTTGACAACTGTGGGTACTGAGAAGAGAGTACGAGCCCTGCGACAACCTTACAATTCAACCATGAGTTATATCAAACTAGTGACTAGATACCCGAATTATAAAAAAATTTATTTGAATTATTTTTTTTTAGACGTTAGTTTTGCAGTTTTAACTATGTATGTCTGTATATGAGTCTGGAGAAAATATTCTATATGAGTAGATTGAGAAAAAAATAAGAGATATTCAATTGTAAAATTCTCGGATACGGTTAGTATTTTGAACACCAGAGTGTGCCATAGTACAAATCTCTTAAGAAATCGTGAGAAACTCCAAAACTGCTCTTTCTATTTAGATGCAAATCGGTATATAGGGATCTTCGAGTACGGCAAGTGATTTGCCACTATTTCTTTGACATTATCTCGAAAGCCAGAGAGCGCTGTTGTACAAACACTGCAAAAACTTTTTCAATTCGGGGGCGATTCACTTTAGTTTAGAGGTGAGTAGGGTTTTTTTCCAAGGACCTAGCACTATATCAGCTTTATAATACATAATTCGACTATGCTTAAAAAATAACATAACAAAAATGCTTTGTAAGGGTTACAAAATTTTTTTGATAAAATAACAAAAATACTTTGTTATGGTTACAGCATTATTTTTTAATATAACAAAAATGCTTTGTTAAGGTTACAAAACTTTTTGTTAATGCAACAAAATTTTGCGTTTTAATAACAAAAGTCTTTCGTTGCCCTAACAAAATTATTGTTTACCTAACATAGCTTTTTTGTTAAAACCTATGTGATTAAAATTCATAAATTAACAAAAATTTACGTTGAATTGAACTTTTTTTTTTTTAAATTTCAATTTTTTAAGATTTTGATAAGAAAACAACAAAATATGTGGTTAGAAATACATAATTTTTTGTTATCATTTCATGATGTTAGGTTGGATCAAAAATAACGAAGTTTTTTGTTATGCTAAAGCTACTTTTTTTGTTAATTTAACATACATTTTTTTTCGGTGTATGTGGGGCTTATTGGACAAAGGCCGTGGCCTCACTATAAGCCCACTTTTCAGGGGATTAGTGTGAAGCGCAGCAAAGTGCGCCGGTTATACGCTAGTATTTAAAATTTTTACATTATATTTCTACTAATTTAAAAAAGCAGTCGCCGAGTGCGGCAAATCATTTCATCGGTTCTACTTTCCATTTCAATTCCTGTTAATGTGGCTAAAGATATTTCAATTCAAAAATGAAACAAACAACGGATATATTATTTTTTTATACATAATTTCAGTTACACTTTTTATTTGTTTTTAATTTAATTCAATATGTGTGTAATTATCTTGTGATATATAATTACAGACAAACAAATATATATTTATAAAATACATAATATGGTGTATACATATAAATATTCCATTGATATCAGTTATAAATTCATTATTGTTATTATTGATTACTTTTGCTAAATATTCAATTATTTTTACTCTATGTATTTTGTGTATATTTATGTGTAGCAGATGAGCAACGGAATACAATTCATAATAAGAAAATAGGTCGATTCAAGATATATAACAATTTATTAATTCAATTTTGAGGTTGAGTTCAACATTAAAAAAACTGCATATTTTTATACACCAATACATATGTTGATAGTTATGTTTAAATTTACGTAAAAACTTACTGATAAATTGAGGAAAGCAGAGGGAGTTTGAGAGTTTTTTTTTTTGAAAACCAAGCAATACTGTGCAACAGCTGGAAAAAGAAACACAAATTAAAGCAATTCTAATTCTGCTGTTGTAGAAACAAGTGATGCAAATTTGAGCTTTTATTTTTTTTTTTATTGTTAAAAGAAGATACTTTTAAACCTATACTCAGTTGGCTGTTTTGAAACCCTCGCTCATTTTTTGAGTTCATTTTTGATTTGTTACATTTAAAAAACATTTATAAGTTTTTGTTTTTTTTTTTTTTTTTGTTATCTTAAAGATGTATTCTGTTTTTCGTTCGTTAGTTGTAATAAGAAAATATTGTGCATTTCTATAGATATTATATATATGTATAAATTTAATTTTTACGTTTAACAGAAAATTACTGGCTCTCCATTGAGCTTCAAACGCTAAGCAATGAAATTCAATATAAACTTCAATTGTGTATTTTGTTTTTGTTCTTAGCTTAAATTAACAATCTTAATTTCAGAAAAAAAAAAATACCTATACTCAGCACATAAATAGATACGCATAAAATAAGCATTATTTTTACACAAGAAAATTAGAAATAAAAGAACACACAAACAATGCTGCTTAGCTTTTAATTTTATATGTATGTGTTTTAAATTCAATATGATTTTGTGGTTGCTCTCTTAAAAATTAAAGAGCTTTTTACTCAAGCTTAGCTTTACTTATGCTTAATATATTTACTGTATATAAATGTTATTAATTTAATTTTTTTGTATATTTCATTCAAAATTTTACAAAAATACAAAAGAAAAAAGATATTTCTTTCTTTCTGAATCTGCACTTAAAAAGATACTTAAAAAACCAAAGCTTAAATTTATGTATGTTTATGGTATAGTTTTAAATATTGTATACAATGATTTATTAAATAATTAAGGCATTAGTAAATAGTTTAAAAAATTTGTGGTAAGCTTTGAAAATAAAACTACATATATTCAGCAAAGTTGCGCAAATTATGGAGTATAGCTAAAAAAATTTACAATATTTACATCAAGTGTTAAGACAACAATGTTGAAGAGCATTTTGAAAAACTTAAAAGCTGCTTCAAATATTTTTAAAGTTAATTTCAAAGCTTGTGGTTACAATGGAAATTTTCCCAAAAGATTTAAAAACCTCAAAGTGCACGTTCTTCAAGTTTTTGGCGAAATCTTTATGTTAAAGAAGTATTTCGAAAACATTCACATTATTTTTATTAAAATTAAATTAAACATTCACATTGAGCGTCGTCATGACTTAATAAAATTTCCAAGAATTAAAGTTGAGACTATTCTCAGTCCAGTTTTGTTTTTAGATTTAAAGTTAGCTCCAACATCAATAATTATTAATTAAAAACAAAAATTTGCCCGACATATCGATGCACATACGTTTACCTCAAAACTGATATTTTTTTTTTGAAAACGAGACAAGTGCGCCATAAATTCGAACTTCCTGTCGTATTTAAAAATATAATTTTTATGTAATAAGTTGTCTTCGTTTCATAAAATTTCAAATAATTTTAACATTTGCATCTTATGGGCTGTTAAGTTTTTTGCTTCTTCTGTAAAATCCACTGATTGTCAGTTACGAGGTGCCAATCTATTACCATCGATATGCTTTTATGTGGCACAAAAAAAAAAAAACAAAATGCCTTTATAAGGATTGATTTTTATGAAATGTTGTTTTTTAAGTTAAAATAATCCAGCTCTTCAAGAATTGAGCACTTGTGCTGTAAACTGCTCGGCTTGTGCCAAAATGTACCGTTAAGAGATTTGCTAACTTTTAAAGAAACAGTATACTTTTATGAAAGTTAACTGCGAAATATCTTTTTTCAGATATTTGAAAATTGTGCTGTAATGTGCTCTGACTGCACTGCAATGTGCCATAAAAAAATTTGAAAAATTTGCAAATTTCCTTATTTTAATGGCAATAACGAAATTTTTTTAAATGGAATAAGTTCGAAGTAATAAAAATTGTTAGATTTTTATAGGATGGGGATAACTTCTTACAAAAAATAGAATTGATAAAAAAAAAAATCTATTACCAGTCTGGAAATAAGCAAATATTACAACTTATTTGATTCCTCCATGGCAAATTGCAGCACAACTTGAGCACATTACAGCACAATTTCCGAAGATTTGAATAACTCTATCGAGCACAACACAGACCAATGACCGAATATTAAAATTTCATTTATTCAACATAACCCGACCACAGCACAATTTCTTCAAGGTTTTAAAATTAGCTCCATTTAAGCACATCTTGGCACGAAGTTCAAATTCCGCAAAACCGCCTCCTTGTAAGAACCATACCGTTAAAATAAATGTTTTTTTCCTAATGCGATACATAATAGCAAATATCGGACACATCACCGCATAAACTTTTTAATTTAATAATAACAAAATTCTAGAGCTAACTTTAAGCACAGCTGGAAAGTCGCTCTTTAGTTGAGAAAAGCCTTGAACTCCCTTACTTGACTCTCAAAATTTGTTTAATCTATCCTTAAATATTCTCTTTCATCTCATCTCATCTCATCGACGACTCTCAATTCATAGACTTTAATCAAAATTCCTTTAGACTACCGTAACGCTGCAGCTTGGCCAAACGTCTTACGCCACCTCCAATAGCTCCGCCGCCTCCAACTCCTCCTGCCATATCGCTCGCTTCTTCTCGCACACGTCCACCAAAGAAACTCGCTCGAAAACGCACTCTACCGCGTCGTTCGAGTCGCTCTCGGGGCTTCCGCCAGCCCCACTCGATCACCGTCGATTATAACTTCTTCTCCCACACAACGATGTGAGCATCATTTGAATTGGCAATTAGCGGTGATGAGGAGCCGCTGCTCAAAGTAGCACGACTACCCGGCGAGTTTGCGTTATTGTACCAGACATGGCGCCAGTAGCCACGGCCTCCCATGAGTGTAATGACCGTGCGTGGTCCATCGCCTGCCTGTTGTTGCTTAGCATTTTGCTTCTGTTTGTTGCGCTTGAGTGTTGTGGCCGCTGCCGAAGCAGGCAGCGCGGCTGTAGACATAGTTCCACCCATTTTGGCTTGTTTCTCCAACATGAGCTTGAAACCGTCTTCTGACTTGGGTGTGCTGTGCTGGTGTATATCCGCTGTGGTCATGAGCCCGTTTTCGGATATGTTGCCAAGATCGCTGCCATTGCCAGATGTTTTGTGACTGGCACTGCTGCTGTTGCGCGATACTGAGCGTCCACCAAAGAATCGAATACCCATGCTTTCCTCGCTGCCCGAAGAAGTATATAAACTGGATGATTTGGAGTCAACGGACCAATTCGAGAGATCGAGTGAACGCGGGCGCGAGGCCTTCATACGTAGACGTCGATCCAAAGTGCTGACTTTGCCTGGTATAGCTGCTAGCTCGGGATCTGAGCGTCGCATGCCTTCGTACATCATGTCCATGAGATTGCCCTGACCGCCCTCCGCAGCATCGTAGTCCTCCTTGACGAATATAAGTTTGCCGTATAGCCCATAAACGTCGCAGTAGCCTTGCTCGCTGTGATTAAGCGTGCTAGTGTTCGAGTGCTGGCTGTTGTTGAAGAAGCCAGCCGAACCGTGACCACGTGGCAAGGTTTTCGACATGCGTGCCGACTCCGCGGATAAATCACGGAAGCGCTTGCGATGAAACGCGGGTGAATTGGCGAGCGAGGCCCGAATTTTTGCAGAGAATGTTTGGTCCAGGGAGTGCTGCTTGTCTAGTTTTGAGCAACGTGGCGAAGAGGTCGCCGAGTCTTGGTCGGCGCTCAAGTCGCGTAGCAGTGTTGATGATGGTGAAGCCGAACTGCCAGATCCGTAACCATCTTTTGGCAAATCACGGCGCAGTATAACTGAGGTCTCATCCAAATCCTCTTCTGCGGCCTTTTTTGGATCAGCATCGATGGCGGGCAGTTGTAGTTCCTCGCCCATGCTTGGCGCTGTTGAGGTAGTTGTTGTTGTCGTCGTGATTGTTGGTTCAGCAGACAAACTAGAGGGTAGTGTCTGCGCCGGTGGAGGTTTATAGTTTGAGTAGACTTTCGGTATTAATGGCAGCAAGAAGGTAATTGGTCCAAAGTGGGCATGGCAGGACATGCTGATGCCGCCGCTGATGATGGGTACGCCTTCGAGGCGTGGCAATGGTATGGTGACAGCTATGCCAACGTTTGTGCCCACCCATAGCAGACCCTTGCAGGCCATCAGGGCGGTCACAAAGATGGAACTATTGTTTAAGCTTTGATCCTTTTTGCCATCATTGCGCAGTACGCTGGAGGCAACGTTTATGTCCTGCAAATGCTTGAATGTTTCGGTGTGGTAGAGACATAATAAAGTCGAATTCTTTAGTGATATCCAAAGTCCAATGCCAGAGTGCGTCATGAGATTTACCTGCTGATTGGCGCCATGCTGCACCTCGAAGCTCTTCTGTATTTCGCCATTCAAAGCATTCAATACATATACGCGATTGGCACAAGAAGCATAAATATTCATATTGATGGGCAGCAGACTTGGTACAGCTAGACCCGTATCACCCAACTGCACTAGCTGTGGATCCTTCAGCATCCAGACACCATCATACGAACGACGATAGATCAACATGTTTGCACTGGATAGTGCAACGTAAACAGAATCAAAGTGATATAGAATACGCATCACCGCACCCGGTACTGTGCAGCAGCCTAACTGCTCTTCCTGTTCGGGATTCTGCGCGGAATAGATGAGTATTTTGCGACTATCTGTGCCCATCCAGATAAGATCACCCAAAAGACTGCTGTGCTCTTCACGTGTCTTACAATTCTCCAGACCCTTGACGAATTCCAAAGCGGTCACTTGTGTTTCGACCAAATCGAAAGAGCTCACATCTCGCAAGTTACCAGCCTGCTGGTGGTGTTGCGAGAGTACCGCAATGTGTGAAGAGGTGCCATCGCTTGTGCAGACCCACAGGTAGTTTTGACGCTTGTGACGTCGACGTGCGTTACCGCTAAGTTTAGTGTCATTTGCGATGGTGTAGTAACATCCACAGCGAACCTGAAAAGGATTCAAAACAAAAAAAAAATTTAAAATGTTAACACTATACTAAAATGGTAAAAAATAATTCTAGAAAAATGCTGAAAGATGTCGGTTAAGTCCAGCAATACATGAAATCAAGATTAAAAAATAAACAGTTCTCAATAGTAAATTACACTGTGGAACAAATTCAGGTTAGCAAAAGTTAGGTCGATTCTGAGAGTGAGGGGTGAAAATAGAGGCTAAATTGGAAGACCCGTATCGCGATGTTTGTTTATGTTAGTTCGAATTTTTTTTTTTAATCGACTTTCGAACTTTGCAGTCAAATGCCGATTTTCAGCATATTGTTTATATGGTTTTTTGGCTATAACTCGTCGTCTAATTGGTATTTTTTCAATCTGTAAAAGCCAAATTATTGCTAGATACCTGTGCAACAATTAAAATTTTTTAAAAAATTGATTTAGAAAATTTTTGTGGTGCTCATGAAGCAAAATGTTGGAAAAACTATTTTTTTTTTATGCTTTTTGAAAATATTTTCTACAAAACTTAGTCTTTTTTGCTTTCTGTTTGATCTATAATATGCTTATCAGTTTCTTCAATAAATTTCATTTGAAAACAAAATGGCCTTAGTCGATAATTTGCGTTAAAAATCCCAAAACCATTAAATAAATAGCGATTTAGGTAGAAGTAATTAAAAAAGGAAGTTCCACGAATTAGGAATTAGTAAAACAACTTTTTTTGTTTTCAACCACCGCACAGGTAGCGATTTTTTTTTTATTTTGTACAAGCGAGCTAATTTCAAAAATAAAGATTCAGTTAAGACTCGAAACTCAGCCGAAGCTGATATCTTTTAATTTTCGCTCGGTAGTGATAAAATTCGCTATGAATTTTTTTGGAACTTATTTAATTCTGTGAGTGATTTAAGTTAAGTGCATCGGTTTCATAAAAATAACAAAGAAAACATTGTATAATATATACTGTATTAAAAATGTCGGAACCAAAATGTAAAAGGGACCATTTTTGTAATGTTTGTGGACGTTTCATAGCAAGCGATGAAAAATGTGGCAATGCGAGTGATTTTTTTTTTGGAAGCCTATAAACAATATTTCTCGCAAGAGTTTATCACTGACGTAAACTACGCCCCTAAAAAAGATTGGTTTAATTGCTATTCAACTCTTATGCAATGGAAAAGTGAAAAGAAGGCTAGGCCTTTTGGTATACCAATGATGTGGTTAGACAACAGCCCGCATCAAGAAGAAAATTGCTATGGATGTATCAACTACCATAAAACATTGAATAGAAGGAAAGCAAAGAATAAAACTTATATAGCAGTGCCAAGTGCCCAATTAACATTACCAACATACCGAAGTATTGATTGAATATTGATCCGACATACGGAAACTAATGAGTTGTCAAGATTTTGACCAAGTTCTGACAGACCGAGAATTAAATGCATGGCTCGCATTGAAAGCAGTCATTAAAGGACTTTTGGGTAAAGAACGCAAAGACAACTACAGGCAATCTGTTGGAAACATGTTGGCAGCTTTCGATGAAATTGGGGTTAATATGTCGTACAAAATTCATCTCTTGCATCAGCATCTTGATCAACTCGCTCGAGGAGAAAGAGGAAGAAGGGGAAGACAAAGATGAAATTCCAGAATATCTGTTGGACGAAATTATCCACCTTTCTGATGATGATGACGATGACCAAGATATTAGAGAGAGCAGTGATGTTGATCCACAGCCGCCTGCTAAACGGCAACTGGCCAAATCATTAATTTAATTTATTTAATTTGTTAACTTAAAACTTTTCATAACTAACATTTCAAAATTATATTTTTTTCCATATTTTTATAATTTCTTTTTCAATGTTTCTTCAAAACCAACACTGAACAAAATTGGTACATAAAAAATGAGAAGTTAATTAATATAAAGCTGGAAAACGCAAGTTTTGTATTATGATTGTTTTCTTTTCAAATGAAATTTATTGAAGAAACTGAGAAGTATATTATAGATCAAACAGAAAGCAAAAAAGACTTAGTTTTGTGGAAAATATTTTCAAAAAGCATGAAAAAAAAATAATTTTTCCAACATTTTGCTTCATAAGCACCACAAAAATTTTCTAAATCAATTTTTTAAAAAATTTTAATTGTTGCACAGGTCTCTAGCAATAATTTGGCTTTTAGAGATTGAAAAAATATCAATTAGTCGACGCTGAAAATCGTCATTTGACTGCAAACATAAACAAACGCCGCGATACGGGTCTTCTAATTTAGCATCTATTTTCACCCCTCACTCTCAGAATCGACCTTACTTTTGCTAACCTGAATTTGTTCCACAGTGTTATTGAAGCGATTTATTTGAAAGTTTGAGGCATGTTTTAAGAATACAAAAAAAAAAAATATATGACTAAAAAAGTGTATGTATATATATATATACGTATATATCTATTAGTTATAGTGTAGAGTGTAAAGATAGATCTCAGAATTGGCGTGCATTGTAGCATCGACGATGTTTATATGAAACAAAGCGAACATTTTTTTAAAGTGGAACTTTTATAGCCGCGAATACAAAATTGCGAGCTAGATGGGGTGTAAATCCAATGTAATGAAATGGTTCTTATGAAAACAACAACATAGCAATACGCCGCACTGTTTGTATAAAAACGAAAAAAATGGCTATTTGATCTGTCGTATATGCTATGAGGATGGAGCCTGGGTACTACTTAAGTCATCAATATAAAATAATAAATCCTCTTGATAACCAATTGATCAAATTGCACACTATCATAGGCTTAAACAGTAACAAAATAGAAAAGAATGATTTTTAAAGACAAAAAAAAAAAAGTACCGAAAGGGTCAATGAAGACATTTTCAGCAAATTCCATGCTGATGGAGGACTACTACGATCTGATAATCTTCAGTTGTATTTTTCCAGAACTATGACTTCAGTCAAATAACAAAATGGACTAAAGCTTTAAAGTTTAATCTAAGCTCAATCAAATAATATGTCTTGCCGATTATCAAAACTGTATATATGCATTTCTGTAAATCTAGCAGAGACCTGAATCTAATAACACATGTACATTAGACCGGTAATTAGAAAAAAAAATTCGATCTGTCCTGGGCATAAAAGGTTTTCATTTGGCTTAGAAGTTTCTGATATGAAATTTGATGCCGATCGGATTATGTTTGGTGCACCCAATGGGGCATCAAAAAATATTAATATGTATTACATCGAAAAATATGTGATTTTATTGAAATTTATTGAAACTAAGTAATATATAATTCATTTCACCTCCTTATTTACAAATTATTAACAAATAGACACAAAAGCGAAAGGAGTCTTTGAAATTGTTGTTGTATTCCCCAGTAAAAACTTAAGGAAAGGAAGAAATTTTTCGTCTCGTGGTTTAGAAAATTGCTCATTGTGCTGTTTAACAAATGTTCTGGTTTGGCAAATTTTTGGTCACCTGCTTATTTCACGATAGGTTCCGCGTATTGAAAGCTCCGCGTAATGTTTAACCATATTCCGTTTTTCTTCTAGTGTAACCTTTGGATAAAAAAGCCCAAGGCAGTTTTGATGGTGCCAAATGCCACAAATGATTTTTGAATTTATCCAATGCTGTATCAGGAACTGCTTGATCGGTTCTTACACATGCTGTCAAATCCATGAGAAAATTCAAATCTTGGTGCTCTGATGCAATTTGTGTTCCCAAACCAAGATTGTACTATGAACTTTCATAAGTAAAGCAGAGCATCCAATTCTCTTGCTGTCGACAATTTCGCTTTCGATATAAATTTTCCGTGCGATGTTGCACTGCACGTCTTGAAGGTGCCGTAATTTCCATAGCGGAATACGATTACGAGCTGCAGCAGTTCTTTATAATCCGCACTAATTGGAGTATGCAGTAGTTGGGCTTGGCAGAAATTCGTGATGACCTGACTCTCAATTTTATCGTTTTCCGAGCGCAGAATATGATTTTTAAAGCAACATTGAAATAAACAATGGTCCAGGATGTTTCAACGGTTTGTAAAGCGATTGAAAACTGAAACTTTGGGCGCGATACTTTTGGACAATTTAGTTTGAACTTACTTTTTAGTATGATTTCGTACGTTTGATGACTGCATGGCAATTTTATCAAATTTCGACAGAGATATTTTGCAAATTGACACAAGTGACATTTCCCGAAAGTAATTTCATCATGTCTGAAACTAAAACTATCAGTTAAAGGTTTTACTTATTACTTAAGTTATCAAAAAAAGCAAGTCAACTTTTGCTGACTCCAATTTTCGATATTCTTATCGCATTTAGCGTTTAGAACTAAGGTTGAATACAAGATCATCATTAGAAACACCCAAAGCATATGCCAGCACTATCAAAATATGCACCGCTATTCCATTGGTAACATTACCTTTGCCGAGTGCAAAACATAGACGTAACTTGATTCACTTTTTATGTCCCTTACGACGTTTATGAACACTGCTTTTGCTAACATGCATGTGCACATTCACATCAGCTATATTTCCTGTGTCGAACTCTTGTCTAAATTCTTCTTCTGTATCAGTATCCTCATCCTCATTATCAGCTTCATATAATAATAAAAAAAACTTGTTAGATTGAAACGTGAATAGTATAAACGAATTTACTATTGCCTCACTTATTAGATATTTCTTTTCACCGTGTTTTTTTTTTCCTTATTGTTCTATTTTTCGTCGTTTACGCGATCTCTGGTCTTTTCCCAACAAATCCATGTCAACACCATGTCAAATTAGTGCTACATCTACAATATTTCAGAATCTTTCGCATTCGGTTTCCTAAAGCGCAGATTATAGAATATCATTTGCAGCATTTGTAGCGTGAATGGCAATTGACGACAGTGATTTGTTGAGAAACATAGTCAATTCATTCCTTTTTACTTCACTTTTTATTTTAACTGATCGAATATTCGGCTTTTGTACCGAAAACTCTTCTGTTGAGGTTAATGTTGATTCGATCTTTCAAAAATAATAAATATCTGTAACTTTTTCAGGCGGGGAGTTCAGTGTTCATAGAAAAATTAAAACGAATGCTTGAAACAAATGCAATGAAAGCTTCTGTTTCAAAGCCTTGTTCATAGTTGAAAAATACGGGTTTAATCACTTGCAAGAATATTGGGAAGCTAGAGGTCAAAATCAGCGGTTCGTCTACGAATACTGCTTTAACCCAGTAATCATCAACATAAAATCAAAACTAGTATGCTAATATAAAAAGCAAGGTTGATGAAAGAAGTGTCATATCTATTTAATTTTTCAACCGATTTTGTTCAATAATACTTTTTTGGAAATATTATTTCATTTAAAGTGCTAAATAATTAGTTTTATAAGTTTTTTATTGCTTTATTTCAATTAATTTGATTAAAATCACATACCTACTTTCATATTTAATACGTATTCACATTTTTTGGCGTCCCATTGGGTCCACCAAACATAATCCTACCGTTTTTGGAAATTTTTAATGCCCGGGATCGCAAATATTTCAAAATTTTCAGTACAGCTAATAACCGGTCTAATGTACATGCCCTCAAAACTATTTCCCTCTCTTGCGCACTTACCTCCGTTTGATGCTGTGACTTGTAAACAGGCATCGCCTTGACAAATAACGGCATTTTAGTTGATGACTGCTTCTGCTGCAACTGTTGCTGCTGCTGCTGTTGCTCATAGCCGAGGGCCGCCGACGATGGTTCCATCGACGAAGCTTCCCATGCGGGCGAGTTATTCGGATCTAGAGCCAGCTGCGCCAAACGCAATTCTGTGATCCATTCCTTTTTAACATTCGGATTTTGGGTCTGGAATGTGAAGGTCTCTTCTTTCCCGGATTTATTGCGCGCAATCAATTGCAGGCAACATGAATCAACCCAGGCCATTTCTTCATCCTTGCGCTGTATCGAACCCTGTATAGTGTTGAGAAGATTTCGGGTGATATTCGAGTTGAGCTCCTTGTAGGAGCCCTTGAGACTGCCCACCAGATCGTTTATGCGTGAGATGACTTCATAGTCGTACATAAGCGTGCTCATCTCGTTGCAGATATTGTCGGCGCCATTTGTGAGTTGGGCAGCGGGTGAGTTGTCCAGAGTAGCCGTGGTGAAAGAGGTTTGTGATTGTAGAGTGTTGCCAGCGGTGCTGCTGTTCGATTTGAGGCTGCCACCACGATTCAAACCTGTTGGAAGAGAGATAAAAATTTGTTTAGTTTGGAAGTTGGAATAATTTACAACCACAACGTCAACGTGTAAGCGTATTTTCTACGCTGCTATTTTTCAACTAAAGTTGTTGCTTTTTTTTTTAAAAAAAACATTGGCAAAAATCATGCTATCAAGATCACTCAAGCAGATTGCGGTCACATTATGATGGAGAGGGAGAGATGCTACCTACCCCCGCTTCAATCAACAAGTTCTTCAGCTACATCATTAAAGGCATCAAATTTCGATGCCAATGACTTGATGATTGACTGAGTGCATTTTTGCATTCGCTGTTTTTATTTCGTCTTTCTAATGAATTGCGTGCATTTAAATACGACTTTCTTCAGTATTTCGCATGGGCAACGGCTGCGCATGCGCACTTAAACTCCTAGCGCAGCATACAATAAGCTATTGTTATTGTGGCTGTGTTGTTGCTATTGGAAACGACGTCTTGCATTTGTTAATTTTACTTTGTGATGTTGGAAGCAAAGCGTTTGAATTATATTTATTATGGTTTGATTTTCGTGCCAATAAACTGTGGCACTGGCAATTTCTTCGAGTGAGGAGTGCAGAGGGTTGAGGTGAAGGGTTGTATTAAATGTTAATTTGTTGATTTATGCAATTTGGCAATATCATAATTGTTATTGTTGTTATTGTTGCGTTGCGGAAGGGTTTGCTATTGGTTTCCGTAATGGATATAATAAATGACTTTGGTGATAAGCGATACAAATTGAATGGTTTGGTTTTACTCCTAGCCAGCGACATAGGAAAGAGATTAAATACTTCCTATTTAGATAAAGGTGGAGGCTATGAGAAACCAAGAAATGGTCAAAGAAAGGCAACTAAATTTTAACATTATTATATTTTTTTTGAAAATTTAATTTGCCCAGTTTAAATGATCCAAAGCTTAAACTATTTTTTTTTTTTTAATTATAAGAATTTCGCATTGTACCCAATTATGACCTTAAAAATTTAGCCACCCACAACACCTTTTGTCTAACTCACCTGCTGTCAATATTCGTGACAACGTAGCCGAAGTGCTATTATCTACAATCTCTACATCGGTCACCGGATACATCCACTTAAATGATAACTTTTCGGTGGCTCCAAAATCATGTGACTGCTTTGGTGCAACCGATACACAAATCACTTTGTCGTTCAGCAACAACAAGCGTCGCTGTTTTGATTTCACTATAAAGCCAGCCTGATTGAATTCCATGTGCGTTACGTTATCCTCACGCAGTAGATAACGTGGCCGATTGCCATCGCTCGAGGTTAGAGAACGAGTATTGAATGTGCCGCTTATATGACCCAGCATTTCTTTAAAGCCCTGATATTGCTCTGCTTCACGTTTGCGTTCGTTCAGCATTTCGGCCAATAATTCCAGTTGTGTGAGAGCTAACTGCAGCGACATGCGATCGTGATGTCCTTGCGGTGTATACTTGAGCAGATCCTGTAAGAAGAGTATGAATTGAGGGAAACGCTGAACCGGCTTGACCATTAGTCCAAAAAAGGAAAGCCGATCGTGTGCGCTGATCTGTTTAACTTTGAAGAAGTCCGCTAGCGCTGATTTGCGTTTCTCCTCCATTTTGGCGAGCTCCATGGCTGCAGAGAAGTTGTTGATGAAGCCCGAATAGATTTCAAGTGTGCGTGGTTTACTAAAGGCGCTGACAAAGCAGTCGCCGAGCTTTTCATCCCGATCCCAGTTGCGTACGCATTCAGACAGCGCTATGCGAAACAGTTTGTGCGACTGAAGGATGTCGGGCAGACGATGGAATAGGGTGGATATTTTGTTGGCGCTCAAAACAGGCGGACTGCTCTCTTCCAGAGGTGTTTTATAATCCTGTAAGATGTAAAGAAGAAAAAAAAAAAATTCAGTTAGTTTAAATTTAGTAATAAAATTGCTTTATATATTAAAGTCTTAGTTTTGCGAAACGTTTTTTTTATAACGAAATAAAACTTTGATGTGAACTATGAGTATTTAAAGAAGTCCTTATATTGCTCAGCTTATCGTGAATATTTTTAAGTCTATAATGTCTTTGAACGATAAATTAGCTGTAGAGCTCAATGAATACTTAATATACAGACTGCATTTTTGATATTAAGACAGAAAACCACGAAGTTGCAAACTTTTGTAAAAATACAAAAGTAATGCTCCGATTTTTATGAAATAAGTTTTAAAACAATATATTTGTGCTACAGCACAGTATAGGGATTTTTTCCTTTCGAAATTTAAATAATAAGTATATTAAATCAAAATGTAAATTTTTTATGAAATCATCCCCGCTGTCACGAGTTGCTTGATCGTTTTCTTTTCACGCCTTTGTGTTGCGAGAGTTTCAACCATGGTAGTATAAAACGATGTAGATGTAAAAGAGAGAGAGTGGACTCAAAACTGCCAAGGCTCATAGAAAATAAGAAAACTGAATGAAAACAAAATGAAAAAATTTCGAACAATTTTGATAGTTACGGTTGACAAAAAGAGAGCAAAAGGAACCTTGCATCCACCTGGTTTTATTCTATCATGGTTTCAATAAACTACATGTTGCTCTCTACGCTTCTTTTAATGCTCTTTTTATTATGCTTGAAATAAAAGCACAGGTGCGTCGTAGGACACGGAATAAAATAACTTTTAAGTTTGAAAATATAAAACAACATAAAGTAAATTAAAAAACACGCGTTTATATTCACACCAGTAAATTTTATTACATTTCATTCTTATTTTATTTATTTTGTAACATGTTACATTTATTGTTATCTCAAAACACTTTTGGGCAATTATTAATTTTTCTTTCGCACTACGCAAAAACAAAACAAAAGCATGTACCAAAAACAATACAAACGCATTCACATCAAAAAAAAAAAAAAAAACCAAGAAAAACAAAAAACTATTTCTTTGCCCACTTGTGAGGATCGATCCCTCACTCCATCGAATCACAGTTCTATAAAGAGCCTCTGTTACAAAGAGTCATATTAAATATTAGCAGGCCACAGTTGTCCAATATATTTATCAATATAGAGCGTCAACACGTTTTTTTTTCCTCTAACAAACACTTTTAAGCGCCGTTCAAATGATCACCGTGTGACATCAGCCTTTAAGACAATGAAGCAAGGCATTCTTTGGCTACTTTAGAGTTTGTGGCTACTTGTTCCAACGATTGTATCGCAGCCTGACTATCAGAGAAGATATAAATTTCCCGTTTAGAGACAACGTTTTTTGAAAGCCATGATGCTACCTCCCTTATTGAAATCATTTCGGCTTGAAACATACTACAGTGGTCAGGAAGCCTACGAGCCAGAGATACCCCAAGCTCTTTTGAGTAGACCCCGCACCCGAACTTGTCGTTTAATTTTGATTCATTTCTATAGAAATATAGACACAATCGTTTGAAGTCGTTGAAGACTGAAGTAGCTCTAATGTGAATGAGAAAGCGTAGGTAAAGCAAAGTAGATAAGTAATGATTTACAAGGTAGGAGTGACAGTTCTGTTGGCTATCTAGAAATGTCAAGAACGCATTGAAAAAGAGAAAACGAATCAGCAGCAAAACAGATGACAAGTTAAACTTTGTATTGATTTTGACAAATCCAGATCGTCGCTCGTGAAAAAATAGGTAGTTGCCAGGTTCATCCCATTTTCGGAGCGTTGGCACTAGTATTTTTTATTTCGTTTGACATGTATTGCCTAAGGGCGGGTTTATAGTTTAGTAGTATAGCCGAAATTTTTACGAAAAACCTGATTTTTGGAGGTTATTTAAAAATGGTTTAGGTCCCTTGCGGGTTACGTGACAGCCGAAATATTTTGGAAATCGTCATAAAATAGACCAAAGTTTATTTTTAGTCGGTGGCATCGACACCTTTTTTTGTCTATGGGGGTCGAGGCAACTGAATAAATATGGTTGAATGTTTAGTAAAAAAATAAAAAATTTCCTAGTAGAACAGCAAGAACAACGAAAACTATGTGAATAAGCGAAACCGAAGACACAAGTGCAGAAATCTATCTTAAAAAGCACCACAAAACGAAACAACAACAGCAACGATTGAAAGTTTTGTACAAAAAATATCGAAAAAATAAAACAAAAACTATGAAAATTATGTAAACAGCAAAATTTAAGAAATATGCGCCGAAAATCATATTAAAAATGCAGAACGGTTAGACATAAACAATAAAATGACAAAACAAAGGGGAGTGCGAATTACGAGAGCGAGCGAGATAGAGATATAAGCACTGAAAACCAATTAACACTAGAACTACCAACCAGGCAAATTGACTGGTTTCACGACTTTAGATCAAAATTCCTAAGTCATGCTTGCATAATTTTTTTTTCGCCATAAAATATATTGACTTCTGCATTAAAAAATAAAGACGTATTATAATAAAATAATTTTTATTTTTCTTACTTAAAACCAAAATAAATTTGTTTCTTGGCTACTTATACCAAGACCAGTCAAAATTACTGGTTCTTGTCAAAATATGAAAAAGTGTTAAATTTATTTATCATGTATTGCTTACTTCGGCTTACTGTTGTTAATTGTAGCTTCTGCTTAGTCTAGTTTACAATTTTACAACAAAAATTTTTGGAGCCATCTTTTCTTGCTACTTTGTGGTTTTTATATGTTATTGGTAATTTGTCACTGTATTTCGTCCCCAAAGTTTGTTATTGTAAGCAACATTAGTAGTTGTTGTTGTTCTATTATTTTTGCCAAAGTTCTTTTGGCTGTTCTTTGGTATGAAACCTAATCACATAATTATTTCGCGCCATACGTAAAATTACTATCAGGTGGAGACAACCTCTGCTCATATGTACCACGTTTGACATTAGGACCCACACCGTTTTTCATACATGTTTATAACGGCCCCTGTAAGAAATAGTGCGTTGGAAATGCACTGCATAAAAAAACTACATTTGTAAGAAATGTGATAAAGTACATATAACTATTAGTACTAAAGAATTAACTTTGTATCAGAGTACGGAAAGGCGTGCTCGTGTACGCACGCAAGCTAGTACACAGCTCATTTTGGTACACCTTTTATAACGTCTCACGTCCGTGTACGTGAGAAATATTTATTAAAGCAATAGAACAAGCTCATGTACTTGAACGACAAAAAATATTTTTCGTACCCGTCCACGAGCATGTACGCAAAATAGACGATTTATGCTAATGGGACGGCTTATGAGCCGAACATGGCAATAAATGAAAAAAGAGCATGTTGAGCTCCAAGGTAGGATTTTTTTTTGGTTCTATAGACTCTTTAGACAAAAGACGATGTATTTTCGACATTTTGGGTTTTGTAGACTCCTTGAACAAAAATATTTTGACAAATAGTTTCCGCTTTCAATATTTTAGGAACTCGTTCTATAGACTCTTTAGACAAAATACGATGTATTTTCGACATTTTGGGTTTTGTAGACTCCTTGAACAAAAATATTTTGACAAATAGTTTCCGCTTTCAATATTTTAGGAACTCGTTCTATAGACTCTTTAGACAAAAGACGATGTATTTTCGACATTTTGGGTTTTGTAGACTCCTTGAACAAAAATATTTTGACAAATAGTTTCCGCTTTTAATATTTTAGGTCTTTCTGGAGAAAAAAATCTTGATTTTTTGAAAAATATGTTCCAATTTTAATATTTTTGTAATGACTTTGTCCATTGGAACTGTTTAGGTTAAGTGAACTTCTTAGACAAAAATGATGTAATTTTTGACAAATGTTATCCACAAGGATAACATTTTTAACTCTTTGAGTCATTGGAACTTGGAGGTTCCGCTTGGGCAAATAGGTTCCACTTTCAATATTTATGGAACATTCGAAAGTTCCAATGACCCAAGTAGTTCCAAAAATATTAAAGTGAAACATATTTGTCCAAGTGAAACCAATTTGTCAAAAAAATTATATTACAATTGTCAGTCCACTAAGCTCAAAAAAGTGGATGACCCAACTAGTTAAAAAAAAAAATTTTACAATTTGAACATATTTATCAAAGTGAAAAATAGTTGTCTTAAAAATATCAAAGATTTTTGTCCAAGGACTCCACAGAACTAAACAAAAGCCTAAATAACTCAACTAGTACCATATATAATATAAGTGGAACCTTTTGTACACAGAGTCTTCATAAATCTTAAAAGTTGCAAAGGACTCTTTTGGGAGCTAAATTTTTCTCTAAACTGCTCAGTTTTCATTCCTGCCCTTAATTTCCATGAGCAGCTCATGAGCTGTCTCATTCTTGTCCACGTCCGGGTACGTTTTGCTAGTTACACGAAATGAAATCTCATTTCAAAGTCTTACCAAAACGTACGCGCTTGTGGACGAGAGCGATCAAATATTTTCTAGAGGACACGTCCGCGAGCGCGTACGATTTCTTGTGTACCTTTTTAAAAGGTACGCTCGCTCGAGGACCTTTTCGTACCCTGTTTTTTACCACAAAAACAACAATCAAATGGAAACACATTTATTTTTGATCCTTTTATCCTTGACTTATTGAAATCCGTTTGTAAGAAACTAATTTTGAATAAAACGGAATATTTATCGTATGTTTTTAAAAACCAGTTATTTTGACTGGTTTTGGTAGAAATAACTTCTTTAAAATTTCGTTAGTTCTAGTCTTAATAAGAAGCTTTTAGTTCGGAATAAGCTTGCTTTAGCTTTCTCCATATGATTATGATGATACATGAAGATTTTTTCAGCTTCAGCAATAATTTTCGGCATAAATGTTCACTATAAGCCCGCTCTTAAGGTCTACGGTTTAATGTAAAGTTTTTGCGCTCTATCTCTCCACACTCATTCAAAGAGAAACAAAAATTTGTTTGCGCTCCTTATTGATAAAGAAAAAACGTCCATTGCGAAGCCGCGGACCACTGTGGCACATGGCAGAATTATAAGGTAGGGCCGATTCGGTGAGTGTCCTCACACGTCAACGAAGAGTGGATAATGAAAAGGGTGGTTAGTTGTCAAAACGACGAATTTCGTTGAAATTGCAAATGAAGAAAATATTTTATGTTTCCAAGTTGCAAACACAGCGGTCGCGTGTGTTAAATTTGTGATAATTTGAGTGAAAATATTGTACAAATAGTGTAATAAAAACTATAAAAAGCGAAAGAAGTCTTAAAATTTGCAAAAAAAACCTGCAACAATTTTAACCTAAAAACAACTGCGAAACGTGATTTTGACATCTAGCCCGCTTTATTCTGCCTTCTACTTCATTCTTCTCCGAGTCGGCCCTACCTTATAATTCTGCCATGCTGTGGCCTGCTAGGAACTTTAATATCTTCAGACGCGACCAAAATAAAACATTGCTATGCATATTTTTTCTTTCTGTCGCAGCGCGATGTGCCGATAAAGTTAATGCTTTAAATTACAACAACACACATGAAATTATTTCAGTTTTTGTAAGTATGTTGAAAGAGCAAATTGATATTAAACCGAGATTTATTTGTTTATAATTATTAAACAAGCTTCGCTTCTCTCGTGTGTCCAACGACGCACCTGTGTTTTTTTTTACATCTTTTTAAGAAATAGTTTTATAATCGGTGTTGGAGAAATTTTTTTCAACAACCTTCGTGATTTTGTGTCTACCTAAAAACTTATGATTAACAAAATAGTTACATTTCAATAATTACAAATTTAAAAAAACTCAATCTTGCAGATTTTACTGTTTAATTTTAAATTTATGATTTTTGTATTATTTAAAAATATTTTTTTTTGCAACAAATGGTGATTGATTAGTAGTGATGAGGCGATTATTGACGTGGGGGATGGCATGAAAAGAAATGAATGAAAACAATAGATGAGGATTTTAGTACATGATCGGTAATATGATAAGGAACAATAACTACAAAAAGCTATAAATATTTAAAACGAACTTAAAAAAGGCTAAGGAAATAGAAACAGGCAACAAACACATATACATACTAACAAATTAAACCAAATTTTATGCGGATAAGTTAATTTAATGCTTTAAATAGTACATATATAAGATAATAAGAACCAAAAACAAAATTGGAACAGTGCATTTACAAAAATAAAAAAATAATCAAAATTATTATATTTCGTCTCTGTTTACGGTTAAAATTTCTGAATAAATAGTTATTTAAATAATATCAAACTATACTCTAAAGCTATACATTCTAAATGATATGAGCGTTACATAATATACCACAAATGGTTTCAGGATAACTTTCACTACAATACCTAGTTAACCCTTTATTGCCCCACCTATCATATATGACATCTTATTTTATTTATATCTTTGGATTGATATGAAAAGTTCAACTTATTTCTTCATTATCAATATTGACATATCATTTTTTAAAAAAAATTTGTTCAAATCCTATCAGATTTGAAATTATTGTACATTTAAAAAGTTTACGTCCAAGAAGTCTGACAATGCAGAGTGATATTATAATTTTTCACTTAAATTTTAATTAAAAATAATAAAAGTACAATACTTTAATGATATTTAATTAAATCAACTTTAGTTATTATTAAACGTTGCAATGTAAAAAATTATCTTCTATATATTATATATTAGATGGATTTATTTACACTAAAGTATTTCAAAACCTTCCTGCACGGGCAAGATATGAAACCCGGATGTCATAATAATGTGTGAGTAAAAAAAAGTCGAAAAATTCCAAATACTGCAAGGATTTTTAATGATTTATATTTAAATTTTTATAAACATTAAAGCGATATAAAAACATTTTTCACCATACACTTTTATGTAAAATTGTTTGCTTAACTGAAATATGGCAAAGAATTTTTGACACAATTAACCTTTGACCTTAAACCCGTATCAATTCAAGAGTCTTAGGATTTTTTTAATGATTTTGATCCTTGAACCGTACCTTGGATGAGATTCTACAACTTCTGCAAACGATTGGGACACACAATTGTGGACCGTTCTTGAAGTTTATTTAAAAAACATATATTAAAATTAAGTCATTATTTACCAATAATTCTTTTTTTTTTCTGACACCCTATTAACAAAAAACTGTTTTTTTTTAAAATTTATTTCCTTTTCATAAACTAAGGTTAAGGTTTCGGTTTTATTAAGGTTAGCTACGACTAACCAATTGGAAACTAATATTCGGCTTGTTATTGCTCAGATAAGGCCAGCTATGCTAAAAAAAAAAGCTTCTTCCAAAGTTTTTTCTTTGAGTGTATATACTCATTTTATCTTTGCTGCAGAAAATTATAGAAAAAAACTGTGCAATAAAGGATGCTGCTTTAAAAATGCTTAGTCACACTTAACCCTCTTAATATTCGGGCCCTTTCATCAATTATTTCTTTATATCACGTTCGTAAATGATTTCTTTATTATAATTATTAAATAATGCAGCTAGCAGCCACTCAATCGATATTAATTGACTTAAACAAATAATAATCGGTTCGTTTATCTTCGGCTTGGTTAGATTTTATGTTGATGATTTTTGCAAAGAAGCAGTAAATAAAACAGAAAACAAAATAAATTGATTGAATAATCCAGATAACGTAGAAGAGCGAACCAACAACAACAACAAAAATTTATTGACTGAGTACACAAAATTAGCTCAGCATACCAACCACTCTATTATATAAGGATCAAGGACGAGTGTTGTGGCAGTTGAAGGATTTCTAATCAGCCATAAAATGTGCTTAAATTTGTTTGACTTAAGTCCAAGTTAAGGGTAAAGAAAGGTGCTGAAACAACGTATTACATTTCAAAAACGTGTTGGCCAGAATAACTTGACCTTGTCTGGAATAACAGTTCAACAATGTGGTAGGCTCTGTTTTCTTATTACCAGACCGTTTCAAAAACACCAATAAATTATAATTCTGCCAGGCATATTCATTTCAGCAATTGATGTGGTAACCCTAGAAATAAATTTAAATCTCATATTCCTGCAAATTTTTTTTTTTCGTCTTAAGTGTCCGTCCCTCCCTCGAACTTTTTTATTTAATAGGGCGCTTGTTATGAAATCAGTGCGGAAAACAACACTGGAAAAATTTAAATGAATTCAAAAACAGCCAAGAAAAATGGTACGTTATGAATAAAAACTCAATCTACAACAACAACAAAACAACAACCACAACTGTTATGGCCGGAAGCGTGTATAATAAAGCAATTATTCAGCAGCCAAAACAAGAGGTTTAATTTTCAAAAAATATACAAACAAAATAATAATAATAAAAGAGGCTTGAAGAAAAAACAAACCCGATAAAATATGTGCGAAAAAAAGTGTAAAATAAGCTGACTGTTTTTAATACAATTTGTGTGAAACATGCAAGCATCGACTTGGATTTATAAGTTTTGACTGTGGGTGGCAGGGGCAGGCGGGTGGAGTTGAAGTTACCAACGTGCAAATGATTAAGCTGCTCTTTGCTCTGGGCATAACTTCAGCCATGCAGACAAAAGAAATGCATAAAATTTTAATTAATTTAACACTTGTTTGTAGAATTTCTTTTTTTTATTTATATTTATTATATTTTTTTTATTATATATTTTCAACAAGGTTATGGTTTTTATTATTTTATTAATTATTTATGGTTTTATTATTTTTTTTTTTTGTTATATTTTGTAAGGAATTCAATTTACTTTTCGAAAGTTATGTATATTAGAGCCTGAACTTGTTTTGTTTTTGGTGAAAAGAAGCGTTTTTAGTAATGGTAATTAAAAAATTTCTAGACGCCTTAAATAATTTAAATACCTACATAAGTCGCTCACTTCACTCAGAAAAAAAAACATCATAAAATCAAAGAAAATTTTACTTGTCTTAGCGCCAATGAAATTTTTTAATATTGAAATTTTAGAATAAAAAAAAATATCTTAAAAACTGAATATATCAAAAATTTAATTTAAGCTAGTGGGTATAGGCTTCCGTAAATTTGAAAAATAAATCAACTTATAAATCCCCAAACAATAGTTATTTTTTACCTATCTTGCTTCCCCTTCGAGATATGGCACTTTTTCTACTTTTTCGAAGATTTTTCGAGGATTGTTCGAGGATTTTTCGATATATTTAAATTTTTTGTTGTTCCATATCTCGGGAGGGTAGCAAAATAGGTAAAAAGTAACCATTTTTTGGGGGTTGATAAGGGAGGAAGTATTCTTGAGACACGCGAATAGGGGGTCTATGTGCCCCCATTCACCATATTTTTAGGGAGGGGCAGAACCATGTGTTTGACTTACAGTGGACAGTTAAACACGTGTCTTGACGTTCACCCCTAAAAATATGGCGAATGGGGGCACATAGATCCCCCTATTCGTGTATTAAAACTGTGATATTAGATTCGAAATCAAATCCGTTGTCAGAAATTCAAAATAACAAGAATTCGCAAAAATACAAAAAAAAATCCAGGTGGCTACTCTATTCGCCATCTTGAATTTAAATTTTTACATCAATTTCAAAATCAGCTACCCCTAAAACTGCCAACCACGGAGTCCACAGAACTCTTAAAAGTCCAAATACGATTAAGCTTTTCCTACACAAGCTCATTGCATTTTTTGGATACTTGTTTTTATATTGGATACTTGCCTCCAATTTCAAGGTTTTCAAGCTTTTTGCCGAAGGCATCAATTTTTCCTTTACTTGTGACTTCGTGCCGTTCGCTTGTAAACTAGCATACTTGCAAGTCGCAAGCTGTCATGGGCTTATTTATTTTCAATCACAAGTCAGACTTGATTGAAAACTATCAAGCTCAAGCTAGCTTGAACTTGTATTTTAAGCAAGTACTTGAAATCGATTTCAAGTAGGCTTGTGCAGTTCTCTGGTTCACATTCAATATCGGCCCTTAAAATTCAACCACCCTTTATTAAAAAAACTAACAAGGACTGAAAATGTTCGCTCATAAAATTAATTTATATTGAAGCTATGTGCCATTTATATCAATACATTTTCGATAACTTTATTGCTGCCAACTAAGCAGGACTTGATCAATTTACTTGAAATTTTTAGTATAGATGGCTTGAATATTTGCAATCCAAATGCAATAACTCATTTTTGCAATTTCTAGTTTTTTATTCTGACCGGCGTTGCTGGCCCTCTGTGCGTTGGTATGAACTTGCGCATACCAACCAAATTTTGCACATATATTCTTTAGCATAATGATCAGTCTACAAATTAGTCTATGTGGCTAAGGGTAAAATGAAATTAAGTGTATGACACAAATATTTTTGCAGATTATACATACAAATTTTATAGACGATTATAGACTGCGAATATACTTCAAAGCGGCTAAGGGGGGGGGGGGGGGGGAGGTATTTTAGCCACGGTATTCTGCCGAAGCTCTATTCCTTGCTAGTTTTTACTAAAATTGGTTTACAGTTTTTAGTATTTTTACTAAGTTTGCAAATACATATACAGATATTTATTTATATATATATATTTTTTTGGTACTATTGATTTTTAAAATCTAAGCTAAAAATAATTTTTTACAGTGCAGTAAATAAATTTCAACAAAGCACGAGAAGCCAAGCAACACCAAGCACAAAAGAAAAAAAACAAAATAAAATTAAAGCATCAAAGCTCAGATACTCACATTGACTAGACGTTGCAGCGTTGCCACATACGAATTTTCGCTGTGTACGATGGCCGCCACGATGTGGCGCCGTTTCAACTGTTGCTGTGATAAACCGGGCGGGGCTGGTGGAAGCATCGGTGTGATCAATCGGGTGTGAGCAGTGCGAGCGGTACCATTGGCACGGCTACCGGGTGGAATCATGAGATCCAGATCAAAACGCGAAGTGCACGAGACGTCATCATCATGCTGTGGAGAACAAAATGAGTTTTAAAAAAAAAAACAAGACTATAACCTACCTCTGGTACTCCAGGCATTTTGAATGCCGCATTTGACGTGCCCGTTGATTTCTGCGGCGCTACATGTGAGTCCAAGCAATTGGCAGGCATCGCCGAATCCGGCAGATCAATACTGCACGACAGTGACTGTCTTCCATCGCGTCCACCCACATCGTATTGATGCGTCGAACCACGTCGTATGGAGAACCAGCGCGACAAACGACCGCCGGGTGATTCCCCCGGTGTCGTTAGATCTTCACGCGGTGCTTGTTGCGATGCTGGCATCGTACAGCTGGCACGTCGATTGACGCCGCTGATCATGTTGCTACTATCGCCGGCCGAGATCGTTGCGCGTTGGCTGCCTGCTGAATTGGAGCTGCACGTCGACGATGAGCTGTTGTTGGCGACGCTTGCAGCATTCGAGGAACTCGAGCGCCATTTGTCGAAGCTAAGGTGCTGCTTGGCCTTGTTGAAGGTCGAACGCAACTGTGAATTGCGTTGATTACCGGCGCTCAATGACGTCACGCTGTGATCGTCTTCGCCGACTGCCTCCTCGTCGGAGGTGTTAGCGGCGCTGCTGCTGGCAAATTCTTGTTCTGAGCGTTCCGAGCACCAGCTGTCCTCGGAATTTAGAGTGCGCGCTGATGGTGTGTGTTCGAGGCGCTTCTGGGCAGCGTTGGTTGTAGCGCTTGTGGCAACACCAACGGCTGCAGTGGTGCCGCCGCTGGTGTTAAAGCTTCCGCCGGCAATTGTGCTGCCGATATGCGTAGCTGCTGTGCTTTTGGCAGCGGCTGTGCTGGAATCTGCCTGCGCAGCCTGACTTAACGAGGCGTTACAGCTGGTGGTGCTAGTTGAGATGTCAGAGTTACCACAGTTTTTGATTGTATGCAAGTGATGTGGTGGTTGTTGCTGCTGGTGGTTGTGATGATGCTGATGCGTCGTTGGCAATATCAACGGATGTAGTCCGTTGTATGGGTTGCGTGATGCGTGAAGCGGATCGGGACGCCGAAGCGTAGCGTTGTGTAGCTGTGCAGTCGTCGTGGTGGCGGCTTCGTTAGTCGTCGTTAGTAAAGTATTCGCACTTGTAGTTGAAGAAGGTAGGGAATCCTCCCAAGAGCCGGAGTTCAATTTCGGTTCATCTATAGAGAGAGAGAGAGAGAGAGACAGAGAGAGAGAGAAAATAAGTTTGTTAATAAAATATCTGTGGTTATTTATAAAAGCAAATTCATCTTATATGTAACAATTCAAAAGAAACAATATATTGACGGTAGAGCAGGTATTTTTGACGGCGGAGCAGGTATTATGCAATAAATGCCAACACATGAATTGGATTTAACTTCTCAACTCTACAAAGCCAGTTTGGCAAGGTTCCTTTTAGAACAGGTCTGTTCTGATCTCACTACGATGGAGATATATAGTAAAAGATTTGAAAGCTGCCCTAGCAAAGCCAGCCGCAGTCGGAGCCAGAACAAATTAAATACATTAAATCTGGTGCTTATCTTATGAAGGTTTTTTAAAAGCTATTAGCGTTCATTAAAAATATCAAGAACTTGTCGCCAAATAAACCATTAATTTCATTGCAGCATAAGTGCAAAAAAAAAAGTACTTAAACGTATATAAAATAAGAAAAAAAACAAACATCAGCAGAACTTAAATAACGCCTACGGATTTGATGAATTTGCAAAAATGGTTTCAATTCGTTTGATTCTTTGAGCTTAATCATTGCAAAGTAGCCTTAAAGAAACTTTATTGAAGTTTTTATCTTCTAAGCTGTGAACTTATTTTTCAAATGGCCATTCCAATTTTTTCTTAATTATTTAAGCAAATTGTAGGTTATACGGAGGCACTTCCATCTTGAAGTATAAAATTTTTACATTTAATACCTAGTGTGGAAAAAAAACAACTGTCAATAAATTAAAATACGTTTAATGAAAGCATTAAGTATATATTTTTTTAATTCCATCAATTTGAATTGGATTTGATAAGAAAAGAAAAATTTTTGAGTTTTGAAAGGACCGAAAAGTACTACAAGAGAGACTCACAAAAGTTAACCTGTTTGTTTTTGGCTCTGTTAACTTTCCTTCTCTGTTAACTTCTCTGTTAACCGTTTGTAAAAATGCGATTTTACTATATCCGATCGTAGTGCGAGAAGCTGTGAAGAACTTCTCATTGCACTCATTCCATTTGATCAGTGTATTTACCGCACATATTGCATCGTTGTATGAAACAAACTCGGGTGGAATCGGCTAAAGTGATAATTGATAGTTGACTATCAAAAGCATCGCTTTTGCTTCATGTAAGGTGATTATCAAATTGGCAATCAGTTTTTTCCCATTGATTTCATGTGACAGCTACTTGGGTGTCGCTTTCAAAAACAAGAATCAAAACAGCGACTGTCAACTATCACCTTAGCCGATTTCACTCCAGGATTTTCAGTAACATTGTCGTCATCTGAATCATCTGTGGTCAATCATTTTTGCAACTATGTTCTTCTTCATAACTTCTTCAAAAAAAAAAAAAAAAAAATAAACAGAAACAGAAAAGTGAAAAAAAGAACTCCGAAAAGTGAAAGTAAATGTTAACTTTTTAGAGTCTCCTGTGGTGGCAGAAGCCTGGTTAACTTTTCCGTAGAATTAACTTTTGCGATCTTTAACTTAATTATAAATTAACTTTTATAATTAACTTTGATAATTAACTTTTTGCAACCTTAAAGTTGATGAAAACTGAAAATACTTCTTTCCCATTAAACTCGTTGGAGACATTGCTCTCGAGGACATTATTGATGATTTAAACTATTTCCGAAAATTTTTTTTAAGCCATTTGATAATAAGAAAGCATTAATCTTGCAAATATTTTTACCAAACTTGCTTGACTAAATTTTGTGAGAAAATTTTCAGTTATTTTATTGACGATGTAACCCATTGACCCATTAAATATAATTTTACCTATTAGTGACCAAGATAATATAAATTTGCTTAACGAAACTTATGAGTATTTTGAAAAGTTTGGTATTAACTCAAGATAATGTCCAAATTTTAAAATTTTTTCTACAGCAATGCAACATTGGTCACAAATTGTTTATGAGAACTACTGATTTGGTTTGGGATAAAAATTTTATAATTTTTTGAGTGGAAAACCAGTGTTCGGAAAAACTCTCAAGTGTAGAGAAAAATTATACTCCTCCTTATCAATATTATTCAAGTAAAGAACCTTTGCTTTCCTCATTCGTGAAGTAAAAAAAACCTGAAAACTCTTTCGTTAAGTGTTCAGAACATGGCAGAATTATAAGGTGGGGCCGACTAGGAGAAGAATGAAGTAGAAAGTAGAAAAAAAACGCGGCTAGTTGTCAAAATCAGCTGTTCATCTCGAGTTTCATTATATGAACGTTTCACAGTTGACTTTAGGTTAACATTGTTTCAGTTTTCTTTTTTCTTCTTATAGTATAAAAAAAAAATATCACGCTGTCTATAGTTTTCATTACAGAGTTTGAGTAATTTTTTCTCCGAAGTTATGACAAATTTAACACACACATATAGTAGGTTCATTTGAATTTCTACGAAATTCGTCGTCTTGACAACTAGCCAACATTTTCATCATCCACTGTTCGTTGATTCATGAGAGCATTCAGCCAATCGGTCCTACCTTATAATTCTGCCATATTTCAGAGTGATAAATACTTTTTCATTCCTCTTTAATAGTTTTCGTTCACAAATTGCGCTCCTCAAAAAAAAAAAAAAAAAAAAAAAAAAAAAATGAGTTGAAGAGCGCTCTCTGCATTTAATTCATTTAATGTTCTCGCTTTCGAGTTTTGGCAATAGCAAACTCAATTCAAACCAATTTTTGCACTTGCTCAAAAAAAGTCTCCCGGGATGACCCTAGAGGTTTAAAATGTATGACCAGGTCCTTTTATTTTTTCACCCTCAACATTTTTTATCAATATATCCACCCCTATGTATCACCCTCTTGGGGGTTCTGATACAAAAACACAAAAAAGATAAATGGTTTGGATAGCTGCTAAATATATTGGATATGTAGAAAAGCCAATACACAATCCATTTAATAGATAGACATAGCTTTGGTTATACATAATATTAAATCAACAACTTTGCGTAACAAAGGCTGTTGGATTGTGGGTAGTGTATAGAACTCTCAATCGACGGGGCTACGAGTTGGATTTCCGCGGCGGACCAAAGGAATATTTTTAATATATTAAAAGGTAATAGAAGCAATCAGCAAAAAAACATAAATTTCAATCAATTTCCGGTCAATTTCCGAAAACTTTGTTGAAAAAAGTGTCGGTTTTGAGAATTTACTCAAGCAAATCACAAAAGGAGGCGTAAAAATCTTCGTTTCAAAAATTATTTTATTTATCAGTCACATGATCGAAATAATTTATCCCCTCTGAATGAAATCCTGGCTACGCCCATGTTGCTGATTATAGTGTGCATAAAAACTAAAAATTGAATAAACATCTATTTCATCCCATTATTCGGACAGAAATTGAATAAATATTTATTTTAAACTTTTTTTTGTCACTTACCGCATTGATTTTAACTACTTCTTTAAGTGCGAGTACTTTATTTGCGTTGTTAAAATGAGTTTTTTTTTTTAATATATACCAAAATGATATTTGGGACATAAATATTTACCAAACAATTGAATATGACATCATTTACATCTACAACAACAATGTAGATAAAAAGTCAATTTTCTATGGTTCATTAACGACGCTTTTAACAGCACCCCTGCAAACATCTACTGCCACCTAACAAAAAGCACCAATCAAGTTAACCAACATGTCAAAAATTTAGCCAAGAGCATTAACAAACAATAAAAAAAAAAAAACTATCAAAAATTGACATATAGAGGATTATGAAGAGTTTTGTCAACATGTATTGTTTATGAGGCAATTATGTAAGCTTGCAAAAGAAGCTAATTATTGTATTTAGCAAAGTAAATGACTACAGAAAGCGCGGTATGTCTGTCTGTCCGAATGACTTATTCATATTAATCCAGAATTGTTAAGGCAACAGACAGACAAAAATTTGTAATTCTAACTGATAATAAAATACGCTGATGTTTCGGAGCGACGAGAAAATTCAAAGAAAAGATTTAAGGCTGAAACAAGACAAAAAAACAAAAATCAAATCATTTAAGCAAGTCCCACTACATAACTAAGGCAAAGTGAAGGGAAGAAGGCAGTTTAACCTTGAACGAGACGCACGTGTTTTCTTTTTCTGATGTATAAACATGTTAAGGGGCGGTTCACCTAAAAATTTTTTACAAAACTTTTTTGCATTTTCTGAATGGTAAAAATGTCTAGAATGTTGGTTTGAAAGGACTTTTGATCCGTGCATTACAAAAATCTTACAGCCCAGACCCGTAGCCAAGGGGGAAAATTATGGGGTACCGAACCCCCCACAGAATACAACTATTAAAATAAAAGCGTGATATTTTCTTTTTGAAGACCAATAGAGTAATGATAATGAATAAAAAACAATGCAATTTCTTGTGAGAACTCTCTTAACCTTCATGTGCTCGGGATTGTAAACTAACGTAGATGGTTTATGCTTGCTAAAAATGTTAACGGATGTCTACATTTATAGCAAGCATGAAAAGGTGGCTTCTAAGTCGTCAACTGTAACTGATTTATTAGTATAGATGAGTGTCTTGACGTTTCCCTAAAAAAAAAGTATCATGGAGTCCAGTTAATTGATCTAGGGAACCGATTGACTAGGCCATTCTTCAAATGATTTGATCATCAAATGTTTATCCCAATAAAGTGATGGTATTGCCCCTCTCTACGGTATGTTCAGTCATCCTGCTGGAAAAATTAGTCTTTTGATGATTGGTACTAATAGACGATTGGTACTAATTTTCCAAAGTATCTTGCTCTTAAATGTCAAATATGCGTGCCAATTCTGACACTGCTCTCACAGATATTGTTGAAAATTCTATAGCTCTATACTTCTAACGCTCTTGATTTGTTGTAACCACACATACACGTACATACAAACGTTCATAAGAAAGCAAAGAATAATAAAATTTACAAAAAGACATGTTACGACAATCTCAAAACAAACAATTTTGAGTTGAGTATTTCATTTTCATTCATTTTACATGGTGTCTACATAAGTAGACAACCGTCCAGGAAATGGTCATTTTGATAAGTAGGGTCTATGGGATGACATTTTATTTTTCCAATGCCAATAGTGACCAAATCTGCTTAGAATTAATTTTTAGAAAGCTGCTGAAAACCTCGGACACTTTTGATGCGTACTTTTGTTCTATTCAACTTTTTCAGCAAAAATGCTACAGTTGTAGACTACCGAGCACATAAAGGTTAAGCCCACAACAACCACTTCTGACTTACCTTTCTTATCTAATTCTATCGAACTCATTAATTTGGAAAACGATTCTCTTGACACAAACTCTCACCTACATAATTAAAATTAAGAGCTCAATACCGGCATACAATCTCCAATTTCAGACAGTGAAATGTTATCTGACGATGATAGTTTATGAATCTAACCGTCACGATACTTCAGTGGAACATCAAAGAATATTCCAACAACCTTCAGGAATTACAAATACTAACTAAAAACTTCCAACCATATATCATTTCACTTCGAGAAACACATCTTGCTCATAACAACATAACTAATAGTATTTCAAAATCTTACTGTGGTTATTTTCACAATCTTCCTCAAAATACCACTAGCAGAGTAGGTAGTAAAAAAAGATATGCCACATAAACATATACAATTATTTTAAATATTGCTACCATTGCTATTGAAGTCAATTATGGCACAAAATTAACAATAATTGCAATGTTTATTCCACCACAGCAAGCCTCTTCATCTAACGAATTATTTCAAAAAATAGTTAACAGCTTCTCAAATCCCATCATAAAAGAAGGTAACTTCAATAGCTGGAGTCCACTATGGGGCTCTCCAATGTCGAATCATAGAGGGAAAAGCATAGAATACCATATTTTTTGATGAAATCTTGTCATTCTAAATGACGGTTCGCCGACACATTATTCAACAAGCAATTCATTTAACAACATCAATTTATCAATGTGTTCAGCTACACTCAGAAAACAGATCAATTGTGGTATAATTTGGTATAATAGTTGTTATAAATGTAGTTCGCTAATTATAAACTGAATGCGAAAATCAGAATCGAAAATGTTTAATCGCGCTTAATAGTCGTTTGTTCATATATAAAAATGGTTGTTGGAACAGAATCAACGCATTTCTCAAGATGACCTTGAAAATACCAAAATAGATGACCAAATAACTGATTCTCTCAAATATGCTTTCATCTTCATGCAATCCTAATTAAAAAAACATACATTCAGTTTGAAAATTTGAGTTAAGATCAAGTTTATTTCATTTATTTGAATTTTGAGATATAGCTTAATTTTTTTGTACTTCCATAGGCAATCTATTAAAACGAATTGCTCTGGCTATTCCCGACCACCTACTAAATTATACAAGCGTTTATTTCGGTTAAATTAAGATTTGTTTAGCGAAATACATACATTTTTTTGCATACTTAGTTTAGTTATGATGACCGTGTTTGTCAGATAAACAATGAGACAGACAAAAATGCAATTGAGTAAAATTCTGGAAAGACAATTTTCTCTTTATAATTTATTTACGATGTTTTAATTAAAGTACTTGCTTTAAATATTAATAAAAATTACATCCAGAAATAAACTAAAAAATATTTTTGGAGATTTGCTACATTTTTAATTTATATGATGCAAAAACAAAACTTTTCACGGTATATAATATTAGCCATTAAAAGATGCTTTGGTTTTAAACCTGTTGACCTGTTTTCAGTCAAGACAATAACAGAAAAAAATTCAAATTTTAATGTAAGCAAAATATACATGTCTCTTGTGATTATCAATAATCTATCATGCTAAGCGATTGGTCGGTAGTATGTTTCGATATTCAGTGATGAGAAGTAAATAATTTCGTTACGATTACCAATAATTGGTTCTAACAACATCAAATTCTTTCACAGCAATGGAAAAATATGTTCAAGCAACCACAAGTATGAAGTTCCTGCAACTTTAAAAATGTGGTTGGGCATTTTTTTTGTTGCCGTAACGAATTTGTTTTCTCAATGTAGTCTTGCATCTAAATGTAATTGGAAATTATTTAAAAATGTACACGGTAATGATTACTAGCCAATTTTGACCAGTATTAAACACCAAACTCTCACCTCTACAAAAAACTTCAATCAATCTGCAATCTTTAAAAAGCACTTATTTTCAAAACTAATACAAAAATTTCCAGGTAAAACTACCAAATGACTCTACAATATATAGTAAAATAAAATAAGTTAAATAGTTTTTATTTTTAGAATCTATTTATTATTAATTCGAAAACGGAGAGAAAAAGAGAAAACAAAGATTTAGTAACGGGCAAAACAATTATTTTGTGGGCCGAAAAAGGGAAATTTATGTCACCGACATTTGGCTTGGGATGTTATACCTATCAAAAGTAATAGTAAACAAAAAAAAAAATAGTCTACAAATTTTAATCGAGTTTCAACTAGGTCTGTGCGAGTACACGAATTTTCGAGTAACTCGGCTCGAGTCGAGTCGAAACTCGTATCGAATAACTCGGGTTTTCGAGTAACTCAAAGCTAGTCGAGTAAATTTGATTGAATGGAAATACAAATTTGTGGAATTTTTACCTTTGTCGCTAGTCATAAACAGCTTTAAGTGTACTCGTAATTTGCGCAAAATGGCCTAAAAATTAAAGTTTATTTGAGGATTAAATCGAAAATTATGTCTCTCTACAAAATGAGATCTCAAAAAAGTAAAAACCTAAAAAAGTTGAAATTATAAGTCTTTCATGTTCCATTATTTATATCTTCCCTTAGTTTAATTAAACATTAATTCTACTGAGTATGTATTATTAAGAGTGAAAATACAAAAAAAACAAAAACTCGAGTTAATCGGTAATTCCTCGAGTTACTCGAATTTCGAGTTATTCGAAAAACCGAATTACTCGAATCGAAAATCGAGTCGAATTCATTACTCGACTCGACTCGAACTCGAAGCAACTTGCACAGGCCTAGTTTCAACCATGTCATCATTTTATTGAGGATAGCAAAATTATTGAAATTTAATGCAGTTTTGGCTAATGTTGTCGATCTTTGATTGACATGCAATGGAGCCATTTTGAGCGAACATGACCGCAAGCCTAAGCGTTGTTGTTTATAGTACACAAAAATAGTTCATTTTTTTTTTATCTTATAAAAAAATTATAAAACTAAGACTATTTCTATGTCCCTTTAAGGAGAATCTTCCTTAAACGAACCCATCCAAAAATGTTCGCCACAGATAGTTCAGTAAATCAGAAAAATTTTGGAGAAAAAATGAAGTGAGCTTATAAGCTATATTTTTCATAATACCACTATGATACAAGTTAAGTTTGGCTTATGTTTTAAACTGTAACATATGAAAATAAGCTTATTTTACGAAAATATGAGCTGTATTATTAAAAATTTTGAAAGAAACGTAAAAAGAAAAGCTGTAAAACTTTATTATTCAAACATTCCTATTTTCTTTTCGAAAATAACATAAACATCCTGACAGCCTACATAAAAAAATACCTTTGTAATGTAAAGCATTTCCTGTTATAGTTGCTCTACTTTTCGTACAAAAAACGAATATTTGAAAAACTCCATCAGACGTCTTTTCCGCACAAATATTTGCATCACGTTCCAAGTGTCGCCATTAATTGTACAACAAAAACACCTACTAAAATAAGACCACATGGAAAAAGATAATTATTTTGAAATCAAATTGTATCTAGAACTTGAAGCACACATCGACGAGCAGCTCAACCAACACATAAACGACCAATAAAACATACAGTCCGTAGGTACTGTCGCCCACATATGCAAATCAGGATGTATGCATGTGCGACCTTTGGGGGGAAACATTGACGACAACAACAACTACACAAAAAAAAAGGTACATTGTTGAAACTGGATCTGATCTGTGGAACTAGTACAAAAAAAAGTGAGTCTAGTCTATGTAACGAATAACCTATATTTGCAGTTTACTGCTACGCACTGAAAGCAACTGCCGTAACAAAAAAAAAAAAAAAAAAAAAAACACAGCAACTGGACTGAAACTAGGAGCAAAAGCTAGTGTCTTTGTTGTTTTAAAATACATACTTAGTAGCAAAAGTAGTGGTAGTAGTTGTACGTAGGATTCAGATTCTACAGCTCAATAAATGGAGGTGTTCATACAGACCGAAAACCACGAAAAACAACAACAATGAAAAAGTATTTGTCAACATTTGTTGCTGTTGTTGTTGCTAATATAGTTTGTTTGCATAAACTTGATCATCCAGTCATAGCTACAGACAGTCGCCTCTGCCCAACAAAACCGAAGCATGAAATAATGAACGCACATAAAACATCTACATATCTACATAGCTATCCTCCAGATCTTATCTTCAATCCCAAATCCATTGATTTCGAGTTGACTTTACGTTGGTTCGTTCAGCTTGACATGATTAATCGATTTGTTCTCGAGTTGTTGTTACGCATCTTTTCCGTCTCTGGGGAAAATGCAACAATGCTGGCTAACATTACGTTAGAATCCTTTGTTAAGCAATACTTCAGGCAGCAGCAGTAGGAACAGCAGCAGTCGTTGTAAAAGATTGCTTTATGTTGTAGCATGGGAGCAACACAAAAGCACAAGTTGTACTTTTAGATGAAGTGCGTTTTAAATTAATTGATTTATATGGAAGTTGCCAACATATGGAATGCTACTCAGTTTTTTTTTCGTTTGGGTGTTGAACAATTTTTGTTGTTATATAAAAAAAAAAAAAAAAAATTAACTGTAGAACTAGAACGTTTCCTATACAGAAAGCCTCTGCGATGGATAAAGAGAAAAATTAACTATTGTAAATGACCTCACGATAGGGATAAAGGAGTTTATCAAGGCTGTTGGTATTTAGTCCAATTAAGGAACTTAAGCGATGGAAAGTATGCAGGATAATAAGTACTCGTATATTTGGAATTTCAAGGCAAAAACAGAAAAAAGTGGTAAGCGTGACGAACTGTTAAGTAACTCTTATGGCCTCATATCAACCTCCTTGTTCTTGCGATCTTGTTGGGATCACTTTTATTGAAACTCTTGATGATCTTTTCTCTTTTTGACAGAAGACGCCCTTCTACTTTCTTGCAGAAAAAAGATATAGCCCAGCATATCTGAGTTTCTTTGAGCACTACCATACAAGTTTTTCATGACCTACAAGGATAAACACCTTAAGTACTTACTCTATAATGTCTATAAAAATATATATATATATATTCTTGACAACTTTAGAGAATGTACCGGGTGCCAATTCATGACACTTGGCGTGACCTGCGCCCTATTTTAGAACCCAATATAAATGTAAAATACACACCTATTATATACAAAAACAATATAAATTCGTGTTTGTATCCAAAATGCAACGTGTCCAATAATTTCTCAAACATATTCTCAACCATTAATATAAATAAGGGACCGTAACGATTATTAATTTTTTTCCAAAAAATCAGAAAGTAATAGTTCTTTTCTGACTTTTACGGGTACTTTCTGACGTTTATTGTACAAGAAATAACGATTATTTTTTTTCTGGAAAAAATATCCAGAAGTTTGTGATACATACATGAATGTCTAACATGACTGTCTAACAGCTTTCAAATGCTATCGATTTGACGATTCAATTGCACGATAAATAATTTGGTATCGTTTGTGCACTTTATTTGATAGTAATTCATTAAATTTATAAAATTTAAATGTTTTGGAGCCGAAATTTAATTAATTTTTTGTTTGCCGATGAGGAAGAGAACAAATTGAGTTGTTGAGACAACGCAGGATCCTTCGGGATAAATCGAATCCTTGATGTCTTCCATATAAAAGTTTTGCGTTGTGCTTACAATATTTCAGTGTACGTAGTGCTAATAATTTATTTTCAATAAATTTAGTTTGCGTGCTTGCGACCTAATTGTTGGCAGCTGCAGGTGTTCATCAATGAAATTGATTCATATTTTAATTTGCTTAGAAGCAAATAATTTTACCTAAAATATGATTTTGAACACATTAATACGGAAGTGTTTGGTTGAAAAGTCAACAATACTTACTTTTTTGCTACAAATATTACGTCGAAGCACAAAAAAAAAAAAAAATTAAGAAAATGTCACTTTTGGTAGAGAACATATGCTTTCTAGTGACTTTCAAACCTTAGCAAGCCTTCAAACCATAGAACGATAGACGAGACGACACTGATGCATTTATATGAAGCAAACACTTGACGATATCGTCGAAGAGTATCGTTTGAACGATGATCGTTTTGAAAGTTACGTGCTGAGAGCCCTGGTCTTACTACATACAGTAATAATGTTTTTTTAAGAGGGCCTTCCATGCTTTGACTACTGTTGATGAATACCATTCACCACTGATTATTTGGTACAAATCTGACAGGGAAAGTATAGTAAATTCGAATTCAATAGATAAAGTTTTTGAATTCAATATAAAAAATCTGACTTTGAAGTTGTCGCATTTAATGCATAGTAAGCTTAATGCAATTTTAGAATACTTAAATGAAAATAGCGTTGATGATTTCATTCATTTCTTTTCTTTATTCATTTTCTTTATATAGAGCTTTTTGCTATGTTTTCTCTGTCCGTACCATTTAGCCTCAAATTTGCGAAAAATTCTGCGTACTCCTGAAACACAAAGGATTTCAGAACTATACGCAACAACAGGAATAGGGCATGGAGGAAATACGTCTGTAGCATAGACTTAAATGACCTAGAGCAGCGTTCGGGGAACTTTTTTAGCCATTACCCAAAAATATTTTTGTGTAAGTCGATTTTATCCCACATTCTGAAAAACAAAGATAAAAAATAAAAACATTAAATTTATTGGAATTAACATGCCAACTCTTTATAAGTAAATAAAAACTATAAACAACATCACTCCAAACGACTACACGTTTTGGAAAAATTATGTTGTTTCATCATTCATGTGAATACAGTCTTCGGCGTTCAGTCGATTTCTGTTCTTTGTTTTTATGTTCATTAAAGTGGAAAATCCTTGTCTTTGCAAATGGCAGCAACTTTTTATCGCCTCCTCATGTGCTATTTTTAAAGCCTTTGCAGCTTCTGACTTCCAAAAAGACGACAGATCTGCTTTGCTCACAAATTGTATGCGCGCATCATTATTGCAGCGGAGTTGAATAAGTGCTTCCAAGCCTTCATGCTGTTTTGGTATGTTAGATACTTCTAACATTTGAAAGGATCAACAATCCAACTGTTCTGTTCTGCTTTCTGTCTTCAGTACAGAAGCTTTGCTCCAAATGCTAACAATTTTTTTCTGGCTGAAATGATATTAATATTTTTCCCTTACAGCCCAGTGGGCAAATGCAGCAGTCCGAAGGCCGTTTAAAAGGCCTGTATTTGCATTCGATAGGCCTTACACAATCCTTGTAATCTCCCTTGTATTGTTTGTATGAAACGAGAAAATTTGTTAGTACTTCCGCACTCCCTGCTTTAAAGAGACCTGCTATAAGCACTCCTTTAAAATGGCTTAAAGAAGGGGTTAACCAAAACAATTAAAAAAATATTTTTTTTTTATTTCTTTTTATGTATACCTACCTATTTATTCTGTGATTCTGTGATTTTATTTTATTTTACATATTTTTCCCGGATAAGAATATTTCTAAGTCATGACGTTGATTATTATTGAGTATATTTGAACTAACATATATTTTAACTTTTAACGAAAAAGTAACCCTGAAATATAAGCAGAACCAGTTTTTGTAGGAAAAATATAATTGTTGTACTGCCCTGTGTAGCAGTCACATCACAGAGAAATAACGAAAACTTCTTGCCTTCCTTTTAGCAGGCAGGCCTTTTAGGAGCCCTCACCGATGCAGTGATGTTGTTAAGTGTGTTGACGCCAAAAAAAGCAGTTAATGCATGCCTTTTTTTCAAGAGGCCTGACTGAATTGCCCACTGGGAGTTCTTTGTTCAACACATTAATATGCTCAAAAATGTCTGCTAAATATGCCAGGTATGCAACCCATGAAGAATTGTTAAACTTGCCTGCGAGAATATTCTTTTGATCAACCATAAGCACTTCAATTTCTGTTTTGAGAACCCATACAGGATTCAGAACATTTCCCCGGCACAGCCATCTCATTTCGGTATAGTACAGTAGGTCAGTATATTCAGCTTCACTGTTCTCACATAACTCACAAAAGAGCCGCGTGTTCATTGCATGTCCTTTAATAGCATTAACAGTCTTGATGACATCATACATGACGGCTTCGAGTGTAGGTTCCAAATGCTTCACAAGAAGTGCCTGGCTATGGATCATACAAGGATTAACTTCAATTTTTGGGTTATTTGATTTCACGAGGGCAGAAAATCCATTTTTATGACCTAACATAACTGGTGCTCAATTAACTGACACGGCAATGCAATTAACCCACTTTGGATTAATGCTTTCAACAGATTATCAAAAGAAGCTCGGTCAAAACCCTTTCAAGGGCTGAAATGGTCATATCGTTTTTTGTTTTTATGCACACAAGTTTTTATTGTTTTATTACGGTTGGAAGTGTCGAATTACGTGACAACAAAACAGAATTTGCGAGAAGTTTTACTTTATTGGTTTAATTTTAACAAAAATGTATTCGAAACACAACGTTTGCTGCTCGAAGCATACTCTGAATATGCTCTGCCGATTAAAACGTGCCAGGAGTGTTTTGCGCGTTTCAGAAGTGGTGAATTTGAAATCGACACCAAAGAACGTCCAGGCCAGCCGAAAAAGTTTGAAGATGAGAATTTGGAGGTATTACTCGATGACAAACGCAACAAGAGTTTGCAAATTCATTAGGAGTTGATTAAGCAACCATATGCAAGCGTCTTAAAGCAATGGCAATGATCCAAAAGCAAAAGATTTGGATGCCGTACGATTTAAGGCCGAGAGATGTGGAAAGACCATTCTTCGCATGTCTTTTGCTCCAACAGCAAAATCGGAAACATTTTTTGCACCGTATTGCCACCGACAATGAAAAGTGGATCCATTACGTTAAATCAAATCGTGACAATCATATGGTTACCCCGACCATGCCTTAACATCGACTGTAAAGCCGAATATCCTTGATTCCAATCTCATGCTCTATATTTGGTGAGATCAGCAAGGTGTTAATTGTTATGAGCTGCTTCTGCTTCATCCTAACGAAACAATCACAAGAGATTGCTACCGACTACAATTGATGCGTTTGAGCCTGAATGAGCAGCACTTCCGCTCTTATGAAGATTCCAAAAAATGGATCGATTCGTGGATAGCTTCAAAAGACGTGTCGGATTGGCTAAATTGTGAGAGAGATGAGGGAAACGTAGTGAGTAGCGATGGACAATACTTTGAATAAAATACATTGAACCAATTTTTCACAACAAAGCCCCCATTTTAGCAAAAAATAAGCGGTTTTTATATCATACTCCCATCCGAAGGTACTTTTTGGTAATGAAAGTCATCTTTTTGCATTTAACTTTTATTTTTCGCAGAATGCATATCCAAATCCTTAGTAATGTAATAAATGATTTTGGTTATTCATATATAAGCAACTTATTCTAGCTTCTAGAAACGATTCGCCATGGAGTGAGTCACTATGTGGTATGTAAATATTAAGTTTTGCATTAAGAAAAAAAGATTTTCAATTAGAAGTCTTAATTGTAGAGTTTTGGTCTAGATTACTAATAATTATAAAAACAAATCTATGTAATTTATGCTAATTTATTGCAATCTGCAGTGCAATGCATTTTTATGGTTAAATTATACTTTATTCCAAGCATAATTCAGATTAAACATTCGTAACTTTGTTTGGAAAAGAGGATAAAAAAATACAATTAAAGCTTAAGGAAATATTCTTGAGTCAACAGCAGCTGATGTCATTAAGAAGCTAATCATTTCCAACTCTACCTACGCATAGTAAACTTTTAACTAGTTTTTTGTTTGTGCCACATGACAGTGTATAACGTTGACAGCTGTTCCAGCCAATATTAATGCTGAAGTTCTTTATTTGTAATCAATCAATAGTTGTCAATGTCAAATTGCTTTTTTTTATTGTTTCAATTATTGCTACTCTTAAGGCACATAAGAAAAGCTGTCTACGCTATCTTTGGTGAAATTTGAGAGCGTTAAACAAAGATTGACCACATGTGCAGGCATACTTCAAAAGGGATTGAATGTTGTTCTAGTGATTTAATAGAATAGTTTTTATAAAAACATGATTTTTGTAAATATTTTGATTGACTTTATACAAGATTTTGTCACTCTAATTGCCACATTATTATTGCAAAGACTTAAGAAAATAAATAAATTGATATATGTCTCATATGGAGATGTTTTTTAAAGACATTTATAATGCGTGTTAGTAAATTTTGCATCTAAAATAATAAAAATATTTCATGCATATATTATGTGGTGTTACATAAATAACTGTTTGTGTCCGACAACGTTTGCAGTATCGATTTGGTATACTCGATGCTAAAAAAAGCATCATTAATACAACTTTCAGAGCAGCGTAGTACTCAAAAGATAAAGATAGCTTAACTTGCGCTACAACTACAGCTACGATTGTTAAAGTATCACTCAAACATTTTTTATTTCATGCCTTTTAAGAATAATTCTAGACAAAAGTGGGTGTTCATTTATTCATGCCTTTAAATCATACTTCGACGACGCTCATTATTCTACCAAGATTTATATCAAAGACACGAGTACTAGTGTTTTCCGATCTCCCACTGAGCCAACTTTACAAACCGAACTATTTCCACTAAATAAAATTGCTACTTTTTCACTCTTTAACTACTCCCAGACGAATGATTCTAAATGAATCCCAATACTTTTTTGCGTAGGCCTATACTTTCTCTACCCAACCATAAAAATCTATTCGCAATAGGTGGGATATTTCCTATAAATTAGTTAAAATTGTATTTCTAATTTTATACAATCGCATTTTTTGTTCCACAAATGATGTTTAAGAAAGTGTTTAAGAAAAAGTCGTAAGGACATTATTCTGAAGATTTGGCCACCTCTTCCGTAAACGTACAACTCGTCACGGAATCGTCTTCAACTCGTCATTGAATTGCATTTAATAAACACAATTTTACATGACGAGTTGTACGTTCACGGAAGCGGCGATTCGGCCCCAGAATTCTACATACTCGTAATATCAATAAATTTTAACCCAATTCAATTGTATGAACATTTTGCTATCGAACATTTATTCAATTAATAATCAGTGACTTAAAATGGAAAATATTTTTTTTTTGGAAAAAGATACAATTATATAAAGTCTAGTTTCATCACAAAAAAAAAAAAAGGCATAGTTGGGACTGCCGAGGCATGCCGACCGAAGTAAGAACTTAAAGCTGTGAAAAAATGAAAGCTGTGAAATAACTTTTTTAATAAATTAATAAATACATTTTTAGATTAATTGTATTTTCGTATTATTCATATTTCAATCCTTTCATTATATTAAAAAAAAAAAAAAAAAAAACACAGAAAAAGATAAAATGGTCACGAAAGTTAAAAACAAAAATGTTTTGGTTGGAAATTTCTACAAGTATTGTGTAAAACCCGCATTGAATGTCGTTTTATATTTAGTATCACGAAGTTTTCGATCATTGGACATAGTAAACTTAATGCTTCATTCAAAAATTCAATAGTGGTAGATTTTTATTATCTACATAGTTTATATTGAAGTCTCCACTAAGTGTCATAGATACATCGTCAAATTTTGCATTAGATCTTTTTTCGAGTATTTTAGAAGCTTCTTTTGAATAAATTATCAAATTCTCTAATAAAATAAAATCTCTCCCGCATTTGCTCCTAAGTGGTCACTTATATGAGCTGATCCTATTATTGTTTTACCTTTTAACATTTCTTCTAAGCACACCTAATCCCTATCTGCTACAATTCTGGGGGTCCCAATAAAAAAAAAAACCGACAGTGATCTTTCGACATTTCTGGAAATTTCACCTGTAACCTCACCCATGTCACAACTCAGGTCTCAGCTCAGGTAAAATTTTTTTATTTTTTCTATCAACTTCTATGGTCCCCGGCACATATTACAGATTTGCATCAAAATGGTACGAGCCGATCTATGTGCAGGCTTGGATTTAGAGTGTTAACGTTGATAGTGATGACATTAACAGTCGTGACAATAAAACAATGCGGACATTACTGACGGTAACATTGCTGAATTGAACAGGGCTGACACAAACTTATAACTTTTATCCCTACAAAAAAGTGTTGAGCGCGCTGAAAGAAATTTCCACTTCAAAAAAAAGCTTTAAATTTGAGATTTAAATATTTGTTTAAGTACTCAATAATTGAATTATGCAATTGTACATTTTAAAATAAATACCTAATTATTTTAAAAAATTACAGACACATTATTTTTGAGTGTTAACCTTTCAGCCACCCACTCAAGTACATGCATACATTTTTGAAATTTTGAACAAAATAGGAACCGAGGCCCTTTTTATTATTAGCTGATGATAATTTTTAAAAAATATAAACATGGCCGCCAGTAATAAAGGTTGTCCTCTAATTTGTTTTTATTACCATATGATCGATAATACCTGCCTGCCTACTTGTAACATTAAAGCTTTTTTATATACACGGATGTATGTATGTTATGTTTCATGCATGCTATACGAAAGCCTTAAAAGGATTTTTTTTTTGGAATGAAGCTGTTATGACAACTTAAATGCTGCTATTAACAAGATTTTAAGTAGCATAATAACATTTTCACATGCTCATTTAATCATTGTTGTTGCTCACGTGTTTCTTTTGAGATTCGAGTGAAATTTATTTATAATTTTTTTAATTAAAGCACAAAAATAAAAGAAAAAGAAAATAACGATAAAATAATATTATCGTTTTACTTACATTCTACTTTCTTGTCAAAGATATATTTGTACTTGCAAATCAAAGCTGAAAATATAAGCTGACTGACATGAGCAAAAGCTATTGAAAATAATTCCCCGAAACATTGAGCTATTTTAAGTATATCAAGAATGGAGGAAACACATTAAAAATTTTCTATAAAAGTAAATAATTTTGGTCCATACAAATATTAAACATTTATTATTTCAAGGATATATTTATTCAGCATGGATTTCGAGAACTGTGGCCAAAAATAACGGTTTCAAAAGATTGTGACCAAGTCCATCAGTCAGCTATTTTATACAGAATTTATGGTTGCGTTCGTTATGTTGTTAATTAAAATTTTTCTACGTAAGTATTCACGTTTATGTCAAGCAACATAAGTTATGATAAGCTTTTTCAAGGTACATTAAAGCCTCACAAGCCACAAGACACTCAGTTTTT